>OX382257.1:13715000-14315000 GCA_947507595.1 Pyralis farinalis | reverse complement strand
TTCCTGTGTGGGGTGGTGCTGCTGCAACCCACCTTTTAGAGTTAGAGAGCACAAAGGGCCGTAATGAAAGTGCTGTTTACATAAACCAAGGAAATACCCTACTGATACACTCTACGAGGAATCCCAACTGCTAACTGTCAGACAACTTTTTATTGTACAGTCAGTTCTCCGCCATCATAAAATAATTGTACCCTTCCAATTACCACAACATAAAAGAAGAATACGCACCAATGTGCCTATTTTCAATACAATATTCGCGCGACGGCAATTGTCTTATACCGGACCCTCCTTATACAGACACTTCAATGACTCAAATAAAATCCTCAATATGAATAAATCAGTTTAAAAGCAGTGCTCACATCTAACTTGACAGCTCTTGGCCACATCGCAACAGAAAATATTCTTAAAATCGTTAGCTAAAATGGCCCATTCTTCAGATTCTCCTGACACAACAAAATCTTACACATACGTAATCCGGCTTACTACCCGTCAACTCTCATCACACATCATAAAACACAGCCTCACAACACCAACTACTATATACACATCTTCACATCACACACTACACAATTCACCATCTCAGACACAACATTATCATTATAAATAGGTATAATTGATTCCATAAATATATATATATTTTTATATTGTATTAATTACTACTAAGAAAATGTTGATATCATATATATATATATATATTGTATATTGTATTAATTAATTGTTAAATTTATTCAAATCATAACTTGTACCATTCACCAATTATTGGAATATAAATACAGACGCTTGTTATTGTAAATGTATAGCCTACCCTACAAATTTGTGATAATTTAACAATATCATTAGATTAGATTAAAATCAAAACCCACTTTCTACAACTACAATAGCGCCTTATACTAGATATAAGACCATTCTGTGGGGTGGAGGGTTGACAACCTGAGATACAGGATTTATCCTAGTTCAGGTACCAACCCACCATAGTATCATACTGTATCACAATCCATGTATATATTTAGTCATCCAGATTTATGGTGAGGAATAAACGATTATTATTATTATTCTATTTCTTTATTTATCTCAATTTTTTACATATTTTAAATAAGGGGCACCCGCCGGCAACGAAGCTAAGACCCAAGATACCGGTGGCAGGGCTCTAGAGTGAGAAACCTCCTCACAATGCGGGCCGTGTCCAGAAGAACCGCCTTCTGTATCTGGTTCTTGTGTCAACGGGTATTGTTCCGATAGTCGTAACAGCAAACGGCCTTATAGCGAAAAGCCTCGACCGTTATCTTGAGAGGCTCTCGCTTGGTAGTTGGGTACGAAAAGCCTCGACCGTTATCTTGAGAGGCTCTCGCTTGGTACCCAACTACCAAGCGAGAGCCTCTCAAGATAACGGTCGAGGCTTTTCGCTATAAGGCCGTTTGCTGTTACGACTATCGGAACAATACCCGTTGAGGCCACATGGCGGCAACCTCGTGAGCCAAGTCCAAGTACTTAGAGAGTTTCTCTTTCTCGACCTTCACGAGGTTGTCGTCATGAGGAATGGTGACGACAACAAGAACTGCACGGCGTGTTTCCCGGTCTATTAGCACTATATCAGGTCTATTGGCGACAATAGTCCTATCAGTGATAATAGACCGGTCCCAGTAGAGCGTGACACTACCGTTTTCGAGAACTGGCGCAGGTGCATATGTATAATATGGCACCTCGGAACTCACAAGGTTGTATTTAAGAGCAAGTTGCTGATGTATTATCCTAGCTACTTGATTATGTCTGTGCAAGTACTCGCCGTTAGCAAGATGAGATCAACCGGATACTATATGCCTGAGTGACTCTCCGGGACGGTGGCATGCACGACAAATGTCGACCGTACCGTCCTTCAGGATATAAAAGTCAAAAATCAAAATCTTTTTATTCCGTAAAAATGGCTACATTTGTTTGGAATCGTCACAATTTTTTTCCCTACCGTGCAGTTCATGACTAGGTGAGCACCGATAAAAATACTGCCAAAAAACTCAGGCATCCCTCTTTTGGTATCCAAACAAATTTACATAATTTATTAATTACATTATAATTGGATCGACTCAATCCCAGGCATTTTTATCATTAATATAGTCAGATACTTTATAATATGCCCTGCTACACAATTTGGCTTTAATGGTAGTTTTAAATTTGTTTATTGACAATTCTCTTATATTGCTGGGAAGTTTGTTATAGAACCGTATACATTGCCCCATAAAAGAATAACTTATTTTGTGGAGACGGCTTGGATGTAACACAAGATTATGCTTATATCTAGTATTTATATTATGAGTATCACTCTTTTTACAAAATCAGTCTATGTTTTTATGGACATACAAAACATTTTCATAGATATATTGCGATGCGACTGTTAGAATATTTATTTCTTTGAATTTTTCTCTAAGGCTCTCCCGGGGACCAAGTTTGTAGATAGCTCTTATGGCTCTCTTTTGCAATAAAAAGATGGTGTTAATGTCCGCGGAGTTACCCCAAGAAGAATTCCGTATGACATAATACTGTGAAAGTAGCTGAAATAAACTATTCTAGCCGCATCAACATCAGTGAGCCGTCTAATAGTTTTCACTGCATAGGCTGCAGAACTTAGTTTTCCTGATAATTTTTTAATTTGTGGGCCCCATTGTAGTTTGGAGTCGATTGTTATACCCAAGAACACAGTTGTCTCCACAGGGGCTAAATTAGTTCCATTAACATGTACATTGGTAGTCACCAGTCTTACATTAGGTGTTGAGAACTTAATTACTTTAGTCTTTTTATCATTTAAAAGCAGATTATTAACATTAAACCAATGCATAACTTTAGAGAGAGCATTGTTAACTTCGTCATAATTACCTAACTGTCTATTAATTTTGAATGTCAAAGAGGTATCATCCGCAAACAATACAATCTCATGTTTATCCTTTACATAATAAGGTAAGTCATTTATATATACTAAAAATAAGAATGGACCTAGAATTGACCCCTGTGGGACTCCCATAACTACAAGAGACCCCGAAGATCTTTTACCATTAATATCGACCTTCTGTATCCTATTGCCCAGATAAGAAGACAGAAGTTCGAGAGCCTTGTTCCTGATACCGTAGTGGTGTAATTTTATGACAAGAGTGTTAAGGTGCACGCAGTCAAACGCTTTAGACAGATCACAGAAAATTCCCAAGGCATCTTGCGAACCTTCCCATGCCGCGAATATACTTTTAAGCAAATGAATCCCTGCGTCTATAGTTGAACAACCTCTCGTAAATCCGAACTATACTTCCGGTAGTTGTTCGTCTTAATAACTTCGTCCATAATTGCACAGACAAAATCTTCGGTTTCCCCAAAGAGGTCACCGAAACGTAGCCAGGCTACGGATGCGAGGATGTGCACGTCGGGTTCATTTAGGGCCCGGTAGAACCGCCCGTGTAGCTCCTTGCTCTTCCATATATCCTTGCGAGCCTGGGTATTAAGCACTGTTGGTTTGCGCCAATTCTCGGTTGCCAAGGATAGCGGCGTAAGGCCCTTATCGGCTGCTACAACATCTCTATACATTCCACTATCACAGTGAAGGAAGTATTCCCTGAGATTGCACACTTCACGGTTGTGTATGTCCTTGGTGTTTAAAAAGCCACTGCCACCACACTTCCGTGGAATGTACAATCTCATCACCGATGACCGAGGGTGATGCATGCGATATATTGTTAACAGCTTACGGACCTTTACGTCCAGAGCGCTTAGTTCAGTCTGAGTCCACCTGAGTATGCCAAAGGAGTATATAAGCAGGGGCATAACCCAACCTTATTATTATTATTTATTCATATTTTGTTCACTGCTATACCTTTCATTCTATTGCGATAAAATTTGGTAACTTATTGCATGCACATAGGCGAATATTATAGGACAAAAAGAAAGTACACTTTACACGGTACTTTCTGCAGTACCGATGCGCCGGGTAACAACTACTATATATAATAGATTCTTAGATAGCGTGATGGGGCATATATTTTATTGTCATGTCTGTGTGAACTATTCATATTAGTTCACGGAACAATATCACCATTGTCACGTTGAGTGAATTTTATATAGGTACCATAAGGGATATTTTTTGGGAGGTATTTGTAAATGGTCATGGTTTTATGATACATTAGAAACAATGTTGGTATGTGCTCAGTATAACTTTGAAATGAGTTAGGAATCATTTTGAATATATTAGATTGATTTTGGGATATATTAGGAATGACTGTAACATGATTCCTGGCCTCTCCTCTATTAAACCCAAACTTTTGGATTGTGCTTAAAATAAATAAATATTATTATTTTTATAAGTTTTTATTTACTTCACGTGTTTGTGAGTTGTAGGTCTGTATATTTAGTTTAAATCTTGCAAGACAAGTTGCAAATATTTCTTATTGACATACACAGTAGAAATTATACATACGCTCTTAGTTCTAATGACAATACATATACAGGAAAGTAATAACCTGATGTGCTACAGCCAGTATCGTTTCCTCAGTAAGAACTTCTTATTTTTTATCCATAGACATGAAACTTTGCATATGTACATTTAATTTCCATACAGGTTATTGTATATAATTTAATGCCTCAACGGGGAAATACCTGCGCCTAATGGAAACCGTAGCTAAATAATAACTCCCTGGAACTTGTTGTGTTCATGCAAGTGAGGTTTCCAGTAACAGACGAGGGAGTTCGAATAACAACGGTACAAATGTTGTGACAATTTGCGTTACATGAAATACTCAAGTTGTAAAATTTCATCAATAAAAGACACAAAAAAGAAGTAAAGTGATAAAAAATTTCTAAAACAAGCTTATTAAAATGCACTCAAAAAATAAAAATAAACTGATAAGTTAACATGAATGCTTTGATATACGAGTACCCACAATGAATAAAGAAACAAATTAGCTAGAATAAAGAAATTAATTAGACTTTGCACAACACTGAAGTTACGGCAATGGGGCGGTAATTTTACGGGTCCGAACGATCTCCCTTTTTAGGGATCGGCTGCACATTGGCCTCTTTCCTACGGAACACAACCAGTTGGAGTTGTCCACGTTGGAGGCAACTCCGCTGTATATTTTTTCAGAACAATCGCTGGGATACTATCAGGACCACTGGCTTCACGGACATCGAGTGACTAGTTCAAAACGCACATCGCGCTGGCTGATGTGGATATCAGGTATAACGGGACCATTCGAGGTTATCGTTGGTGATTGCGTGCTACAGTTATCGATCCGGGATCTTATGGCCGCAAAGAGGCTGGCCATAAGATCGGCTTTCTCCTGCAGCTGATGTGCCAGTGAGCCATCAGGGTATCTCAGCGGAGGCAGCGAGGGCTTGCCTGAACGGCTTTGGCTAGTTGCCAGTTGTTACGCGACCCAGACTGACCTAAGCAACTCCCCTCTATTAAATATCTTTTCCCTCACCCCATCCGCACCCACCCTCAATGTAATAAGCGATGGCACTACGATGGATTTGTCACTTGTACCATGTTATTATAACGATTAAAGTCGTGGCGAAACACGTGTCGCAGCGACGACCAGGACAGTCGTGGCAGCGACAGTGGCGGGTGCATGCAGTCTCTGTTCCAGATGGCGGACGACCGCAGCAGCAGAGGCTAACGGAGCAGCCAGGGCAGCGCCGGCATATTGCATCTACTAACGGTAGTGGGTGGGTGGCGGCCGGCGCTAGTCCGCATGAACTAGTTGGTGGCGGAAGCACACAAAGCAGATCAAACTGCATGTAATTATTTGATCAATGCATTCCTTTAAATACTCTTTTTATTTCTTCTCTTTAGTGCATTTCAATAAAATCTTATACTTTAAATTTTTTTTATTGTACGAGGGTCATTTGAAAAGTTCTTAGCCTAACATTGGTTAAAGTCATTGGTTTTTTTTATAGCTACCCTCATTTTGTAGTTACATTATTTAGCAACAAGTACGCACAGTTTAGTTTATTCACAGTAACTCATTGTTCGTTTACACGTGATACCGTAAGTCAAGTCAGAGCTATTTTTGAAAATGGATAAAAATAAACATCGTGCAGTGATAAAATACCTGAATTTGAAAGGTTTAACTCCAAAAGCTATACATGAAGACATGTCTGCTACTTTGGGTGAGTCCGCTCCTTCGTATGCGACTGTTAAAAACTGGGTGGCAGAGTTTAAACGTGGTCGGGAGACCATTCAAGATGAGCCCCGTAGTAGCCGTCCTTCGACTGCTTCCACTGATCAAAACAAAGAAAAAATCTGTGATTTATGATGATGATGGAGAGATATGATGATGCCTAATGGAGAGGCGAAACACGTATCGCAGCGACGACCAGGACAGTCGTGGCAGCGACAGTGGCGGGTGCATGCAGTCTCTGTTCCAGATGGCGGACGACTGCAGCAGCCGAGGCAGAGGCTAACGGAGTAGCCAGGGCAGCGTCGGCATATTGCATCTACTAACGGTAGTGGGTGGGTGCCGACCGGCGCTAGTATGAACCGCATGAACTAATTGGTGGCGGAAGCACACAAAGCAGGTGAGATCAAACTGCATGTAATTATTTGATCAATGCATTCCTTTAAATCCTCATTTTATTTTTTCTCTTTAGTGCATTTCAATAAAAACTTATTCTTTTAAATTTTTTCATTGTATATTTTTCATTATACTTGAAAAAACGGTTTTGATAATTGCATACCTCTGACGTAAATTAGCTTGTGACATCCATTCAGTCTGTAGAGTAGAAATGTTCTGTTCCACATTTAGTCCACTGTATTTAAGTTTCCCACAATCAATTACATAAACAATATCATCTATAGTTATGGATGTCTCCGCTATATTAGTTGCTAGTATAATTTTTCTTATGTGGTCGGGAGGCCTCTCAAATATCTTATGTTGTTCTATTGTAGATAGTTTTGAATGTAACGGGTAGATATCAAAATTGGACTTCGGGAATGCGTCACTTGCTTCCATTTCTCTAATAAGTTTTGTTATGTCCCCAATCCCAGGCAAAAAAACTAAAATGGCGCCGGGTTCTCCTTTACATATATGAAGAAGTAGTTGAAATATCAGGTCTATGTTTAAGTCTTCAATTCTAGGATCAAGTAATGTCCTATAAACATTTAAATCTAATTTTGATTTTATAGATTCAAGCCAAGGACCTGAAAATGATGAATAGAAGTTTGGTTACGACTGCCCATTAACAATAACAAAATAATTCAAAAAGCGGCTCACCGTCGTCATGAGGGGCGAAGCCAAATACTAAAAGCCGCTCTGAGAAGAAAAGAAAGAAGTACTTACACTGGCCAAATGACAATTCCCTGGCGGTTTGGTGTATTTTAGCAAAATACTGCAGTCATTATAACGCTCCTAACTAACTGCGTTAGAAGCGGAGACAGCAACTCGCGAATACTAGACCTTGTGTTGCAATTGTCCACAGGCTACAATAATTGCTTCCCATCAGCTGTGTCCTAAGCTTGTTTGGCATCCAATGTAGTTTGAAAAAAGCGGCGGTTTCAGGCGGCAGACGGCGTTGTTTCATTTACTAAATATATTTTTAAAATTTTCGTTTACATTTTAGCAAAAGGTGCCTACACATACTACAGTTTTTCTATATCATGCAACTGCACATTAATACGTACGTACCAACATCAGCTCTAAATCGTATTTCTTTTTCTGTGATATTGTCTTGTTTTTTGCCCTTCTTCTTATATCTGTGCCATGGTTTCCCTTTTGTATCCTCTGGAAGCTGATAGTGAACCATGTGAAGAATCTCCTCGAGGTAAATGTCCTTCACTGGATATGCCAGTCCTTCTATATGCATCATAGGGCAATTATTATAATATGTCGATAGCTTTTCGGCATCAATTGTAGCACTCATCAATATTAATTTAAGGTCCTCGCGCCGATTTAGCACCTAAAACGTGACAAATGTTATAAACTAACCGGTACTCGAGGCTCGCCTAATTTTCAAACTTTAGCACCATACACATTCATCATTATCATTTCAGCTGAAGAATGTGCAACACTGAAGATAGGCCTGCCCTTTAGACTTCTATAACGATCGGCCCATTGGCGCATCTTCATCTGCGATCTTCTCCCGATCGTCAGTACATTGACTAAGGGTTTTCCGGTTCGCTGTCGTCATTCGATAACCCTTTTGCCCCCTTGGCCATCCGATCTTCTATTTATGTGGCCACTATTACTTCAGTTTATTAACTCCTTCTGTTCTGTGCAACTGCACATAACGCCCGATCAGCGCTTTGACATCATCGATCGATCGATTTCGATATTGCACATCACTGGAGATCTCGACGCCAAGCATTCTAACACTTTTGGTGACGGTAAGAGGTGTGTTCTGGAATTTAGGAACCACAACAAATGGAGTTTTCTTAGCAGTGAGCGCGCAAACTTGTGTCTTCTTGGGGTTGAATTCGACCAAGTTAAGCCGCCCCCAGTTGGATACTTTAGCCAGCGTACCATCCATTTCAGACACAAGTTTGACGCGGCTTTGTTCCACAAGGGAACGAGGGATGTTTGCACGGCCTGTATATGTACCCGGTGCTGTCGTCCGCATAACAATGAATGCCATCAATTGACAACATATCATTGATATGCAGCAGAAACAGCGTCGGAGACAGTACAGAACCCTGAGGGACGCCAGCATTGATATCCATACTATCGGAGCATCCACCGTCAACCACGGCTTTTATGCATCTGTTGGATAAAAAGCTGGCGATCCATTTGCACAAACCCTCGGGCAGCCCGTATGATGGTAACTTCGAAGCTGTTGTTCCCGATTTGTATCTCCTGTCCCACTCGTCAATGGTCCCTTTGCGGATCATACCTTTGACGAATGAGACAGGGCAGCGGTCGTAGTCTGGCCGCCTTCGCAACCCCAGTGCGGCGCTCCTGGCGAGTTCATCGGCCCGTTCGTTCCCCTCCAACCCCGCGTGTGCCTTGATCCAGAACAACGAGACGCTCTTACCCTGGCTTTTGCACAGTTTAAGAGCGTCCCGTGTCTGCACCGCCAGGGGATGGGGGGACTCGACGTTCGCCACCGCCTGGAGCGCCGCCATGGAGTCGCTGAAGATGCCGATACTGGGCCCATCGCAGCTCAAAGCGTACTCGGCCGCCGTGCAGATAGCCAGGAGTTCCGCCTGGTAGACGGTACAGTAGGACGACAAAGCAAGCTTGACAGCCTTGGTTTCCGCGCCGCCGTTCCATATGGATACAGCGGCGCCAACCCGGCCCTCAATCTTGCTGCCGTCCGTGTAAATTCGCAGGGCAAAGTTGGAGTGTGCCCTGCATTGTTCCTCGTCCACCAGGCTGCCGAACTCCAAGCTATCTAGCTCCGCGGGATGCGGGGCCTCGATCTTCGAGGCCATCCGCTCGATCTCCCTGTCCCCGAGCAGCGGATGGGGTAGCCCCCTCTTGGCCTCGTACAAAGAGGCGACCTCGCGCACTCTGAGGTCAAGAGGCAGCACCCCGGCCAGCAGCAGTGCGGAGTTCAGGGAGACCGTGCGGTAGGCTCTGCAGATCTTCTGCGCGAAGCCCCGCTGTACGCTATTGAGCTGTTTCTGGATGCCCAGCTTATTGACCGCTGGAGCCCATGCGGCGGCAGCGTACAATATCATAGGTTCCACTACGGCTGAATATATGATCTTCACTACTTCAGGGTTGAGACCCCAACTGACGCGGGCCGTACGCGCAAGGCGCCCGTATATGGCCACTGCCCTTTTACAGACAGTAGCCACGTGCGCGTTGAACGTCAGACCCGCGTCAATCGTCAACCCCAGCAGTTTGATCTGCCGAGACATGCCAATGTCTATCCCGCCCATGGTAAGTCGCGGAGTGTCATACCTAAGTTTGCGCGTGACCAGCATAGCGCTGGTCTTATGCGGCGCAAACTTCAACCGGTTTTTGACACCCCACGCCCTCACATGCTCGAGAGCGGCATTGGCCTGTCTCTCTATATCCAGCGCAGTGTTGCCGTCGAACATCAGCACGACGTCATCGGCGAAGGCCTGACAGTGCACCCCCGCAAGGTCGAGTTGCTGCAGAAGAGGATCCAATAGGAGGTTCCACAAAATCGGTCCTCCTATGGACCCTTGGACGCACCCTTTGGTGGTGGACCGCAAGGTTTCCCCCCCGGCGTACCTAACTCAGACCGTCCTATCGCTGAGATAGCTGTCGATCACTCTCCTCAAGCCCAGAGGACAATTTTCCTCAGCCAGTCGTAGTTTGATTGCCGGCCACCAGGCGTTGTCGAAGGCTCCCTCTATATCCAGCGAGACGAGAGTGAGCATTCTCCTCTCGTCAAGCTTGGCGCGAATGTGCTGCACCAGGTTATAGAGGGAGTCTTCGGTGCCCCTTTGTGGCATAAACCCGTACTGGCGAGTACTAATCCTCGGCAGAATGTGGTGCTTGAGGCGAGCGATCAGCATTTTCTCGTATACCTTGCCCAAGACAGGCAAAAGCCCAATCGGCCTGTACGATTTGGGCAAGGTATACGAGTCTTTGCCTGGTTTCCGAAGGACAATTACGAGGGCCCCCTTCCACAGCCGAGGAAAGTAGCGGAGGTCTCGACATTTATTGAGAAGGGCCAGGAAGAACTCAGGGTCACCGTTGATGGCCCGAGCGCAAATGTCAGGCGTGAGGCCGTCGGCACCGGGAGCCTTCTTCGGGTTGAACGACGATACAGCCGCTGTGAGCTCCCTCATGGTAAACGGCGGGTCATGATCATCATCGACCCGCTCGTTTACCTCGCGGGCCTTCTTCCTCATTTCGCGGTGATCTGTATCGTCGTCCAACTCGCTGTCGGCAGGATAGAACGTATCCGCCAACAGCTCGAGGGACTCCCTGTGATCCAACGGCCTCCCGCCCTCCTGGAGGAGTACATCCTCCTTGCGCTCGGTTGCCCTCCCAATGACCCGATAGATACCTTCCCAGACGCTTCATATTCGAGTTAGACGTAAAGAGATTACCGAGTAAATCGGCTTTCTCCTTAGCGCTATGGGCCAAACTGCCATCCGGTTTTTGCAGTGGTGGCATGAACGGTTGACAGAAATTTCCCTCGGCAGCTTTAGCGAGCGACCAGAAAGCACGGCTCCCAGAGGGAAAGCTCGCAAGTCGCTCGCCAACTCTGCCGACGAAATCGAATTTTGCTCTAGCAACCACCCTTTTACTGGACCTCGAGGCAGCATTCAGTTTGCGCTTCAAAACAGAAACTCTAGGATCCCCATTAGCATGCGCCGTGGTCTAAGCATTGTAAGCAGCCTGCTTAACAAGAATGGCTTCCTTACAATGCCGATTAAATCACGGCAGCTTTTGAACTCCCGCAGTAGCTACAAGGCGATTGGGAATGAAGCATTCCATGCCATCCAATATCGGCGCAGCCACTGTGGTTGCGCAGGAATCAATGTCGTCTGATTCGAAGCACAGCTGCCTCCACGGGTACGATGCGTAGAATTCACGCAATCCATCCCAGTCTGCTGATCTATAGTGCCATACGCGACGAGATCTGGCGGGCCGAGGTGGGTCGCGTCCGGCACAAGGCACTTGGGTCCAGATGAGGCAGTGATCCGACGAGCCAAGCGGCGCATCCACTGAGATGTTATAGTCATCCGGACGTGTGGTCAGCAAAAGGTCCAGTAGAGAGCTTGCATGGTCCTCTACATCTGGTATTCTCGTGGGAGAATGAACCAGCTGAGAGAAACCATAGGGCAGAGCAAATTCATGAGCAGATCTCCCCGCGTAGTCAGTGCACGGAGAGCCAAGCCACTCGACATGGTGGGCATTGAAGTCTCCCAAAATCACTAACTCCGCGGAGGGATACTATTCGATGACGCTGTCAGTCGCCCTTTGCAGGCACTGAAATAACCGAGATGTGCCTGTATCACCGCTATGGGACCTGTAAAGGCACGCGTAGATTCGGGTGTGGCCGCCCTGATCCACTCGCACCCATAATATCGAGAGGTCCCTGTTTTCAAGGTTATGCAATCGGCGACAACAAATATCCTCCCGGACGAACAAGCATACCCCGGCATGACGCACAAACAAGTGCTCCAGTTTGTACCCGGGGTAATGAAGTAAGAAGTGTCCGCCGGTGAGGATATTTGTGTCTCCGTGAGGAAAAGAATGGTCGGCCGCGCGGTTTCCAGGTGATGATGGACCGCGTTGATGTTCGAGTGCAAACCCCTGATGTTGCAAAAGTCCATATACATTGTAGAAGGGGTGGCCGCTGTGGAACCATTTTTCCGTTTTTATTTGCTTTTTCATGTATGATGACTGTGATGAGATAAATAAAATGAGAGGTCGATGAACAGACAGAGTGAAGGACAAAAGCGCGGTGTCTTTCACCACAGTACCATGCCGGTAATGCGGTTTACTGGCGCGGCGGCGGAAGCCCGGAATAGGATCGGAGGAGGTGGAGCACAGCACGACTTCTGCATGTTGCATTTTCTCGAGTAGGATCTCCTAAAAATCAATATGTTTTGTTGTCATCTACGAATACCACAGCCAATATAGTATACAGTGAAGCGTTAAGGTTATTGGAAACTAAAAAAGTAAAACCTATAAAATTAAACAGTCTCGAAATATATGTTACATACAGATATTAAAATAAATGTATAAAGAGAAATGTTAAAATAAAACTAAAAACAATATAAGTAAATAAAAAATAAACTTTGCGATTGTGAATAGGTTTATGGATAAAAAATAATAAAATATTTAATACGTACTTAAAGTAATTTGTTTGAAAAAAAAGCTACTTAAGAAAAACTATTAAAAAACTGTCTAAAGATACATTTACTTTACGTTTATCCCAAAATGTTTAAAAAATAAATGTGCGAAGCCCGGACAGGCCGCTAGTATCTAATATAGCAATTAATCTATATTTATCTTTTAATTATCATCAACTTCGCACCCATTTTCACAAATGTGATTCTGCCATGCAGGAAGGACCACCCACCCGTTCGCTATTTCGCACAGCCTGACGCAACTGGTAGACCAACCTACCAGAAGTCGCTGGACAGGAGCACTCTCTACTAGACCTGCTGGTGACCACCCACCCAGCTGGCTACCGGGTGGAGATCAGGGCGCCCCAGGGCACATCTGACCACTGCCCAGAATCCAGCACTGTGCCAAGCGCGAATCCACCACAACCCACGGAGGTTAAGTGTCGTGTCTGGCGCTACTCGTCAGCAGATTGGGCCTCGCTGCCACCGCTGCGATGCCCCGTTGGCTCACTGGGGCATCAGCCGCAGGGGAGAACCGATCTTATGGCCAGCTTCTTTGCGGCTAACTCCCGGATCGATGACTGTTGCACGCAACCACCAACAATACCCTTCAGTGGTCGCGATATGTGTTTTGAACTAGTCACTTAATGTCCGAAAAGTCAGTGGTCCTAATGGTATTTTTGCGTTTGCAGCGTTTGTTCTAAAAAAATGTGCATGTCTCCGGGTCAACATGTCTCTGGTGTTGACGCGCCTCTTTCGTCACTCGTACACAGCCGGTTGTATTCCAGATGCTTGGAGAGAGGCCAATGTGTAGCCAGTTCGGACCCATCAAATTACCGCCCCATTAGCGTAACTTCAGTGTTGTGCAAAGTCATGGAACGGTTTCTCAACAATCAATTGATCCGTTACCTAGAAGATCACTCCATAATTAATGGTCGCCAGTATAGTTTTACACGCAATTCGATCCAACCTGCTTTGTATGCTTCCGCCACCAAAGCAGGTTGGATCGAATTGCGTGTGAATTTGACTTTCGCAAAATAACGCCTGAATCTATTAACTAGTATAGTTTTAGACCGAAACGGTCTTCTTGTGCTCTTCTTGCGACGTACCTCCGGGGGGAGGCAATCGATAAATATGGCGAATCCATGGCAGTCAGCCTAGATATCGCCAAGGCGTTTGATCGGGTCTGGCACAAAGCACTTCTCTCCAAATTTTCGGCATACGGTCTGCCCCTTCAGCTTTATAAGTGGATTGCTGGCTTCCTGCATGAGCGTAGAATCCGCGTCTTTGCGCTTCGCGGTTCAGTATGCGAGATAGCCTGAATATGCTAGGTATGGATATTCGTACCGACCTTATCCAGCGTAATTACATAGAGCCTCTAAATAGCTTCAAGGAAACTCGGAGTCCAGAACAGAGTGCGCCGGTTCTTCACGCCGGATCAGCTTTGTCTGCTTTATAAGACTCAAGTTCGGGCCTGCGTGGAGTATTGCTCGCATCTCTAGGACTGCTCCGCACAGTATTTTCTCGAGGCTCTCGATAGGTTGCAACGACAGGCAATTCGCATAATCGACGACGAAGAGGTCACTAAAAACCTAGAACCTCTCCAACTCCGTAGGGACATTGGCTCGCTAAGCGTATTTTATCGCCTTTACCATGGCGAGTGCTCTGAAGAACTGTTTTTCCTTATCCCACCCTCTCCCTTCCGTCATAGAACAACACATGCAAGCTTGCGATGTCATTGGTCCGCTGTTGAGAACATTTCTTCGCGTACCAAAGTTCGGCAATATAGGATCCTACAAAAGAAAGCGTGAAGAAGCATCTTGCGGGTCAACATGGCAGCGTCAACTGACAGGACACTGTGTAGTCTTTTGTCAGTTGCAGTTGCGATTGGGGTTCCTCTTTCGTTTACCATCAGGCAAAACCGAGCCACTATGCTGAACTTATATATACTTATATAAAAAAATGCCTGGCAACTTGTTCTAAAGCTGTTTAAGCGAAGCGAACCTAACCTTGTGCGGGATGATATCTCGGTGAAGAGCAAAATTAATTTGGCGGTTAGCTCTCATATCGAAAAGAAGCTGATTTTGATAATTTGGTACATAATTTTCTCTATAGAAACTCTCAATCTCCTTCATGAGCTCGGATTTGGACGAGACGTAGTCTTCAGTTACGTGAACCGGGTTCGCTCAACAGATACATTCCTCGCCAATTAGGAGCGATTGTTTTGCTTATTCGCCCGTTCAATGCTTTCTGTTTTAAAGTAGCGAGTATTGCGTAGCAAAGAGACTAAAATCTGCCTATTTAGCTGCCGATTTGAGAATGCACCCGTTGAAGATTGCAGCCGCATTTCTTCTTAAAATTCTATAAGTTTGAAAGCCAAAGATTCTTAAATCCTGCCGTATGGACAGTTCTACTAGGCCGGTGCTTGTCGGAGATGCAGGCCTCCACGCCTTCGAAGCGATTTTATAGTTTAAGTTAAACGTCATTGAATATCTTATCTGGTACATTTCAGATATGTTGGCTCCCTGAGTTCATCATAGGTATCCAACATTAATCACGTCAGGTTCGAAGGGGTGGGGAATTACAAGGGGCAGGCACGTGTAGTGAGATATCTTTTAACTGAGCGTCTATGCAGTGACTATCTCCTTGCAGTAGGTACATGTATTTATAGCAGTACACCAATATTGTAATTTCATATTACAAAATAATACCTTGACTGGAGTGTCCTTTTGTAGGAGACAAATTAATGTAGGTGGTGCGTTATTAGTAAACCCCTAAAAAAGTTTTTTAAGAGTGGTTGGGGAAGTACCTCCTCCTCACAGAAAACTGCAGCCAAATAACAACTCCCTTGGAGTTGCTGTGTAAGCAGCAGAGGAGGCATCGCGCGAGTGATAATTAATATATCGCAAGCGGTAATAGGCTACGGTAGCCGCTTTATATCAGGTGGGTCGTATGCTTGTATGCCTCGCAAAATATTGTACAATGTATTGGCGCCAAAATGAGAAAACTCAATGAACAATCATATAAAAATGACAGATTACAAATTCAAATGTAATATTTTGTTTATTTTTAATTGCAACAGTATTTATGGCCAGACTAATGACAAATATGATAAAAAAATTGTTTGTGAAGTCAATTTGTAATTTAATAATTAAAATCATACCTTTTTCAACATGCACATAGCTAAGTCAATATGTGAATCTCTCTCATGCACTTCATCCAATATAATGTGGCTGAATTCTGTTAACCCTTGATTAACTTCTAAGTCTACAAGCAGTATACCCGTCGTACAAAACGTAATGCTTCCTCGGGGCCGGCAGTTAACTCTAAAAAATAAAAATAATTATGTTACTATAATGTGGTTATTAGTTAATTTATGTAGAAATAAACATGTCCACATAATTACATCTTTTGACCACTTCCTTATTCTTTAGTTACTCTCGCTTACATGACTGGAGACAACATATTCCATGTACTTCAGCAAATTGGTCAGTGAAGTGTATTCAGTCTTCTAGGGAAAATAATGCATTTCCTAGGATTGCTATTTGGTTGGCACCTAGGCGTGGTTTGTATTAATACATTTGCAACTACAAATTTATTATTACGTACTTTTCTAATCTTATAGCATATCCTATAGAGTTCCCCATGTCTTCTCCCCGTTCTATAGCAACTCTTCTGGCTAATGATATTGCAGCAATCCGCCTCGGTTGTGTGACAAGAATCTTAACATTGGCACCTTTTTGTTTAATAATTGCATCATCTAAAATTATTTGTGGAACCTAGAAATCAAAAGTACTGATTTTAAAGTAGAAAGGGGTCTCTCTGCCTACCCCGCAAGGGATTTGGTGTGACTATATAGATAGAAAGGGTTCCACGCTGAGTGTCTTTGTGCAAGGCAGAGGAATGGGGAGAGATCGAGACTACAATGATGAAATACTTTAGTAGTACAAAAGTTCACATATTTAGAAAAAATAACATACATGTTGCTCTCAAATCCCGTAATTCACTCAAATCACTCCAAATCAGTCAAACTGGTCGTAATTTTTAAACACGATTTCACGAACAAGTATCGGCGTATAAAAACAATCGCCCAGTAAAGTCACACTTCGCCGAGCATCTCATAGACAAAGGACATAACTTATCCCCCAGTAATAAATATCAAATTTTACACACTATAGACAAAGGTTTAAAACTAAATATTAGGGAACAATTAGAAATTAATAAACATAAAAATTCGAAAATTACCCTCATGAACAAACAGACTGACGTAAACAATCCCCACTGTTAAATATCTTTTCGCTCACACCATCCACCCCCACCCTCAATTCAATATAAGGGACGGCACTGCGATGGATTTGTCACTTGTAGCATATTATTCTTACGATTAACGTCTACAACGCCTGATGATGCCTCGTAGAGAGGTGAAACACGTGTCGCAGCGACCAGGCCAGTCGTGGCAGCGACGGTGGTGGTGGTGGTAGTATGTGGATTCTGTTCCAGATGGCGGACGACCGTAGCAGCCAAGACAGAGACTACCGTAGCAGCCATGGCAGCGTCGGCATGTTGCATTTACTAACAGGTGGGTGCCGGCCGGCGCTAGGCCGCATGAACTAATTGGTGGCGGAAGCACACAAAGCATGTTAGATCAAATTGCATCAAATTTATTTGTAATATATTTTTTTTATGTTTAAATATTATTAACGCCTTGAGGCCCGTTATATACTTGGCGCCGTAACGCGCATGGCGGAATTCAGCCACGTGGGGCTCAACGGGATTCACTGGATATAACATGAAACAAATTGGTATAAAGAACATCCGGATCATCTACAGTGTAATCCACCAATTGCAACCTGTCCTCTAATACATTATTGTATCTAATAACTTTGTTTTGGTCATTGGCCTGTACAAGAAATGACTTCTTAAATCTGTATTATATGAACCTTGATAAACTACCAACTGACCGCAATGATCTGAGGGCAAATTGCCAATTATTGTTTTATTTATATGGTGACAATTACAAAAAAACATTATCTAGACAAGTTGCAGATGTGGCAGTTATACGCATAGACTCCAGAAATAGATATTCTAGGTCAAAGGATTTAAAAGTCAAACATAAAATATCAATGTTGTATTTTTCCATAAACAATTGTACTACATTTTCACAGCCTTGAATATTTTGGTGTACAAAATTTCAGTTTTGCTTTCCCTTTGTCACATTGAGCAGTTAAAATTTGCAGTCAAATCAATTAAAATAGTTTTAGTTTGTCGTTTAAATGTAAACTGTCAAGACTATTGACATTATAAGCCACTAAAGTGGATATCTTAATTCTAGATTTATTTGGAAGACATATCTTTCGTCAAATAAAAATCACTAATAAAATGCTTAGTGTCAAAAAATACAAAATTGTCATTACAACATGTCAAGTGGTATAAGTTGTTAATATTGTACATGTTAAAGTAGTGGCACGCTATGATGGCTGTTTTGACGTTTGTCCACTCATGAACTTTCGTATTAATTAATAATTACATTTGAAGGAGCAAATTGCTGTTCTTTATTGTCAATAGTGACGTGCAGTTAGTCATAAAATCTATCGAATGTATAATTTTAGGACACAAAATTTATTTATTACATTGATTTCTAAACTATATATGTATATTAGGGTCCCGTGAACACTTATTTTTTATTTTTATAAGATTACTAGCGGCCCGTCCCGGCTTCGCATGGATGGACATTAATTTTTTTAACATTTTGGGATAAACGTAGAGTAAATGTATCTTTAGAGTTTTGAAATAGTTTTTCTTAAGTAGCTTTTTTTCAGACAAATTACTTTAAGTATGTGGATTTATTATTTAATTTAATTTAATTTAATTTACTATTTAATTTTTTATTATTTTTTATGCATAGACTTATTTACAATCGGAAAGTTTATTTTTAATTTATTTATATTGTTTTTATTTTTACATTTATTTTAATATATATATAACATACACACATCAAAAGTCTCTAGGGATCAACATATATTTTTGCAATAACTTTTCTCCTGATTGATATTAATTAAAATTTGCTTTAAGGATTCATCAAATAAAGTGTTTTCGTTTGTCTACAGTAACGATAAACCAAGTCACCTTGGCATTAATAAAGAAATTTGCCATTTTCATAATAAAGGGATTTTTGACATTTGAACCACTAACATTAAAGTTCGAAAAAAAGACTGAAATAACAGTTTTCTTTAAAATTTTATTGGGTAACTTAAACAATTAATAATCCGTGTTTCTACCGCGAACACAAGAACACCGGTTTGGCATACTCAAAATGAGTTCATCCAAATCACGCTGTGGAATGGCCGCCCATGTTCGTTGCAACAACCAAAAACGACTTTCTTGCGACTGGATACCCTCCATATTCGGCAGAGCTCTTCTCTGTAGCATATCCCATGCATGCTCAATCGGGTTCAAGTCTGGCGACTGAGCAGGCCAGGGCATGACATTGATGTTAGCTGCGGCGAGAGTCTGTCTTACAACTCTTGCGGTGTGCGGTCGTGCATTATCATGCATTAACTGAAATAAGGGACCGATTTGCACTTGTAGAGGAACGATGACGTCTGATACAATCGTCTCAGCATAAATTTGAGCGTTGAGGTTGCCTCTGATCCAAATCAACTCAGTTCTTCCGCCGATCCAAATACCCGCCCATACCATGATGGTTCCACCACTATAAGGATGGACTTCCTGGCAGGATTTTAATCGCTGTTGGCGTCCAGGGGTTCTCCAGTGTCGTATACGTTTATATATTTTATATATTTTTTTATTACAAAGCCACATCTCAATCTCAAGAAATCCGCATAAAAATGCTTGATCCCTAGACACTTTTGATGTGTGTATATTTCGAGACTAGACGCAGCACGACAAGCAATTTATTGAACGATATGGCACGAATAGTACCACTTGTAGACGAGGGGGGTCAGGTGGACGTCGTGTGTTTTGATTTCCGCAAAGCCTTCGATGTCGTTGACAACGATGTGCTTTTAAGAAAGCTGGCTGGGGTTGGATGTACTCCCCAATTATTAAAATTCTTAGCTAGTTACATGCGAGATAGACAACAGTATGTCAACTATGCTGGATGTCAGTCTTTGCCGTATTTTGTTAGATCAGGGGTGAGTCAAGGTAGTAACATCGGGCCGCTCGAATTCCTCAGAATGATCAACGATTTACCTAAAGTCGTCGAGCACTCCGATTGTCCGTTGTTTGCGGACGACCTAAAGTTGTCCCTTAGTATTAACACGGCGGCGGACTGCGAGCGTTTGCAGGGCGATATTAACAAAGTAGTTTCGTGGGCTCACGTGAATGGACTCCAGTTTAACGCATCGAAGTGTGTCACGATCACTTTCACAAAAAAGCATAGACCGTTGGAATTTGAATATAAAGTGGGAGTAGTTACTATGAAAAGAGTGACGGAAGTAAAAGACTTAGGGGTTAATTTTACAGCCGAACTGTCATTTACGAAGCGCATTAATAGCATCGTTAAAAAGGCTTTTAGAAACTTGGGATTCATTCTTCGTAGAGTGCATGGCGTCACACCAAAAAAGAGAAAACGAGCAAAACCAGTCGTAGGCATCGATAGCTTTGATGCCGATGCCATCTGAAGACATGTGTACGGCTACTATTTACGGAAGGAGTATCCAACAAGATAAAAGTTAGTGCAATCACTGAAGGAAGCTGGATTAGTTTTCGATGGGGAAAGTTATTTAAGGAAGATTTCAAGACCATTGGACTTCGATACAAACAATGTAACAAACGCAAAATATTGATGGAAAGATTTGATATCGTGATGGCAAGATATCTTTTTTACGGCAAGTGAAAGAAATTGAAAATGGGCAAAATGTTGTTTTTGGATGAAACATGGCTTAATGCTAACCATACTGTAAACCGTTCTTGGACCGATGACACTGCAGCATCTACGTCCAAAGTTCCTGTTGGAAAAGGATCGCGACTTAAGTATAATTTGTCACGCCGGAACCATCAACGGGTTTGTGGAAGGTTCTGTCATGGCTTTTGCGTCAAAAACCACTGGAGACTATCATGAAGAAATGAATGGAAAAAGTTTACTGAATAGTTTACCTCAATGTCCCTGAACCATCTATTATAATTATGGACAACGTCCCATACCACTCGATGCAAATTGGCAAGCCACCTGCCCAATCCCAAAAGAAAGCTGACATCGTCGCATGGCTTGAAATAAATGGCGTAGATGCAAACATAAATATGTTAAAAGCGGAATTAGTAAGTCTTTTAAAAGAAAACAAACCAACCAAGATCCGATACGTCATTGACGAAATAGCGTTAGAACATGGGAACAGAGTTATACGGTTACCGGGTTACCATTGTGAATATAATGCAATTGAGTTGGTGTGGGCTCAAATTAAGGGATATGCTGCAAGACACAGTCTCCGTATTTGGGGAGACTTTTGAAGGCATACCTGGAGGACAGGGAGGTGTACTACGAGGACGCGAGGGGCCATATGGTTAGGAAGTCTGTCGGGTGCGGTGTCCCACAGGGGTCCGTTCTGGGCCCCATCCTGTGGGACCTCGCATACGACTGGGTCCTGCGGGGCCGTCTCCTCCCCGGAATGAGTGTCATCTGCGTAGCAGATGACACCCTTGTCGCGTCCCGGGGTAAGACCTTCGTGGAGGCGGCGCGGCTGGCCGAAGTTGGAGTAGGACTGGTGGTCAGCCGTATAGAGAGGCTTGGGCTTCGGGTCCGGTTGGAGAAGACCGAGGCCCTCCTCTTCCGCGGGACCGGCAGACGGGGCCCCCCCTCGGGAGCACACCTACAAATAGGAGGAGGACGGATCAGGGTGAGCGCCCAGATGATGTACCTGGGCATCATCCTTGACGGGAGATGGACCTTCGGCCCCCACTTCGAGCGGTTGGGACCGAAGGTCATCAGAGCTGCGGCGGCGCTGGGTCGCCTCCTGCCCAATTTGGGCGGGCCCAGCGCCGCGTGCAGGCGGCTGTACTCCGGCGTCTGCCGGAGTATGGCTACGTACGGTGCCCCCATATGGGTGGACGCCCTCTACTAGCGGAACAAGGCTCAGCTTCGCAGAGCGCAGCGGGTCATAGCGCAGAGGGCGATAAGGGGGTACCGGACGGTAGCTTGGACGGCCGCGACCGCCCTCGCTGGCGACCCGCCCTGGGAGTTGGTGGCGGAGGTGCTCGCCGAAGTGTACAGCTTCGTTGCTAGTAGGAAGGCACTCGACGAGCGCCCCACGTTGGAGGAAGTAGGGCGGTATCGCCGTCGAGGGCATACAGAGATGATGCGGAGGTGGGGGGAGGACCTGGCGCAGCCGAGGTACGGCACCCACGTTGCTGGGGCGCTGCGCCCAATCCTAGAGGCGTGGATGCGTAGAAAACGCAAACCCCTCACCTTCCGCATGGTGCAAGTGCTCACCGGGCACGGGTGCTTCGGTGAGTATCTGCACCGGGTTGCGAGGCAGGAGGAGGAGCCGGGCTGCCACGATTGTGGCGCGGCCGAGGACATTGTCCAACACACGCTATAGCAGTGTCTCAGGTGGTCTCGGTAGCGCCACGACCTGGTGTCCGCGCTTCCAAGCGCGGACCTCTCGCTCCCGAGTGTGGTCCGCTCCATGTTCGGGATTGACAGTGCTTGGCAGGCGGTGGCCTCCTTCTGCGAGACGGTCATGTCCCAGAAGGCGGCCTCGGAGCGGGACAGGGAGAATGATCCTGAGGCTGTCCCGCCGGAGACGGCGGACGGGAGTGCGGCGTAGGCGCTACGCGCACCTATTGCCACCTCCCTAATATGCGGGACCAGGGGGTCAGGATGGGAACCTGGCCCCATAGCGGTCCCGCCGCCGGATGGGGTGTCCCATTTTGCCGGGATGGCCCCTAGAATGAAGAAGTCCGGCCCCTTGTGAGGGGCTGGCCAGTCGCAGTGGTTCCCTGTTGCTGACAGATCCGGGGCACCACACCAAAGCGGCCGATGGCAATTCGCGGGGTTGTTTAGTGGGTATACCGTTGGGCAGCCAACGGGGAGTCCCACACTACCACCGGAGGCCACCCAGGCACCGGTGGTGTGCGTAACGCATTTTTCCCTGCGTCACAAAAAAAAAAAAGGTTGTGATTAGAACTATTAAATGAATAAGGGACTGCACTGCTGCGCGGAGTGTGTCAAAATGTGTACATTTGACGTTTTGTTATTCTGTTAAGCGATCTGACAGCAGCGGCGTTGCAGCAACGCTGCAGTAAATGACTCGCTATTCTGTTAAAAAACCTGCACTGTACCTGCACGTTTCCTGTAATATAAATGTATTCTGTTAAATTGTTTTGACATTTGTATAGCGATGACAGAAATTTTGAAGGAGTTTATTTGCAGTTATGCTAACGTAAATATAAATAATGTTTTGTTTTGGGAGATATTTGTAGGAATATATGACTAGTAAATAACAGCAAGCTGTGTAGGCAGAGCTGATATTTTTTAAATTAATTTTTTTTTTAAATATTTTATTTTTAATTTTTTTTAAATATATGGAACCCTGTACGACATCTAGCGACGAGTGCTGTTACTTTTTCTGTTGATGGGAGTGCAGTGCAGACTGCACTGCAGAGTGGCCGGCCATACGTTTTCCCATATGTTTTTTTTTCTAATTGGAACGATTTTGGACCGTTCTTCCTCACCAACGAACATTTAAATTTCAAATTAAAGGATACAAAACTACAATATGTTAGCTATTAGTGTGTCGATTTTGGAGTTTATCACTATTACCGTCTAAACGCTAGCTGGATGACATCAGTCTACCCCAAACGGCAATTTTGAGGGTAATGTGGCTCCGCTGGCTATCGCAGCTCTGCCAATTAAGTAAAGCTTCTTTGCAGTTAGAAATACCTCCACGCCGGCAACAGTGTGTGAAACTATAGGAGTCAACATTAAGTAAAAATCCAATTTATTAGATTGATATATGATAACATGACAGGAGTTCATTTGCAGTATACGCACAGTTGCAGCGTAGTTGCAGTGCGGGATATGCACAGTTCCAGTGCAGGAAATTTTAATAGAATACGCATATTGGCACTGCTCTATTCCTGCACGATGACAAATGACAAGCGTAAACGTGCAGTTTCAGTTATTTAGCAGAATTGGCCTGCTGAACTGCTACCACAAATACCTGCATTTAGATTTGTTAGGATATCCATTAAGAGGCCGTGCTCGTAGTTTTCACATTTCGAACCATTTTGTAGGATGATTCTGAGAATGTGTTACATGATGTTAATGAAATTATGGGTGACATGGTTAGCACGTGTCATCATCTTGCATGTGACGCGAATGAATTTTCAAATAACTTCATAATTAGTAGAATATCTGGAATATCCTATACCCTTTCTCTCAAATTTGACGATTCGAGTACAGTTTGATCACCGATACAGGGAAAACTACAAGCTATTTTGACTGTGTAAAAATATTAATAACAAGGAATTATAAACTGCTTGCATTTGTATTGATCAGTTTTTTCGAGTCCCATACAATATTAGTAAAAAAAAAAGTTTAGATATCACAATTCACAGGAATATTTCACCCAAATATGTATTTTTTTCTTGAGACTGGCAACTTATTTGAGAAATTAAAAAATAACACTTTAATAATAATAAGTAATTTTTCTAATAAAAACATTATTTTATTTCATGGTAAATATATTTTTATATATACAAAATAAATGCCAAAATGTACTATAATAACGCGCGCGCAAATTCGATCGTTTCAGTGGTAACACGGCTAGAGGACGTATCACTTTGTGCCGGATGAGCTCGCGGTTACCTACGAAGTTATTATTGAAGAGTATACTGCGACTACCACAACTTGATCTGGTGAGTATTTATTTAGTTTAGTTTTTAGTATCTACATCGTATTAATATTATTATAACAGTTGTGATATTACAAAAGAAATAGATGATACAAATTAAAATTAAAAACTACCTATACACAAATTAGCTAAAAATAGAGATAAAAAAAGATAACTTACAAAAAGGGGAGGTAAAAATCCGTTTAGACGTCAAAGAACTCCTCCCCATCGATGCCAACTGGTAGCGTTCTCAGAAGACTGGGAAAATTTGTTATTACTTAAATAGGTATGCATGTTCGTGATTTCAATTACTTTGTGAGATTCACAAAAAAAATCTTGGTGTAATGGTTGCAGCACCTTACTTGCTGATATAATTGTATAGACACAAAAATGTAATATTTTTATTTGAAAAGAGTGGCCATGAGTTTTTATTGCTAAGTTCTTTTCTCATTGGCTCTACTAATTGCTTTGCGAACTTGGCATAAATGAAGAACCATATCTTTTCCAAATTTGTCAGACGTTCATAAATGTTGCATTCTGTAACCTAAGTAAATAAAGCATTTTTGATTTGATTTGAATGTTACCCTGAGTCTGGATGATTTCGTACCCTAGTGCGCGAGTCTTTTGTGTGATTTAACCGACTTTAAAGAGAAGTGGTTATCTATTCGACTGATTGTCGTATTAGCTACCTTGCACCGAGTTTAGGATCGTTTGATTCGTTTTGTCCCGGATATCGCCTAGGTATAAAGTGGTCCACTTTACACCTAGGCGATATACGGGGTCTGATGATGAAGCTAGAAGGTGGCTCCGGGATCTCTGTGATAATACAACATATCGTGTTTAAGCTCGATTCATTCGTCTTTACACTTACTTACACGCTACTCAAAAGTTAAAAATAAATTAAAAGTAGGCAAAAAATATTTAAAAATCAAGCTTTTGTCTGGGATAATGGATTTAAAAGCAAAAAATGAATTCTAGTAAATAAATATTTGGCGTGTTATTTTTAAAAGCTCGAGTCACAGAAGTATAGTAACTACCTACCTAATCTGTAACCTGTAACGGTAGTGCCCCAAGCTTTTAATTATATAGGTAAGTACCTACACGCACGCCAAATACGTACTAGAATTTATTTCTTGATTTTTAGTTCATTGTCCCAGATAAAAGCTTGTTTTTAATTATTTTTTTAAATTTATTTTCCGATTCTATTGGACGAAACCACTACAAGAAATATTCTATAGATTTTTTAGTTTGATATATTTATCTGTTAATTTCAATTATCTAAGCTTGCCTAAACTAGTATTTACTTTTAGACATAATGGAGCGCAGGAAAGGAACACATTACCAGTGTGTAACTAATAAAAGAAAGCGAACCAATGTGGGACTGGAACGTGCGAGACAAGTTCTTAGAGAACGTAACCAAGTGGACACCACATCGTCATCAGCTAGGAATCTTAATGTCCACTATTCAGATCGACTCAATCCAGGCATGGTATGTTTCTGATATCCCACGAATTACTTAAATAATTTATTGGTTCGTTAATATACAACTCTGTCTACTAAAAATTATGCTTATATAGATGTTATTTATTGCAGAGTAATAAAAATATTCCAAATCAACAAGATCCAGGTGATGTCTTAGAAATTGAGTCAAACAAGGTACCTTTAATATGAAATCTCATCATAAAAAAAACTTTTTTACACCGTGGTACCACTACACCGTCTAACTATATACATTTACAATTATTGTTGTTTTAGAACTCACCAGTGTCATCTTTGACTATAAAAGGGAGAAGAATTGTACTTCCAATATTTTTTTGACCAATGGATAAGCACTACAAATCATTGCGCTAAATTTGGATGTAATGCATCAAATCTTATATTAAAAGAAGAAAAGCTACAAGGATTTCCATCTACATTTTCATTGTCTTGTTCAATGTGTGGAAGTTTTAGAACTCACCAGTGTCATCTTTGACTATAAAAGTATTGGAAAGCAGACCACATTCAAACGTTACGGTGGAACAAATAGAGTGTTGCAATCATTTGATGCGTAATTATAACGGAAAGAATTTAAGTTTAATTAAAGACACATCTATCCCCGTTACAAGAGCGTAAGCTTCTGAATTCTGAGCGCGTGAACCGATTACGCATTGCTGTGAAGGCAGCAGTAAGATTTTGAAAGCTCAAAATGTTCCAATTACTGAGCAAATAAAAAATCTACAAAAAGATATTACAAACAGCCCAAAACATATTTTTGCGGACCATTCCCAATGCGAACAATATTACTGCACTGGTGAAAAACAATCAGAACAGAATCTTGTGCCTGATATCAAAACTTTGATGCACAAGTTAATGGCAAATGCATCCCATCTTTCATATAATGCAGTGGTTGCCTACACGGGAAAACCTATTAGTACATTGTATAAAATAATTTTTGATAACAGTCCTTCCAGTGAAACAAAAAAATATGAATGTCAAAAGAAAAAACTGAACCAAAAAAGCAACCAAATAATAAAGCCTAAACGGAAATTAAAGTTCGACAATAGTCACATTGACTACGGTGACTCTTGTCAAAAGCCGGACTTGTCAGGTGAGGCATTTTCAGCAGCGAAGGCATTATTTCTAGAAAACCTTATGTTTCAAGTCGAGCAGAGACATGAGGTTGAAAGGGATAAAATATTGCAAGCCGAAAGTGCATTGTGGCTTGAATTACGCAGGTGTCTTTTGTCGGCGTCAAACTTTGGGAAAGTGTGCAAGCGCCGAAAAAATATAAGTTCTGTGGGTCTAGTAAAAACCTTACTGTATACTTATTCGCTTGACCATGTTGGAGCAATACAACATGGTAAGTCAAATGAACAAAATCAAAGACTTCTATGTATACTACTAGACAGGCTGAGCGGAACTCGGATTTTGCGCATCAAGTTACGGTCAATTCTCCGCAACTCCTTTAGTCGGTTGCGAGCAAGCAAGACAAGCACTTCTTTGTTTCGTAATTAACCGAGAACTTTGCGGTCGACAAATAAGTTTCTTTTTTTGTTTTAAATGCCACGAAATAACAATTAATCATTATTATATTTACGTGAATACTTTGTTCAAGTGATTCAACTGTTATTTTTGGTAACTACTTTTTTTTTTGTATTTTACTATGAAACTGTACCTAACATGAATAATAGCCATGACACTATTGCCATCGCGTTTACTCTCTAGTAGCGTAAGTAGCGCTACCGACGATCACATCATAGATCTATGTAACAGGTGCTCAAACAGATATGGAAATAGGTAGAAACTTAATTTTATTTGCAAATAGATAATTCTGTGATTTTGTATTTTAGGTACCCATTGAATCGCAATATATTCACAATAATGCCGAATTGCATACTTAGATACTGCAAAAATTACTCTCAAAGAACAAAAAGTTTTCTGAAGGAATAACTTTTCATAAGTAAGTTTTAATATTTTACTATATAATTACACAATTGTTACTATCGCAGATTTCTCTGGATTATGTATTATTAGTGTATACATATAGTATTATGTACAATATACTTTAATTTACCATTATATTGAAATGGTATTAGTAACAGTCGAAGTCAAATTGGTAATAGGTAAAGTTCAATCGATTGTCGCGTCTGCGTGAGCAGCCTGTTCACTGCATCGGCAACCCTCTCCCGCTACCCCGCACCTCAGCCGACGCGCTCCGAGCTACGACACAATATTTATGTTACTCAGCCTGTCTAGTAGTATACATAGAAGTCTTTGAACAAAATGCTTTAGTTCAGCTGCAAAAACAGGAAAATATTGTTTTAGAAAAATGTGTATTGACCATGTGGATTGACCATGAACATTTTTTCCTGGGCGCAACGCCAGATGCTCTATTTGAAAACGGCATCGTAGAATTAAAATGTCCTTTTTCGGCATTTGGAATAGATCCCGACGATGCCATAAAAGAAAAAAAAAAATTTGGAAAATCCAAAATGATGAAATTATCAAATATCAAATATAAAAATCATGACTGGTGGTGACATGACTGGTGGTACCAGATACAGGGCCAACTGCACATAACAAAAAAAGAGGTGTGTTTATTTGCTGTTTGAACAGGATCTGAATATTCTCTTAAAGTGCAACGAAGTACTAGTGAAGACAGTTTCTGGAAGACAAAAATGGAGAAAAGGGTTTTGGATTTTTACCACAAATGTCTAGTACACGAAATTGTAGATCCAAGAAAATCTCGTTCCATGCCCATTCGAGACATTTCGTTTTAAAATAATAGTAAGAATTTCAGTTGGACTTATGCACAAATTTCAAAGTCGCACAGCGGGCCATGGGGTGAGCTGTGTTAGAGTCTGTTTAAAGGATAAAATTCGGAATGAGATCATGCGACAAACGGTGCCCCCATATGGGCGGACGCTCTCTGCGCTCGGAACAGGGCTCAGCTGCGCAGAGCACAGCGGGTCATAGCGCAGAGGGCGATAAGGGGGTACCGGACGGTTGCGTCGACGGTCGCGACCGCCCTTGCTGGCGACCCGCCCTGGGAGTTGGTAGCGGAGGTGCTCGCCGAAGTGCATAGCTTCGTCGCTAGTAGGAGGGCACTCGGCGAGCGCCCCACGTTGGAGAAAGTGGGGCAGTGTCGCCAGCGAGGGCATTCAGAGATGATGCGGAGGTGGGGGGAGGACCTGGCGCAGCCGCGGTATGGAGTCCGCGTTGCGGATGCGCTGCGCCCGGTCCTGGAGGCGTGGATGCGCCGCGGGCGCAAACCCCTCACCTTCCGCATGGTGCAGGTGCTCACCGGGCATGGGTGCTTCGGTGAGTACCTGCACCGGGTCGCGAGGCGGGAGGAACAGCCGGGCTGCCACGATTGTGGCGCGGCCGAGGACACTGCCCAACACACGCTGGAGCAGTGTCCCAGATGGTCTCGGCAGCGCCATGATCTGGTGTCCGCGCTTCAAGCGCGGACCTCTCGCTCCCGAGCGTGAGTGACAGTGCCTGGCAGGCGATGGCCTCCTTCTGTGAGACGGTCATGTCCCAGAAGGAGGCCTCGGAGCGGGACAGGGAGGATGATCCCGAGGCTGTCCCGCTCCGGAGACGGCGGACGGGAGTGCGGCGTAGGCGCTACGCGCACCTATTGCCGCCTCTCTAACTTGTGGGACTAGGGGTCAGGATGGGAACCTGGCCCCATAATGGTCCCGCCGCCGGAGGGGCTGTCCCAATTTGCCGGGACGGCCCCTAGATTGAAGAAGTCCGGCCCCATCTGAGGGGCTGGCCAGTCGCAGTGGTGTCCTGTTGCTGACAGATCCGGGGCACCACACCAACGCGGCCGATGGCATTTCGCGGGGTCGTTTAGTGGGTATACCATCGGACAGCCGACGGGGAGTCCCACACTACCACCGGAGGCCACCCAGGCACCGGTGGTGTGCGTAACGCATTTTCCCCGCGTCACAAAAAAATAAAAAAAAGTTCTTTTGCCTTCATGAGCACCTCTTCCTCATGCAACAGTCGCTCACTAAGTTTTTTTGATGCCGTGAGTTCTTGTAAGGCCTTTGTTAATCTAATTTTAATTTGAAGGCTAGTAACAGCACGGGTGGAGTTAGTTGCCGTTTTAGGTACTAGGTAAGGCAAAAATGAAAATGACTACTTGGAAACGATTGGACGGACGATGAAAGCTTGGAAAGCTCAATAATTGTTAAGAGCAAGTAAAATCAATAACAAAACAAATTGAAAATAATTTTACGTTTTAATTATATTAATAGGTGGACAACAGTTATATTTTTATTTTGCGCTTATGGGCGACTTCCCCAAAATGACGGGAATTACACAAATAACAGTGAAATTGCTTCCCAGATCCTTCGCTGCTTTTTCGAAGGATGGCCAGCACTGATTGTAAAGCAACATTCGACGAGTCTTAGTATCCAATTGCCCAAAAACTTTGATCTGAATCTTATTATTAATTAAAAAGCCAAATCTAAATTTCTTTAATCAGCGATTTGTAAAGAGCAGTCACATTACAAGTCTATAAAGTTACGTTAAGTTAGAGTACTGACCCTAGTTTTTTCTACTTTTATTCGACTTCTATACCTTAAAACTTGTTAAATAACAGTGCACGGTGCGCTTCTGAACGCATCGGACGTGTTAGCGAGTTCTTACTTATTTAAATCGTTTAAAATCATTATCTTTATCTTTCAAAGAAGTAACTTATATAAAAATAATCGTTATAATCTCAGTTATTGAAATATATTGGTGAATATAGTTGCAAACTAATATTTATGGTGTAAAGTGGTCGTGAAGCGAAGTGATTGACGGCATTAAGTCCGGATTGTTCGCATAACAACAGTGATCAGTGACCTTGTAGCATAGAATGGCCAATAACCTCGGGCACTTGCTCTTGAACTATACGCTAAGTGAAGCTTAATTTTGCTTATTTTATAATCCTCGTAGTGGCAAAGGCGAATAGTCGATTCTTACGTGTGTACGTATCTAAGTTCGAATTCCTCTACATTCAACGCCTTTTACCGCTATTTTCGCTTTGTTTTACAATATTGCGACTTGAAAGTTCAGTCCCTACCGGAGACATTTTTTGTACATTTTTTTTTATTATTTCGCCCGCTGCACCATGTCAGCAAATAATCCACAGTGTTCCGGATGTCTGACGGACGTTGAGAACGGCCTCTTCTTGGTGTGTAGTAAATGCACAAGAAATTTCGACCTCTTCTGTGCAAATGTTACTGCGCAGCGATTTAGTAGTGGGATGACCGCAGAGCATAAAGCTGCCTGGACGTGTGTGCAGTGTATGAGCAAGCAGCCGCGGACGGATAATACGAATACACCTGTACAGCGTCGCGGAGCCGCCATCAAGAGTCCAGGCGAGCGGCCCGGTGAGTCTTCGGCCACGTTGTCTACTGTAAACTTCAACACTGCAGCATTCAATGATACCATAGATATCTCTGATATCCAGAACCTTGTTTTTGAGATACGCCAGTGTCGAGAAGAAATGAGTGCTGCACGGTTACAAATAAGCCTGCTGGATAAGACTTTGCCCGCACTTTCTACTAGAGTGGACGTCAACGATAAGCGTGTTGATTAGCTGTCAGCTCGAGTCGCAAGTCTGGAGCGCCAGATTGACGAGAAACACACCGTAGAACATGCCGATGGATCCTTATTAAGCACTATTGAGCAGCTGAAGTCCGAGCTGAATGATAGGGACCAGGATCTTTTGCTCAATGACGTCGAAATCTCCTGCATTGAGGAACAGGGCGGCGAAAGTCTGTCGCATATAGCTATGACTTTGGCGAACAAGCTCGGAGTCAAATTGGTCGAGGCCGACCTGGTGAGTGCAGTTCGTGTTGGTCCCCGTTTGCAGCAGACCGATACAACACAGACGCGACCGCGCCCTCGCCCGATCGTCGTGCGACTGGCTCGTCGTGCTCTCCGTGACCGGCTTCTCGGGTTCGCCGTGGCGCTACCACCGAAGAGACTGGCATACAGGGCCCACCCCGTAGGTTTTACATAAACGAGAGGTTGACAAAGGTCAATAGGCAGTTGTTCCGACGAGCGCGAGGGCTTGCGAGCCAGCTCAACTGGCGGTACGTCTGGACAAAAGACGGCAGGATCTTCGCTCTTCAGCGTCAGGGTAATGAGTCTCCACGCTTTCGCATACACACGGACCGAGATCTTGAGCGAGATTTTGGGTCGGTTGCGGTTGGTGCTCCTGAGGTCAAAAAATAAATGTCCGATTCTTTTAATTTTAACATGTTTTGTGGTGGTGTTTGGCTTGACTGTAGCTATTGTGTTAGTCATTAGTATATATTTTTTGTTCGTCAATCCTTGTTTATGCTCATTGCACATAGTTTATAATTTACTTAGAAGTTATGATACTTTCTTAAATTTGGTTAAAATCATCATGATGCTAGTCTTTATTTTAATTGTACTTTATGATAAGTTTTTTATTGTGTATTTTTATCCCTTTGCTTTATTCGTGGTGCGTGTGTTGCAGTAACGCAATACAAACCCAGTTGTAACCCACTCACTGTGTTGCATTCGTGTCAATCCTTTGCACTGAGATGGAGGTAACGATGAGTTTAGGATATTTTGAATTTTACAAAGGTTTTTCATATGAATTATCGAATGTCATATACTATTTATTTTTATCGGTATTAATTCAACATCACATATACTTCTTTATTATTTTATTTGTAGTTGTATCATACAAATGAAATCAATTGTATGTACTAATCAACAGTCAAACTCATCTGTCGTGCATTGACTCACGATATAATTTTCAATTTATTAAATTGAACACGTTTATGTAACAGTAAACATCATTGGGTGGGTGATACAAAAATTGCTTTGTCACTTCTTTACTTTATACTTATTACCATATATATACCATACGTCTGTATTTACAACTTTATTTGCATAAAAATGATTGGTAAATCAAAATTTCTAAAGTTAGCTCTGTACAATGCAGGCTCTCTGAACACAGGTCATGATGACTTTCTCGTAGCTATGAGCCGTTTTGAGCCAGATATCGTAGCAATCAATGAAACCTGGCTGCCTGGGGGCCAAGAGGCGCGCGCACCTGCAGTACCTGGCTATCGACTACGTAACTCGCCTCGTCCACGCCACATGAGGGGTGGCTGAGGCGGTGGTGTCGCTTTCTATGTTAAGCAAGACCTGAGCGTACGCTATCTGAAACATCCTGATGCTGATATTGAACAGTTATGGCTTTTGACCCAAATTAACGGCTTTCGTGTAATCATAGGCACGGCTGAAGGCCACAATGGATAAACATAAGACTTATTCTTCGATGCATTAACCGAATCAGTCGCTCGGTTTTCTAATTATGATTACGTTGTACTAATGGGTGATTTTAATATCAATATGCTCACAAACTCAAGTTCTAACACCTCTAAAGTCAATGAGTTCCTAAAATGTCTAGATCTTTATCAGGCTGTGAAAGACCCAACGCATTTTTCGTCGGTTACGGATACATTGATAGATCTTGTGTGTACTAACTGTGGAATAAATGATTTATCAGTTACTAACATTACTGGATCGCTTGGTCATGCAATGGTGAATTTAAGTTTCGTGCTAAAAAAATCTAAATTACCTCCACGATTCATCACATATAGGCCAATAAAAAGAATTAACATGGCAGAGTTCAACAAAGACCTATTTGAACTAGATTGGGAGTCCGTATCGAACGAAACCACTGTAGTTGGTATGATTGATAGGTCAGCGAGACAAAAAATTTGGGTGTCATTTTTGATAGCCAGCTGCGTTTCGAAGCTCACATCTTAGACCTAGTCCGGAAGAGCTTTTATCGGTTAAAAGTGTTTTACAAAATACGGAATTACCTTAGTGAAATAGCGCGAATCACTTTATGTGAGGCGCTTATTTTATCTAAACTGAATTATGGAGACTTAATATATGGACCCCGATTGCTGCATAAAACTAGGCGCTTGATTCAGCGCATACAAAATGCGTGTTGCCAGTTCTGTTTTAATATACCTCCACGTACACATGTTTCACCATATTTAGATAAAGCATCAACGCTAAATATGGTTTCGCGAAGACAGCTCCATCTTGCAACTCTCATGTTTGACCTTGTTAAATTAAAAAATCCGGTATATCTGTTCGCAAACTTGAAATTCGTCACGCCAAAGTATGGATCCGGTGCTCTTCAGTTGACGCGTCCACCATTAGCGATACACAAGCACAAAACAGTTGCCTTTACTGGCAGTTTCCGTTACGAAGCAACCAAATGTTGGAACAATATTCCTCCACCGATTAGAACTCTAACCTCAAGACCAAATTTTAAAAACCATCTCAAAGTATTTCTTCTAGATAATCAAAGAAAAGGTTTGGTTCAATAGCTTAGGTGGCGGTAACTCAGAGTGTGGTGATGTTCAATGCATGTTGATGGTAGTATTGACGGTTTAGCTTGTATGATGTTGATATTGTGATCACAAATTTTATTCTCATTATTATTGTTATTGTAACCTTCAAATGTGATGATGGCTGACGCCTCTGTATAGTTCGAATGCGCCCAGCACCTATTTACAGGCAATAACTGAAAATCAGTGTTTTGCTCTCTGAGCAAACCCAACACTGAGCTATTGCCCATTTGTATGACTGCGACACACGCTCCAACAGACAAGGTGTTGACACATACATTGGAAAGTGTTATCTAATTGGTTATTTGTAAGTTGTTGTTGTCTCCCTTTGTTTGTTAGCATATATATCTACTGTAGTTTTATATTGTGTGTCTAAGTGTACAAATAAAGCTTTTATCTATCTATCTATCTAAATACGCGAATAACACTTTCACAAACATTGATACACGAGTTTTATGCACTAGCATTGTTAACATACACTTTAAATACAAATTTACAATTATTAAACTAATAAAATTGTAATTTTAAAATACTGATTGAAAATATTGGCAAATAGACTCCAGTGTTGCCAGCAACCAAAAATAATAATGCTAGTGTAATAGTAGATAAGCTTAATATTCCTACGTACTACTTGTTGCTAAGAAGGTACTGGAGCTTATGGACACTTACAATACTAAGGGTATCACTGTGGGGCTGCCTTTTGAAAGACCTCATGGTGTAGTCTCTTCAGAAAACCTCAGCTGAGAGTTTATTTCACAACTGGTTCTCGAAAGAAAATCCCTCTGGAATCACATAGTACGTAATAACAGGATGAATTCCCTGTTCCTGTGGCTGTGTTTTAAAGTGCAATTTGAAATGAAGTCAATAGGTTCCTTCTATCACTGCATTGTTAGCAGATGGCGGAGAAATCATACTCAAACTTGTAACCGCAATGTTTGTTCCAGAAAAGTTTTCTTCTGAGAACCGACTTAAAGAATCAAGTCCCTTCCGGGGTTTTCACAAGGGCATACAACTTAGGTTCCTAAAAAAAAGGCATAAATAATTTTTAATAAGGTCACCAACGTGCGAGTGTCGCCTCTGTTACAAATAATATGATTTCAAGAAAATTTGTGATTAATCCGATGCCAAACTAATTGAAAGTGGCTGGATGGAAAAAGAGAATGATCCCATACAGTGGACAAGATTAGAGAAGATCTGTGTCCAGTACTGGGTCGATAAGAGCTGATGATTATATATATATATATAAATATAAAGAATGGACGTTGATATGCATAAGATCGACAAATTTAGAAACCTCTGAGCAATTACCATCAGAATTGGTACATGTATGGGATTTTTTCATAGATGGTATTTTTATAATCAAGAAAGGACAATTCGTCAAGAAATATAACATACCTGTGTTGATTTTCCACATCCAGTCTCACCACTAATGACTACCACTTGGTTATTGCTGATCACATCCAAAAGATCTTCTGTTTTGGTGTACGTTGGTAACTTCTTCCTAAACTCCAAAAACTGTTTGTATTGTGGATTTGTAAGCATATTATCATGTTCTATCTTCATAGCAACACTCAGATCAATGGTTTCATTTGTTGTCTCATTAATGTTTACCTTTTTAAGAAGACATTCTTCAAGCTTTTGATCAAATGTACCAGTTATTATGTCTTCGTAACTGTATTTATAATCTCCAGCACCTCTGAGTGCCAGCTCCCTAAGTGTAGGTTCAGAACCATAGTCCAAAGATATTTGAGAAAGAACTGGTATATAATCAGGAGCAGAAGATGGTCCAGGTTTTATATCATCATTATGTTCATATGTTTCTTTTGGTATTTCAAAATCACTGGCTTGTGCAGTATTTGTATGGTCATACTGAATTTTGCCAATTTCCTCTTTAATTATCACCTCCTGATTAATCGAATGAGAATCCAATTTGTGTGTTGTTGAAACATCATTTTCTTTTTTAATATAAATGTCTATTAAACTCTTGGCTGAAATATTTATGTTTTTTTCTTTTGCAAGTTTCACAATTGTGTGTATGTTATTTCGAAGTTTATTTATTACAGGTGTGGGAATTGTCAGCTTCAACTGTTTAAAACAAACAAAAATAATAAAGACATCAAATTAATCAAGACTAGAATACTTATATTTTTGGCAATAGAGAAACCGAAAAAAAACCAAAATTATGATTAATATTTTATTAACTAAACTTTAAATTACAATGATATTAATTCTAGTCTAATATATGTGACCCGCCCGATGTGTAGAAGCAAAGTGAGGTCGCGTCGTCGTCACGTAGACCCGCTGGCCGCGCGAGGAGCTGCATCAGCAGTTTACCTGGGTTGCGCAAATCGGCCATGTTGTTACTAAGCAATAGTGCCGTGTGCAATCAGGTGCTGGATCAGCGATATGCATGTGAACTGGCTTGATCAATGATATGCATGTGAACTGATCGGATAACTGAATGAATAAACAATATTTGCCAACTTTTAAACTAATTAAATAGGTAAGTTCAGATGTTGGTTACTCTCTGACAGCTAAGTCAGGAAACCTGATCAGGCAATTTTAACCTGATCTGTTTTCCTTTTCAAAGTTATAATAGAATAACCATTTTTTCTGATATTTACTGCCTATTATGTGACTTTGTTTAACCTGGCGAGATTCGACTGTCATAATTATGACACGCTTACAACATATATATGGAATAACGGTACATCCGGGGCTCAACGGGTTAAGCAACAAATCTTTACAGATGCAGAACACATCTAAAGATGAACACAGCAGAGATTTTGGCTGCAGGCATCATATGCTAAACATGACCGACAATGTTAAAGATGTACACAGTAGCAATGGCAGTGGCATGCACCTTATAATAGTGGGGGCAGGCTGCCTTGAATTTGCATAAACTTGTGGTACAACCACACAAAGTAGTATAGATTGGATTGGCTGCAAATTTAACTTTTGCAATATAGCACAAGAATGTATTAACTCTTCTTTCTGCCTGCCCCGCATATTTACTAGATGTTGTAATATATTTTATTGTTTTTTAACTAAATAAAGAAATGAGGTCGGATCTCGACCCTCAAAGGTTGAGCTCACTACAAACAAACTAACAAAGGTCCCTAATGTTGAGCTGGATGATTTTAGGGGTATCGGGCGCCAGCAGTGATGCTCTTAATGCTCGCAGATAGCTACCGCGGGTGTTGAACCTTTAATCTTCAGGGGAGTGAAATAATTCCTGGATTGGTGGATCATATTTTATTGTATAACACTGACTCTAGTTACAATGTGGAAGGTTATTAACAATATAAGTAACACTGCCTTAAATTTAAGTATATGCTAATTACAAAGAGTTTATTTTAGGTCTATCAAGCTTCCGTAAAGAAATAACTATGGGTGTTAAACTTGACTTACTTTCACTGTACTAAAACATATAATTTCGGCCCCATTACCAAACAAAAGTAATGGGCTCACTAAAGATGTATAATGTGTGTGTTTTGCAAAGAATATTTCAAAAAACTAAATAAACTAAGTGATCAGGTCGCCGACGCGCGTCCATGAGGGGTGGTCAAACTTGGTAACGAGATAATCGGGAAACTACATACCCGTGGTAGTGGGACTCACGTTACTTCATATCCAGATCGATTGTTACACGCCAGAATGTGTTCGCCGAACGCGACTCATGGCCTCTGGAATGTGACGCGTCGAATGCACGACGAGCCTCGATCATAAGTTGGCGTAGAATAATTCGAAAAACCACATTACTCCAACTAACGGGGCGCAATGGGCTTATTTAGGTCCATTGCTGTAACAAAAAGAAACCAAAAGATAGAAACAATGCCTATGAAAAATGGCGAACTTGGGTGCACGCGTAAATGATATAATTTCACTTACCACCGTGAAATCCAAAAATCAAGCTCCAATATGACTCTGCAACTTCAACAGAGCACAAAAACGAAAGAAAAAGAACATTTCTTATGTGTTCTATCAAGATTCTAACAAATTAATATTCCGAGAACATCGTCGTCCCAAAGATGGCAGGAAAGTAGTCGACTTCTCGTTCTCAGAAAAAACATCGCCGATTTTGACGACCGTGGATACCAAAGCAAATTTCTACCATTACGGTAGATTTCGTAAGAAAAATAGTTTATAAAACTCGATAAACGACAAAATAGGTTTCGAAAAGAACGAAACAGCTAAAAATAAAGTCGATGCATGTGACGTTCGAAAATAATCGTCACATTACACCCCTCCCAAATTATAATAAAAGAAATGAAGTTTCTTTTATTAACAAAACCACAGACTAATTGAAAATCCGATCCAAAAGATTCTCCAAAATCTCAAAATATTAACTAAGACAACAAAAAACTCTTCCAACAAAGATAAACGTCAGTTGCTGAAACATCAAAAGGTTTCCTGAAAGCAACCATCCAAAACTTTCAAAATAAAACCAAGTACAGTTAAGCCACTCGCTACTGACTTCTAAAACTTCTAACAAAACTCATAAAATAATTTCTTAAAACTCCAAACAAAAGTTACAAAATAACTCTTGGGACTCCCAACAAAACTTCCAGAATTACTTGAAACTTCTAAGAAAATTATATGAAATAACTCCTGAAACTCCTAATAAACCTACAAAATAACTCCTCAGTACAGTTAAGCAACCTTGCCACTGACTTCACAAACTTCCAACAAAATTCTTCTAACAACTCCAATAACTTCAAACAAAATCCAAATGACTCCTCAGTACAGTTAAGCAACCTTGCCACTGACTTCACAAACTTCCATCAAACTAAACTTCTCAATAAAGCTATTCAAACAAACGTAAATACAGTGAGGCACCAACGCCGCGGTTTCTAACTCCGAACATACCCACCCCTTCGAGTACAGTTAGGCAACCTCGCCACTGACTTCATCATGTTCCATACTAACCCCAAAACACCGCATAATGTGATCGGCCTAACACCACCGAACTTCCGAGCACACTAGCCAAAACCTCCACAAAACCAAAAGCATGTTGTGACCGGCTCAACACTACCGACCTCCCGAGCACAACAGCCAAAAATGTCCACAAGGAACCAAACAAAAGCATGTCGCGACCGGCACAACACCACCGACTTTCCGAGCGCAATAGCAAAAAAACATTTGGGAAACAAATGCATAACAAAGCAAAACAAAAGCCAGTTGTGACCGGCTCAACACCACCGACCTCCCGAGCACAACAGCCAAAAAACATTTGGGAAACAAATGCATACCAAATACAAAACCAATTGCAAAACAAAGCAAAACAAAAGCCAGTTGTGACCGGCTCAACACCACCGACCTTCCGAGCACAACAGCAAAAAAAAAGTCCGCAGGGATCTAAACATTCCACTACGAGCCTCCAAAACCATTTAGTCGCCTTCTACGACATGCTTGGGAAAAGCAGGTGACCTATTCTAATCCGGAGCCAACACGGAACAACACCTCCAATTAGTCGCCTTCTACGACATGCCTGGGGAATAGCAGGTGGCCTATTCTGTTTGGTACCCGAGCCAACACGGGTTGAAACTCCAATTAGTCGCCTTCTACGACATGCCTGGGGAAGAGCAGGTGGCCTATTCTGTATGTTACCCGGGGCCAACACGGGTTGAGACTCCAATTAGTCGCCTTCTACGACATGCCTGGGAAATAGCAGGTGGCCTATTCTGTATGTTACCCGGGGCCAACACGGGTTGAAACTCCAATTAGTCGCCTTCTACGACATGCCTGGGAAATAGCAGGTGGCCTATTCTGTGTGTTACCCGGGGCCAACACGGGTTGAAACTCCAATTAGTCGCCTTCTACGACATGCCTGGGGAAGAGCAGGTGGCCTATTCTGTATGTTACCCGGGGCCAACACGGGTTGGTTTCTTCAACAAAAACGGAAGAAAAAACCAAAAGTCACCTGGATGTCACCGATGGCCAATACGGGACAATCCAGCAAAAAGAAAAGTGGGACTAGCCCAAGGTCCATGTCCATGTAAGTCACATCCAAGAAAAATAGATCCAAAGATCCTAACAAAGTGTAATAAAAATAACAAGCAAACAAAAGTGACTAAATATACAAGACACAAAAAACCAATCTAATAAACAAAATGACATGACAAAAAGCATGTCCAAACATCTAACACGGGGAAACGTGTAGACAAACAAAAACATCTAACACGGGAAACGTGTAGACAAACAAAAACATCTAACACGGGGAAACGTGTAGACAAACAAAAACATCTAACACGGGAAACGTGTAGACAAACAAAAACATCTAACACGGGAAACGTGTAGACGAACAAAACAAAATTAAGATCTTTGATGCGGGGCAAGCGTGAAGAAAAAGCGGTGCTAATTATCCAAAAATGTACCTAAGTTATAATTTAGAAAGTTCAGAACTAAAATCCAGCAACTCGATATGACCTGTCATACATCACCTTTCAATTATTGTCCTAGTTACCATTCATACTACATTCAAACATCAATCTCAACCAAAGGACGATTTTCATACAAAATCACCAAACTCCAGTCTGACTTGAAGACCTAAAACAATTAAAATTTAATTATGTCCTTAACATGATAACGACCTTTCGAGCCTTTCTGTAAATCTTTTAATACATAAACATTATTAGAAACTTTTTCAACAATTTCACATTTTATAAACTTAGGTGCAAGCTTAACCGAAAAATAAGCAGGAGCGCTCGACTGCACAAAGCTCCTCCTCCAAACAATATCTCCCACATCCAAAGAAATGACTTTCCTGCCTTTATTATAATAGTAAGCATTACGTTTGTAAGCTTTTAACAAAGAGGCTTCCACCTTAACAAAAAGTTCACTAAGAAAGTTTAGTGAAGAAGCAAAAGTATTACGACTTCCCACTTCTAATTGTGACAAGTCGTCAAAAGAATTACTAAAACGATGTAAAGAAGCGTCAATAATAACTTCTCTACCAAACATAAGAAAATTAGGTGTAAATTCAGTAGCTAAATTAAGACTACTGTTCAAAGCAAATTGCACATGGGGCAAAAATCTAGACCAAGTGCGCTGATCCTCCTCAACAAAGCACGCTATGCAAGTTTCAATTACCTTATTGTATCTCTCAACGGGATTATTCTGTGGTGTATATAAAGTATTGTAAAATATTTTAGTTATATTAAATGTTTTTAGAAAATCTACAAAATGTTTAGAGGTGAACTGAGTACCATTGTCACATACTATAACCTTCGGACAACCAAATTTCAAAAATATTTCCTTTTCAAAAAGTTTATTTATGACTCTAGTAGTAGCATTAATCATGGGGAAAATCCAGCAATATTTAGTAAATACATCTACAACCGAAAGTATATATTTATGTCCTGAATAAGTTTTAGGCAAAATTCCAATAATATCTACTGACAACATAACCATGGGTTTATCTACTTTTTTCGGATTTATCATTAAACCAAAAGGTGAAGAAGTTGAATGTTTATATGCCTTGCAAGTATCGCATTTAGAAATGTATTCTTTTACATCCCTGAACATTCCTTTCCAAAAATGATGTTGTTTAATTTTTCCTAAAGTTTTATGTATACCGAGATGACCAGAATTTACATTATCATGATTAGACCTAATAGTATCCAAAGTATGTTCCCTAGGTACAACAATTTTCCAACACAAGCGTTCATTAGGATCAAATTTATTCTTACAGTACCTATATAAAGTATTATTTTCAACTCTGTAATTTTTGAATTTATTTGGAAACTTCTGACAGTCAATAAAAATCTTCCTATAATAAGGATCATAAATTTCTTCATCAGGGGAAATAACATCACTACATGCAACTTCAATAGCAGCAACTTCAATGCGTGATAACGCGTCAGGTACTTTATGTAATGAACCTTTCTTATGTACAATATCGAAAGTAAATTGAGAAATCCTAGCGGCCCATCTAGCCAATCGTCCACTAGGGTTGTTAAGTCCTAAAAGCCATTTCAAGCTAGCATGATCGGTAACTACAGTAAACTTCATACCCTCTATGTATGGTCTAAAATGTTCAATTGAATCTAAAATTGCTAATAATTCTCGTTCGGTGGTACTATAATTGCGCTGACACTTATTGAGTGACCTAGAATAGAAGGCAATGGGATGTTGTTCACCATTCTCATCTTCTTGGCTCAAGACACTACCAATACCAAGAGAGCTAGCATCGCAATGGAGGAAAAATGGTTTCCCAAAGTCGGGGCACTGCAATACTGGTGAAGACACTAAGGCGTTCTTCAGGTTGTTAAAAGCTTCTTCAGCACTATCATTCCACTCCAACGGTTTCCTAGAATTTTTACGGCCACCTGTCAAACGAGTTAATGGTGCAGCAATGTCTGCAAATCTACTAATAAACCTACGGTAATATGAACATAATCCAAGAAAACTTCTAAGTTGCTTAATAGTTAAGGGACGAGGAAAATTTAAAATTATTTCAAGTTTAGATGGGTCAGTATGTAAACCATCTCTGTCTACTATGTATCCTAAATACCTTAAACGATCTTTACAAAATTCACACTTTTTCAAATTAACTGTTAATCCGGCTTCCTTTAAAATATTATAAATTTTAAGTAATTGTTCGAGATGTGTATCAAAATCAGAGCTAATGCATACTAAATCATCCAAATAACAAAATACTGTACTATCAAATTCAGGTCCAAACAATCGATCCACTAATCTTTGAAGTTCTGCGGGAGCATTAGTGATTCCGAACGGCATTCGCACAAACTCGTAAAGTCCCTTCCCTGGTACTACAAATGCAGTCTTTTCGCGAGAAGAAAATTCGAGGGGAATCTGCAGAAAGGCTTTAGAAAGATCAATTGCTGTAATAAATCTAGCATCTCTAAGGTTATCTAAAATTTTTGAAGTATAAGGTAATGGATAAGAATCCTTTACAGTAACAGAGTTCAACCGTCTTGAATCTAAACACAATCTAATTCCACCGTCCTTCTTTTCTACAGCTAAAACAGGAGAACACCAAGGGGATTTAGAAGGTTGGATAATACCCTCTTTCAACAATACTTCAACCTCGTCGTAGAGTTCTTTCTGCTTAGCAGGACTCAATGGCCAATAACGCTGCTTAAATGGTTCACTGGTCACATTAATTTTATGTTCTACGAGGTGTGTACGACCTAAGCCTCGTTTCTCATATGAAATATCCTCAAATAAGGTAATAATGTTACTTAATCTAAGTTTCTCAGAAGGAGACAACTCATCGGCAGATGTTACAGCACAAACTTGAACTTCATTTGAACTTACAAGGGTGACGCCTTTCCATAAGTCTTTAGCTAGGTCAAATTTTAGCCAGAAATCGAATCCTAAAATAATTGGTGGTCTAAACGAAGGTATGACCAAGAATGTCACGGTCTTAGTAGTGTCATCACACGTGATCGGTAAGTCTATAGTCCCAATAATTCGCTGAGATGAACCGTCAGCTGTGTACACTGTACTACAAGCTGGTTTAATTTTGTATCCCATACACAAAAATTGCTGGTGGCTATGAGAACCCAGAACGCAACTACTTGAACCACTGTCCAACAATCCTGAAAATCCAATATTATTAACACAAAATTCTAAATAAGGTCTAGCATCATTCGTTTTAGTAAATAAAATAGGGGCAGCTCTATAATTTTTGAAAAATATTTTTAAATAGTCTATCCATTCGAGGAATTCCTTTTTACAGGTAACTGTGTCTGGTTTAGTATAGTGGACTTCTTTTCTATGCATCGAAACACTCCCAGTATTATGACATACAGATGCTCGATGCGGCCTAATTAGTTTTTTGGCGGATTACACACACCACAATTTTTGGTAATAGTGCCTAACTTGCCACACTTGAGACACATCATTCCCGGTATAACTGTACAATTTTTAAAATAATGACCTGTCTGTTTACATTTCAGGCAAACCATACTGCTATCGACAGAACCTGCTTTAGTGTATTGTACACTCTTCATTGGTGCAGGGGGCGTGCGGTCTATGAATAACTCCAAGTCTCTAGCCAAGTCCATAAATTGCTCAGCTGAGTCAATCTGTTTCCCAAACAAGTAAGGCAAATAAATAGGAAGCATGTTGTGTTTAATTATATTTACCAAAGTTATGTCAAAAAGTGGAACTGTTAAACGTCCAGCCATATCTAATATTTCTGTAATAAAGTCTGGTAAAGATTCGCTATGTTTTTGTTTTCTAGTTCTAACTTCATACTCTAAATGGTATTCATAATCCTGTTTATCAAAACGCTTTAAGAGCTCAGCCTTAAGCTGTGACCAAGAAGCAATGCGAAAACGCACAGAACGGAACCATTTGATAGCTATACCACTCAAAAGATCTATGAAAGAGCCTACTAACAAGGTTTCATTAAAATTCCTGTATAAATAATATTCTTCAACGCTATTAATGAAATCTCTGACACATGAACTACCATCAAAATTAATCTTACTGCAACGCAGGTCGTAAACTCTGGAACAAGGAGGCAAATTATTCCTAATATATTGATTAACCGCAAAGTTCAAAGTATTAAGTGTGGAACTACCACAAGGATTAGCAACGGGGGTATCAATTCCTAGAAGATCAACACTATCAACTGGTGGCGCAGCTTCCATTTCAATGTTCTTCTGTAATGGGCCTTCCCTACCATCTATCGGTGAAGTGTGTGTTTCTTTATCCATGTTTAAAAGTTATTTTAAATGTTTAATAAAAGTTTTTCAAATTAATTATTAGTTAAGTTATTTCTCTACAATTTACACTAATTACATCACTATTTCAACTGTTTACACTGCAACTACTTATCATATATACTACTACAATGATATTAAATACACTTATGTACCCTAGCAGAGAGTAATACTATCAGCTTTCAAAAACTATACATTATTTTGGCTTGAGGAGACCAGTTAAACAAATTACACCTTATAAACATCAAAAATATAGTAAACAAATTGTAAACAAAATATAAATGTTCATCCAAAACCATTTTTTAAAGGCGTGAACAACAAAGGTTATACATAAATAAACCAGCTGATATTAAAGGCTGGGAACAAAGTTACAAAAGCTAAATTCTTTGCAAACACTTGTATGATCCAATAATCCAGTCAAGTCCCTGTTCGGGCGCCAATTTTGTAATATATTTTATTGTTTTTTAACTAAATAAAGAAATGAGGTCGGATCTCGACCCTCAAAGGTTGAGCTCACTACAAACAAACTAACAAAGGTCCCTAATGTTGAGCTGGATGATTTTAGGGGTATCGGGCGCCAGCAGTGATGCTCTTAATGCTCGCAGATAGCTACCGCGGGTGTTGAACCTTTAATCTTCAGGGGAGTGAAATAATTCCTGGATTGGTGGATCATATTTTATTGTATAACACTGACTCTAGTTACAATGTGGAAGGTTATTAACAATATAAGTAACACTGCCTTAAATTTAAGTATATGCTAATTACAAAGAGTTTATTTTAGGTCTATCAAGCTTCCGTAAAGAAATAACTATGGGTGTTAAACTTGACTTACTTTCACTGTACTAAAACATATAATTTCGGCCCCATTACCAAACAAAAGTAATGGGCTCACTAAAGATGTATAATGTGTGTGTTTTGCAAAGAATATTTCAAAAAACTAAATAAACTAAGTGATCAGGTCGCCGACGCGCGTCCATGAGGGGTGGTCAAACTTGGTAACGAGATAATCGGGAAACTACATACCCGTGGTAGTGGGACTCACGTTACTTCATATCCAGATCGATTGTTACACGCCAGAATGTGTTCGCCGAACGCGACTCATGGCCTCTGGAATGTGACGCGTCGAATGCACGACGAGCCTCGATCATAAGTTGGCGTAGAATAATTCGAAAAACCACATTACTCCAACTAACGGGGCGCAATGGGCTTATTTAGGTCCATTGCTGTAACAAAAAGAAACCAAAAGATAGAAACAATGCCTATGAAAAATGGCGAACTTGGGTGCACGCGTAAATGATATAATTTCACTTACCACCGTGAAATCCAAAAATCAAGCTCCAATATGACTCTGCAACTTCAACAGAGCACAAAAACGAAAGAAAAAGAACATTTCTTATGTGTTCTATCAAGATTCTAACAAATTAATATTCCGAGAACATCGTCGTCCCAAAGATGGCAGGAAAGTAGTCGACTTCTCGTTCTCAGAAAAAACATCGCCGATTTTGACGACCGTGGATACCAAAGCAAATTTCTACCATTACGGTAGATTTCGTAAGAAAAATAGTTTATAAAACTCGATAAACGACAAAATAGGTTTCGAAAAGAACGAAACAGCTAAAAATAAAGTCGATGCATGTGACGTTCGAAAATAATCGTCACAATGTGAAGCCATACGTTTAATGATATGTACCATAAGACAGTCTGTATGTACAATCGACAACATTCACGGTTGACCCTAACAACAAACCTCCCTTGTACATGTTTTCGTAGCTAATTCATGCCTTTATTAAGTGCCGAGCGGGGCATTTGACAGGTTAAACTTTATAGCTTCAAACTTTCACATCTAGTAAAATATCAATAAATGTTAGTAGTGAAACAATAACTCGACAATAAGTCGAAACCATTTCTTTTTTTTGGGGTGTTTTTAAGTTGCCTGATGCCAGATTTTGCATCCACATTTCTTTTTACCTACCACTTTTAGGGTTCTATAAACAAAAGGTGTTTTGTCCATAAAGTCATTGTTGTTGTTGTTGTATAAAGCTTTATTGTACAATAAAACATTACAATGATTAAGTACATGGTTTGGTAGAAATTAATATTGTACAATGGCGGACTTATCCCATTAGGGATCTCTTCCAGTCAACCATAGAGAAACCGAAAGGAGATACAAGCTTGGCAAGAGTTTTAGGAACATTGTGAGTAGATACAAAGTCTGACAAAATACGTACGAGGATTCGTATATACAATAATATTTTAAGATTTATAATACACACATAAGTAGTAAACAATATACACGATTTACTGCAAATACAATACAAACATTACTAGTCCAAAATATCCGAATTACTGACAAAGTGTTTCATCACACTCGATTTGAATGAATTTATCGTTTGTGCCATTTTTACATCAATTGGAAGTGAGTTCCATAGACGTGCTGCATACACACTAAAAGATTTGGTATAGTTGTAGGTGTTGGGGACAGGAACATACAGGAGAGGATTGTTGCAAGACCGCAGACGATCATCTAGAGAGCGGAATGTGAATCTTTCCCGTAAGTAAATTGGAGCTGTAGGGTGAAAAAGGACATGATATAGCAAAGTAAGCACATGGTGAGTTCTGCGAAGACGCACCGGTAACAAATTAAGACGATTACGATATTCAGTAATATGGTTGAACTTCCGCAAACCAAAAACATATCTGATACACATGTTTTGCAGTCGCTCCAACTTATTAAGTAATTCCTCAGATAGGTCCAGATAAGCGGCATCTCCGTAATCCAATAGAGGAAGCAGAAGAAGTAAAGTCTTTTATTGTGTGACACTTCAATACTATTGGACATTTTTAAACAAAAGTGAGGATCGCGTTGACAACTGCAAGCAAATATAGCTATTAAGGGGGTCAACCGTGAACTTTGTCCATTGTACAACTTCAAATGCATGATGGATAAAATATTGTAGCATTAGGCAGGTAGCAAGCATAGATGGTAAACAAGTGACATGAACCTGCAACTAGTCAGGTGATATATACAACTGCAGGCTCCCAAGCAATTCCATATGGAAGAAAGTTGGAAAGGTACAGGTAAAAGACCCTTGCTTAATTATAGGAGTCAAGTACCACTAGAGTACATTGTGAATTCTATGGGTGCACTGGTATAGAAAATAAAAAACCAACAAGCATCGGAAATAAGCGAGGCCGGTGGAGAGATGCTACGTTAGTGGAGTAGTACCTACAAGATACTTCTACTTTCTGTACCTAAAAACTATATTATAGATAATTACTATTTGTTCCTCAGGACATTTTTTCCTTAGCAGGTTGCGTTTCTTGTAAAATAGGCCAATATCGCGCCCTCGGAGTCCCGGCGGCGGTCTCACATTATCTTTTTTCGTTTTATTCCTTCTATTTACCACATTCTTTATATTCACCCAAGACTGTCCTCTTCTTCCAATATCATTACAATGCCAGTATCGCCGTGGCATGACTATGTATTTTTGTTTGTAATAAGAGACAGAAATCAACAGTACCAACCAGGTCCCAACCGTGTATATCCAGCCTATCCAGGTACTGTGTGTTTTTTTTTTTTTGGTTCTTTTTATCCCCGAGGGGAAAGGCAAAGGGATCTAGCCCATACAGCCACGTCATCAGTTTAGAACCATTTGAAAATCTTAATTCTATGTTCCAGCTTCAGGAACTGTGCTCAAAAAATACTTGGGAAGGGTACTTCGACCCAATCAACCCAGTTTAAATACCACCCGTAAAACGATAGGGATTTTACAAGGTTTTCTTGATGAACTTATTCACGTCTTCCAAAAAGTGCATAAACGTGTTATATTTGAGTTTTTTCATTGTTGTATAATTGCACTAGCCCTTATGTTACAAAACACTATCGAAATTGTCACATAAAACTAATTTTACACTGAATTATAAAAATTTCAAATATAAAAACAATGTCACTCGTCAAAAGCGCGGGAAGAAGCCCGTGTATATATTTTTTTTTTGTTCTTTTTATCCCCGAGGGGAAAGGCAAAGGGATCTAGCCCATACAGCCAAGTCATCAGTTTAGAACCATTCGAAAATCTTAATTCTATGTTCCAGCTTCAGGAACTGTGCTGAAAAAATACTTGGGAAGGGTACCCAGACCCCATCAATCCAATTTATATACCACCCGTAAAACGATAGTGATTTTTTTTTACAAGGTTTTCTTGATGAAATTTTTTCACGTCGTCCAAAAAGTGCATAAACGTGTTATATTTGAGTTTTTTCATTACTGTATAATTTCACTAGCACTTATGTTACAAAATAGTATCGAAATTGTCACACAAAACTAACTTTATACTGAATTGTAAAAATTTCAAGTAAAACAACAATGTCACTCGTCAAAAGCGCGGGTAGAAGTCCGTATTCTTTTTGCGCGTATAAAGTACCAAAGAGAAAGTATGAATTTTTTTTTTTGGTTCTTTTTATCCCTCAGAGAAAGTATATACCTAGAGGTGACAAGCAAATAATAATACCAAGATAGAACGTGATAGATGTATACAGTTCCTCATAAGAAGGAAAGAGACAGATAAAATATTTTTGTCCCTGTCATAGTTTCACTATTTTGTGTTTGCCACAAAAACAAATTCGTGGCAAACAATCATTTCGTTCCTTGTAGTACAACAAATTGTTTGCATAATATTTCGCTTATATTTATGCAATTGTTTGCATAAATATAAGCGAAATATTAGTGCATATTTGTGTTCGTTTGCTTGTTTGGGATTGTCTTTTTACTTTAACAATGGTACGTTGCTGTGTAAAAGGCTGCAAAAGCCTCAGTTAGCAAAAATACGAAAACATAACCTTTCATACGTAAGTATACAGTTTTAATAGTTGTTATCAAATATTTTGCGAAAATTAGATACACATGTTGTTTTTAAGGTCTAAGGTCTTTTGGTTGAAATAAGGGGTCTAAGGTCTTTTGGTTGAAATAAGAACCCGTACTCCAGTAATGAAGTGAGTATGGGTTGATATGATGTTGATGGGTTGATTATATTTATACAGGTAATTGTGAAAGATAGTCAAAGTCAAAGTCAAAATCTTTTTATTCCGTAAAAATGGCTACATTTGTTTGGAATCGTCACAATTTTTTTCCCTACCGTGCAGTTTATGACTAGTTGAGCACTGATAAAAATACTGCCAAAAAACTCAGGCATCCCACTTTTGGTATCCAAACAAATTTACATATTTTATTAATTACATTATAATTGGATCGACTCACTCCCAGGCATTTTTATCATTAATATAGTCAGATACTTTATAATATGCCCTGCTACACAATTTGGCTTTAATAGTAGTTTTAAATTTGTTAATTGACAATTCTCTTATATTGCTGGGAAGTTTGTTATAGAACCGTATACATTGCCGCATAAAAGAATTACTTATTTTGTGGAGACGGCTTGCATGTAACACAAGATTATGCTTATATCTAGTATTTATGCTATGAGTATCACTCTTTTTACAAAATGAGTCTATGTTTTTATGGACATACAAAAGATTTTCATAGATATATTGCGATGCGACTGTTAGAATATTTATTTCTTTGAATTTTTCTCTAAGGCTCTCCCGGGGACCAAGTTTGTAGATAGCTCTTATGGCTCTCTTTTGCAATAAAAAGATGGTGTTAATGTCCGCGGAGTTACCCCAAAGAAGAATTCCGTATGACATAATACTATGAAAGTAGCTGAAATAAACTATTCTAGCCGTATCAATATCAGTGAGCCGTCTAATAGTTTTCACTGCATAGGCTGCAGAACTTAGTTTTCCTGATAATTTTTCAATTTGTGGGCCCCATTGTAGTCTGGAGTCAATTGTTATACCCAAGAACACCGTTGTCTCCATAGGGGCTAAATTAGTTCCATTAACATGTACATTGGTAGCCACCTGTCTTACATTAGGTGTTGAGAACTTAATTACTTTAGTCTTTTTATCCTTTAAAAGCAGATTATTAACACTAAACCAATGAATAACTTTAGAGAGAGCATCGTTAACTTCGTCATAATTACCTAACCGTCTATTAATTTTGAATGTCAAACAGGTATCATCCGCAAACAATACAATCTCATGTTTATCCCTTACATAATAAGGTAAGTCATTTATATATACTAAAAATAAGAATGGACCTAGAATTGACCCCTGTGGGACTCCCATAACTACAGGGGACCCCGAAGATCTTTTACCATTAACATCGACCTTCTGTATCCTATTGCCCAGATAAGAAGACAGAAGTTCGAGAGCCTTGTTCCTGATACCGTAGTGGTGTAATTTTCTGACAAGAGTGTCATTGTGCACGCAGTCAAACGCTTTAGACAGATCACAAAAAATTCCCAAGGCATCTTGCGAACCTTCCCATGCCGCGAATATACTTTTAAGCAAATGAATCCCTGCGTCTATAGTTGAACAACCTCTTGTAAATCCGAATTGTTTCCTATGAAGCAAATTATGTGTATTGAAATGTCTGAGCAACTGGCTAAGCATTAGTTTTTCAAAAATTTTACTGAGAATGGGCAGTATAGAAAAAGGTCGAAAATTCGAAGGGTCCGAACTATCACCAGATTTAAATAATGGAATGATTTTACTATGTTTCATCAAGTCAGGAAATACACCAGATGCCACACAACAATTGAAAATTGTAGCTAAAAGTGGAGCGATTGAAATAATAATAGAAGAAATAGTTTTGACAGATAGACCCCACAGATCTTTAGTGTTTTTCATATTTATTGATTTAAAAGCGTTCAAAACATCTTTTGGGCTTACAGCTGAAAATTCAAATATTGTGTCGCATTCTACCACGCTCTGTTTGAGAACCAGTTCAGCAGATATAGAAGAAGACATAAGATTTCTCGTAGTAATAAGAGGAATGTTAGAAAAATATTTTTCAAACTCAGTCGCAATTTCTACATCATTTTTGATATCTATATCATTTATCTTTAACCGAAAGTCTCGACTACGTACTTTCGCTCTACCCGTCTCATTATTTATCATATCCCAAACAGATTTAATAATATTTGTTGAACCATTAATTTTATTTCTTAAATATATAGACTTAGCATTGGAACAGAGTCGCTTAAATATTTTGGCATAATATTTTACAAGTTCTTGAAAAGTCGGATTGTGATTACAGGTCCTTTCTTCATAAAGTTCATACAATTTATTCCGACTTTTGTAAATACCAGGAGTTGCCCAATCACTGAATGTCATACGATCACTTACAGACAGTTGTTTTGGAGTAAAGATTGTATTAAATTCATCAGTAATTAAGCCAAATAACGAACTGTACAAGTGGTCCGGAGTACCGTGAGAGGGCAACAATACAATTTTTTCTGCTATATTAGACTTAAATCTTTCTAAGCGGCTTTTAGTAAATAGTATATAATTTATTTGCTTTCTTTGTATTTTTGAATAATTTGGAAATGAAACCAACTGACTGAATGGTCTGACTGTACTTTATTAATTATAGATTGATACAAAGGTTTTACAGTGCTAAATATGTTATCAATACATGCAGCACTTGTAGCAGTTACTCTTGTTGGCTTTGTAAAAATATGATGCAAATTGTATGATTTAAATAAATTTAAAAACTTGTAGGTAACAGTATTTTTCTCCAAGATATTTATATTAAAGTCTCCACAAATTATAACAGTTTTATGGCTATTAGATAATTTATTTAAGGCATCCTCCATGATATTTGAAAATGTTTCAAAGGGCGTGCTAGGAGGTTTATACAGGTTCATAACAATGAATCGTTCCAATTCAATGCATGAAATCTCTACAACTCGCTCAACAGAGAGGCTCACAATGTCACACCTTTCTTTAAATTTAAGCAACTTATTTAATAATATTAAGAAGCCACCATGTATACAGTTATCTCTGATGACTGAGCTTGCAACCTGGTGGTTATTGAAGCTGAAAATGAATTGATGGGGTTTTAGCCAGTGCTCAGTTAGACATAAAATATCAATATTATTACAATTCATAAGCAACTCCAATTCTAACTCCTTTCCTATCATCCCCTGAATGTTTTGGTGCACCAGGTTGATACAATTATTATTATTTCTATATTCTTGACAACTTACAATTGATGGGGATATTGTATTATTATTACTTTTAGTTCCATTTTTAAAATTGTTATTATTACTATTTACATTGCCAGAGTAATACTCTATTGTCTTGTAACCTAATTTAAAGAATTTGGAATACCTTCCAAAGTACCATTACTCAATGTCAAATTATCTAACTGCTCAAAAGAAGCAGGGTTGTTAGCCAAACTTTTGGCTGGTTTCTTAAAACAATATGATAGCGAATCTGCTATTTGTCTTTTATAAAACTGCTAAGATAAAATTTATCTTCTGTCAAATTATAATATTTATTATTAAATATATTTATGTCAAGTACATGAAATTTGTCATCATATAATGTCAATGTATGCATTTTATCATTTAATCTATACCTAGATGCATTTTCCGCCTCGGGCAACAATTGACTGTATGGGAAAGTAAATAAAAGCACTTTTCCCACATTTATCTGTTGTAACATATTAAAATATTTAATCATTATATGTTTATTTAAATTTCCTCTCCTCCCAATAAAAACAATTAAAGTTGTGTTGGGGTGGTAATCCCTCTTAACTATTCTATCTACTATTTGAGTGAAACTGGCTCCAGGCAAACAATAATTGGTAACCAGTTTTCCTGATTTCCTGATACGGAGGGTAGTCGTGTAGATTATTCTATACCAATTATTTGTGCCACGTTAATCAAGTTAATCAAGTTAATCAAGCACACACACATGCTTTTGTGTCAACACAGAAATGCTAATCAAGCATTTTATATTGTCTGAATTTGTAAACTTTTAAATGTGTAAAGCTCAATTAAATTATAGTATTGACAAAAGTTTAAACATAATGTTAGTACTAGGCTGTCGATATTACCTGGATAATCGGTCTGGAAAATTGTCCTATTTTCCAGACCGATTATCCAGGGCTTCCAATAGCGACGGACACTACATTAACACCATGAAAATTAAAGCTTACTTTTGAATTGAGACTGAAAACATTACTGGCTGAGTCACACAAGAAGAAATTAGCTATATTAAGGTCAATAATTAAACGACTTGAAATAAAAATGCTGAACTATCTGTCATTATACAGAATTTTAATGTAATCGATGCATAAATGATAGATATCATTATACAAGTTAGAGGAAAAGAGTGAACCAGGGAATTAAGGGACCGTAGCAGTTTACCACCTTTTGAGTACAATATGTGAAAGGATAATCCTTGATCAATTGTAGCTTTAGTTTAAGTCTAATGAAAACCATGATGCGCAATACAAAATGTTTAAAAACAAAGATTGTTTACCTTTGTTTAATATTTACACTTAAATCATCGCTGGCACTAATTGTTTTTTACATGACAATTATTGAAAATTTTTATGCAATATTAATTTTAAGAAGGAATAATCCGCATTTTTTGTGTAAAGTAGATTTAACTAAAAACCGTGTATGTAAATGTGACCATGAATATTTGACGGCTGTTTCATTCTCACGATATTTATATAAATACACGATGTAGAAAAATCTATCTCATAACATTGATTTCAAGAATAAAAATCTATGAATAAATAAACATTAATATGTTTATTATTAAGGTAGGTAAGTATATTTGTAAGGCACGAATATTTTTATTTACAAATTGTCTATAAAGTGTTTTTTATCTTTTATTTCATATCTATGTCTATATTTAGTATCATGTCATCGCTGTAGTTTAAAATATATGTTTAAAATAGCAAAATATATTGTTTAATTTAAATAACTCTGCTAGGTTTGACCAATCTCCCATCCTTATTCCAATGATTTCACAGATCTTACTGAAACTAACTCAGGCTTACTATTAATTAATAGATCTATACAGTAAATCGATTTGCGTAAAAAAATACTATTCTAATAATATTAAAGTGCAAATATGTTTGTTGATCTATTCAGATACTGTAGTTTTCATACGTATGTATATATTAACTTTTATTACTTTGTGTGTAAAAATGGCTGTATATATATAATAACAAGGTTACCAGACGGTGGAAAATTTACCCCACTAATGCGTATCGGCAATTTGAAATTTACAATGTACCCGGTTAACTGTTTACCATAAGACTTGCATAGGATGTGTATTGTGTGCTATAATAATATTTCCCATAATATGATATTAGCAATAAAAAAAAATGGAATAAATCACTACAGCCATTTTTACACACAAAGTAATAAAAATTAATATATACATACATAATATGTACGTATGAAAACTACAGTATCTGAATAGATAAACAAATATACTTGCACTTTAATATTATTAGAATACTATTTTTTACGCAAATCGAGTTACTGTATAGATCTATTAATTAATAGTAAGCCTGAGTTAGTTTCAGTAAGATCTGTGAAATCATTGGAATAAGGTTAGGAGATTGGTCAAACCTAGCAGAGTTATATAAATTAAACAATATATTTTTCTATTTTAGACATATATTTTAAAATATAAGCGGTGACATGGTACTAAATACGAGGGTCATTTGAAAAGTTCTTAGCCTAACATGGTTAAAGTCATTGGTTTTTTTTATAACTACCCTCATTTTGTAGTTATATTATTCAGCAACAAGTATGCACAGTTTAGTTTATTCACAGTAACTCATTGTTTGTTTACACGTGATACCGTAAGTCAAGTCAGAGCTATTTTTAAAAATGGATAAAATTGAACATCGTTCAGTGATAAAATACCTGAATTTGATAGGTTTAACCCCAAAAACTATACATGAAGACATGTCTGCTACTTTGGGTGAGTCCGCTCCTTCGTATGCGACTGTTAAAACTGGGTGGCAGAGTTTAAACGTGGTCGTGAGACAAAAACGCAACCGACTCACAACTTCTCGCGACTGTTTAGAGTTATATGAAGCTGACCCAATAGAATTTGTTGAAAGATTTATAACCATGGATGAAACCTGGGTTCACCACAATACACCCGAGACAAAAGAACAATCGAAACAATGGAAAAGAGCAGGATCGCCCACCCCAAAGAAGGTAAAGGTGGTATTATCGGCGGGCAAAGTCATGGCATCCGTTTTTTGGGATGCAAAGGGCATAATTCTCGTGGATTATTTAAAAAAGGGTGAAACAATAAACTCCGATTACTATTGCAACCTGTTGCGTCGTTTGAGAGAACAAATCAAGGAAAAACGTCCAGGTTTATTGAGAAGAAAAACCTTGTTTCATCAGGACAATGCGCGCGTTCACACCTCTGTGCAATCCATGGCAGAAATCCATCAATGTGGCTTCGAATTGTTACCTCATCCCCCATATTCACCGGATTTAGCACCGTCCGACTTTTATCTGTTCCCAAAGCTGAAAAAATTTTTAGGTGGTTAACATTTTTGTACAAATGAAGAGGTCATAGTCGCCGTGGACGCTTATTTTGAGGAGTTAGATGAAGATTTTTTTAAAACGGGTATCGAAGCCTTACCGGGTCGATGGAAAAAGTGTTTTGAGCTCGGAGGAGAGTATGTTGAAAAATAAAAATAAACTCAAAATCGTGTGGTTTCATTAAGTATGTTAGGCTAAGAACTTTTCAAATGACCCTCGTATAGGCATAGATATGAGATAAAAAATAAAAACAATTTATAGACAATTTGTAAATAAAAATATTCATGCCTTACAAACATATTAATGTTTATTTTTTCATAGATTTTTATTATTGAAATCAATGTTATTAGATCGGTTTTTGTACATCGTGTATTTATATAAATATCGAGAGAATGAAACAGCCGTCGAATATTCATGGTCACATTTACATGCACGGTTTTTACTTAAATCTTCTTTACACAAATTAAACATATTGCATAAAAATTTTCAATAATTGTCATGTAAAAAAGAATTAGTGCTTTAAGTGTAAATATTAAACAAAGGTAAACAATCTTTGTTTTTAAACATTTTGTATTGCGCATCATGGTTTTCATTAGACATAAACTAAAGCTAAGACATTATTAGTTCAGAATTTTTATTTCAAATCGTTTAGTTTTTGACTTATATATATATAGCTAATTTCTTCTTGCGTGACTCAGCCAGTAATGTTTTCAGTCTCAATTCAAAAGTAAGCTTTAATTTTCATGGTGTTAATGTAGTGTCCGTCGCTATTGGAAGCCCTGGATAATCGGTCTGGAAAATAGGACAATTTTAATTTTGTAACGCATTATTAGCATGTAATATCGACAGCCTAGTACTAACATTATATTAAAACTACTGTCAATACTATAATTTAATTGAGCTTTACACATTTAAAAGTTTACAAATTCAGACAATATAAAATGCTTGATTAACGTTTATGTGTTGACAATCACTGAATTTGATCTTCTGCGTATAGTCATAGATAAGAATATAAATTGGAAAACACATGTTCAAAAAATTTGTGCTAAATTGTTAAGTTTTGCGTACGCACTCAGAGAAATAAAAAAAACTACTGATATGAGTACCGCGCTTGTCACATGTTATGCTTATGCCTACTCCTGGCTCAGTTACGGTGCGGTTTTGTGGGGAAGCGGAACTGATTGGAGCAGCGTGTTTATCCTGCAGAAGAAACTAGTCCGTATAATAGTAAATATAAAACAAACTGACAGTTGTAAACCTCATTTTATAAAGCATAATATATTAACTTTACCTGGCATCTACATTTTCGAATCATGCAAATTCGTACGAAAATATCCAAATTTCTTCACAAAAAGAACAGACATTTCAGGAGGTTATACACTTAGGCATCAAAATAGACTACGACACCCAAAATTTCACCTTCAGATACACTCATCTAGCCCATTAGCAATGTCTGTAAAAATATATAATAAACTACCTGTTTTTCTAACTTCACGCCAAATCCCTTGCGGGGTAGGCAGAGAGAACCGAGCGCCACGTGACTCGATCCTTACATATCTCACTCGCTTCTTTAACATTCATTGCTCTTCTCATGCACGCTCGCCGGTTTCTAGGGCTCCTGACATCACCTTCTGATAGAACACGACCAATTTGGTCATGGTAGGTAAGTCTTGGCCTTCCCCGGCTCCTACATCCTTCCACTTTTGCATTGTATATCTGCTTCGTCATTCTTTCATCTTGCATTCTTTCTACATGCCCGAACCATCGGAGCATGCCTCTTCTTATTTTAACACCGACGCTCTCTTTCAGACCAACTCTGTTTCTAACATCATCATTGCAAATACGGTCTACAAGCCTTACGCGACAAATTTTGCGCAACGCTCGCATTTCGACCGCGTTTATTCTACTTTCATGCTCTTTCTGCCATACCCAGCTCTCGCTTCCATAAGTTAGCGTTGGGACCAACACTGCATTGTGTATAGCGAGTTGTGCCTTCTGGCTCAGGATTTTACTGCCAAGAAGTTTTCCCAACGCTCCATTCACACTATTCCTAGCACTCACTCGTCTTTCCACATCTGCGGTGTACCTTCCATCCCTGCTGAAAGCGCATCCAAGATATACAAACTCATCCACTTGTTCGAACACTTCATCATCAATCGTAATCCTTACATTAGTTCTGGATTCTTCTCTTTCAAATACCATTATAATTGTTTTCTTCGCATTCAGTAGTAAGCCTTTCTCCATACATACGTCTTTCATCGTTGTGACCAGTGTTTGCAGTTTAGATGGTGTATCTGCTAATAGCACGGCATCGTCTGCATACAGCAGACAGTTCACCACTTGGTCACCCATGCGCAATCCCACATTCGTTGACCTTATTCTCTGCAGACAACTATCGAGATACAGGATAAACAGCCTAGCAGATAGCATGCAACCCTGTTTGACACCAATTTTGACATCAAACCAGGGTGACATGCCACCGTCTATCCGCACACATGCTGAGCAATCCTTGTAAGTGGACTGCACAGCACGGAGCAGTGAACCGTCAATCCCATATCTCGGCAATATGTCCCACAGTTCCTTTCGCACAACCCTATCAAAGGCTTTCTCAAGATCCACAAAACCGCAGAAAACCTTCCGGTCTATGGCCAGATGCTTCTCTACGATATTGCGGAGCGAGAAAACTTGATCCGTACATCCCCTTCCATTTCGGAAACCTCTTTGTGCGTCCCACAGCATTTCATCGGATTTCACCCTCATTCTCCTTTCAATCACCTTTCCATATACTTTTGCAGCTAAGCTGATCAAACTGATGGCCCTATAGCTGGCGCAGTCCATGCGTGACCCCTTGCCTTTATACAAGGGCAAGATGATTGCGCGTCTCCAGTCCATTGGGACCCTGCCAGTTCTCCAACATAGATTGCATAAGTACCAGAAGTCGTCCCGGACGTAAGTGCCACCTAATTTGATCATCTCAGCTGTGATCAGATCAATTCCCGCTGATTTTCCATTTTTCAAGCTTCGTATCGACCATTCGATCTCATCCATAGTTATGCCTTCGTCGGACGCCGTCAACGTGGAGTAAGCATCCGACTCACTCTCATTGTCAGCGTCCGAGGCATACTCATACATTTCTTCAAAATATTCACTCCACCGTTTTAACACTTCCTGAGTGTTCGCAAGAATGACACCAGCTTTCGACTTTATCTTATCCATTCTGGATGCCGACGAATCCCTCCGAGACTTCTTTACCTCTCTCCAAAAGAGTTTGGTATTTGCCTCGAAGTTTTTCGCCAGCCTCTCTTCCTCATTCATAATTTGTCTTTCACGCTTCTCTTTCACTTTTCGGTTTCATTCTTGCATAGACGGTACATTTCTTTCTTCTTTTCTCTCATATTTTCATTTAAGGGCAAAGATGATACGTGATCCAGCCACGCTTTCCTCTTTCTTGCTACGGAGGATTCAACCTCCGCATCCCACCAGGCATCTCCTTTCGCTGTTTTACGTCTCTTTGCGCATCCACAAGCTTCTTTTGCACTATCCACCATACTTTCTTTCAAAACTTTCCAACAGTCATCCACATCTAAGTCGGACAGGCTTGCATTTGCAAGTCTCTCACTTACTAGATGCACATACATTCTCCTTACACTTTCATCTTGAAATTTTTCGCTCATTATCCTTTCATGATCTCCGAAAGGGATACGCACTCGCCAGTACCTCCACTTCCTAAAAAGGCCCACAAACCGGCTTACCACCAGGTAGTGGTCCGTCTCAAGAGTGGGGCCTCTAAATGCTCTTGTATCCATTATAACATTTCGGAGACGTCTATCTATTAAAATCAAATCAATCACACTCTTTTGGTCATTCCTTCTCCATGTATACGTGTGAATATCCTTATGATGAAATGAAGTATTCGACACGAGGAGGTATCGTTCCATACATAAATCTAATATTGATTTACTTGCTCCGTTCACTCTCTTATCTCTATACGGACCAAGAACAGCTTCATAGCTGTATCGCTTGGTCCCGTGCAAAAGAAACATGTGAAAGTGTGAGAGTGTGAAAGACAAATTATGCATGAGGAGGAGAGGCTGACGAAAAACTGCGAGGTAAATACCAAACTCTTTTAGAGAGAGGTAAAGAAGTGGTTCTAAAACGGAGTGGTTCTGAAGCTGATGTCATTCTTGCGAACACTCAGGAAGTGCTAGAACGGTGGAGTGAATATTTTGAGGAAACGTATGAGTATGCCTTGGCCGTTCACAATGAGAGTGAATCCGATGCTTACTCCACGTTGACGGCGTCCGACGAAGGCATAAATATGGATGAGATCGAATAGTCGATACGAAGCTTGAAAAATGGAAAATCAGCGGGAATTGATCTGATCACAGCTGAGATGATCAAACTCTGTGGCACTTACGTCCGGGATGCCTTCTGGTACTTAAGCAATCTGTGCTGGAGAACTGGACGGGTCCCAATGGGCTGGAGACGCGCAGTCATCGTGCCCTTGTATAAAGACAAAGGGTCACGCATGGACGGCGCCAGCTATAAGGCCATCAGTTTTATCAGATTAGCAGCAAAAGTATATGGAAAAGTGATTGAAAGGAGAATGAAGGTGAAATCCAATGAAATCCTGTGGAACGCACAAGGCAGATTCCGAAATGGAAGTGGGTGTACGGATCAAGTTATCTCGCTCCGTAATATCGCGGAGAAGCATCTGGTCAAAGACCAGAAGGTTTTCTGCGGTTTTACGGATCTTGAGAAAGCATTTGATAGGGTTGTGCGAAAAGAACTGTGGGACATATTGCCGAAATATGGGATTGACGGTTCACTGCTCCGTACTGTACCGTCCACTTACAAGGATTGCTCAGCATGTGTGCGAATAGATGGTGGCATTTCACCCTGATTTGATGTCAAAATTGGTGTCAAGCAGGGTTGCATGCTATCTATGTATCGTCCCAGAAGGAGGCCGAGGAGCGCGACAGGGATGATGATCCCTTGGCTGTCCCGCTCCGGAGACGGCGGACGGGAGTGCGGCGTAGGCGCTACGCGCACCTACTGCCGCCTCCCTAACCTGTGGGACTAGGGGTCAGGATGGGAACCTGGCCCCATAATGGTCCCGCCGCCGGAGGGGCTGTCCCAATTTGCCGGGACGGCCCCTAGAGAGAAGAAGTCCGGCCCCTTTTGAGGGGCTGGCCAGTCGCAGTGGTGCCCTGTTGCTGACAGATCCGGGGCACCACACCAACGCGGCCGATGTCATTTCGCGGGGTCGTTTAGTGGGTATACCGTCGGACAGCCGACGGGGAGTCCCATACTACCACCGGAGGCCACCCAGGCACCGGTGGTGTGCGTAACGCATTTTTTACCGCGTCAAAAAAAAAAGGCTATTTATCATGTATCTCGATAGTTGTCTGCAGACTAAGAGAATAAGGTCAACGAATCTGCGATTGCGGATGAGTGACTTAGTGATGAACTGTCTGCTGCATGCAGACGATGCCGTGCTGCTATTAGCAGGTACACTATCTGAACTGCAAACACTGGTCACAACGATGAAAGACGTATGTATGGAGAAAGGTTTACTACTGAATGCGAAGAAAACAAAATAATGGTATTTGAAAGAGAAGAATCCAGATCTAATGTAAGGATTACGGTTGATGATGAAGTGTTGGAACAAGTGGATGAGATTGTATATCTTGGATGCACTTTCAGCAGGAATGGAAGGTACACCGCAGATGTGGAAAGACGAGTGAGTGCTGGGAATAGTGTCTGGGAATGGAGCGTTGGGAAAACTTCTTGGCAGTAAAAACCTGAGCCAGAAGGCACAGCTCGCTATACACAATGCAGTGCTGGTTCCAACGCTAACTTAAGGAAGCGAGAGCTGGGTATCGCAGAGAGAGCATGAAAGTAGGTCGAAATGCGAGCGCTGCGCAAAATTTGTGGCGTAAGGCTTGTAGACCGTATTCGCAATGATGATGTTAGAGACAGAGTTAGTCTGAAAGAGAGCGTCGGTGTAAAAATAAGAAGAGGGATGCTCCGTCGGTTCAGACAAGTAGAAAGAATGCAGGATTAAAGAATGACGAAGCAGATATACAATTCAAAAGTGAAAGGATGTAGGAGCCGAGGAAGGCCAAGACTTACCTACCATGACCAAATTAGTTGTGTTCTATTAGATGGTGATATCAGGATTCATTCAGATTCCGTACATTTTCATAGACAACTTTTCGAATCCGATTCAAATGTAGTGTTACGAGGCATTGTGAATACCCCCACGGATCCGATAATAGCTAGTTGAATGCTAAATTAAACGACCTGTTTGCTCCGTCCATTTATCCATCAAAAAAAATATGTAACAGAAATTGTTAATTTAAACGGTTTAATTAGAAATAATGTAATAAAAGCTAAAAAATAATTCGGTAGGTCCCAGGTTCGAGTCATCACACCCCTCTAGCGTAGCGTAATCTGAGTTGACTGGATGAAAACATGGGCCCAACGATTTTATTTTTTGTCTTTGATGAGGGAGAGGGGTGTGATGACTGTATTGGAACATGATAATTTTTATTTTTAAGTTTGTAGTTTTTAATTTCATTACATAGTACTTTTCATTTTATTATTTTATAATCGAATTCTTAAATACACTAGTAAATAACAGCAAGCTGTGTAGGCAGAGATGATATTTTTTAAATTTAAAAAATACTTTAATATTTTATTTTTAATTTTTTAAAAATATATGGAACCCTGTACGACATCTAGCGATGAGTGCTGTTACTTTTTCTGTTGATGAGAGTGCAGAGTGGCCGGCCATACGTTTTCCCATATGTTTTTTTTCTAATTGGAACGATTTTGGACCGTTCTTCCTCACCAACAAACATTTAAATTTCAAATTAAAGGATACAAACTACAATATGTTAGCTATTAGTGTGTCGATTTTGGAGTTTCTCACTATTACCGTCTAAACGCTAGCTGGATGACATCAGTCTACCCCAAACGATAATTCTGAGGGTAATGTGGCTCCGCTGGCTATCGCAGCTCTGCCAATAATCCTTCCAAAGAATTTTTGTGAGAAAATATGTAACCGGCCATTTTGTTGACGGCCATCTTGGAATTTAATATTTTTCATAGTGACCTGTGTTCTACTAGTCAAGCCCTTTCATTTGATACCCATATTGAGGTAGTCGTGTCAAAATTTGTAAACCGCCATTTTGTAGCGGCGGCCATCTTAGATTTACAATGAAACAGAATTTATTTAATTGTATTGTCACCAGAACTAAAGGTGTGTACCAAATTTCAAATCAATGTGTCAACAGAAAGGGGGTCAAATTTCAATTACTAGATTTCACCAAAACAGGGCAAGCTAAATAAAACCGTTTAAAATGGTTCCGTCGTATACCTGAAACAGTAGGAGGGCAATATATTAAATATGATAAATAAAGTCAAGTGTTGGTAAAGCCAACATTTTATAATGTCACTATTTGCAGATGACATGAAATAATAAGGCTAACAATCTCACTTTTATAAAGTTGCTATTTAATCGATTAATACCAAAAAAACACGTGTATTTAGATGTTAATATATTCGAGATTGCATATTATAGCAGCCTTAATAATCGGACGTGATGTGCATAAGGAAATGTTAGCAATATTCATCAGTATTTATTATGTTAATATAGCACATCATGTCCATAATTAAATTAACATGCTATTTCATGGCCATGTAAATATTTATACTAATGGAACTAACGTGGCAGAAATGGCTCGTAATATTAATGCTGCGTTTGGAGATGGGACTGCTAATGACGCACCGTGGGTTTTTTGTATAAACGCTTTCGTAATGCAAACTTCGACATGAAGAACGAACCACATAGAAGACGACACAGATGAATAACGCTGAATTGAAGGAGATGGTGGAAACCGATCCGAACTACCCAAAAATTAGCGGACATGACTTAACGTTACTTTACCTGCAATACTGACTCATTTACATCAAATCAATAAGATAAAAAATATGAAAAATGGGTGCCTCATAATTTGACTGATCTGCAGAAAGAAACGCGTGTTGAAATGAAACTTGTGTTGCCTTGTTGAATCGGTACAGAAATGAAGGAATATTGGATCGAATTGTGACATCTGACGAAAAGTGGATTCTATACGATAACCGTAACCGAAGAATGCAATTGCTGACCCCAGGTCAAAGACTGCAACAGTGCCCTAAAGCAAAGCTTACTAATAAAAAGATAATGGTAACTGTTTGGTGGTCTCTTCATGGCAGTATTCACAATATTTTTTTCAGATCTAGGGAAAAAGTTCTAATTTATTATTCCCAATGAGAACTTCTGTATTGGCAGAAGTCATATCACATTACACAGTTCAATGCACCTTTTGGTAAAGACTAAAGCAGCACTAAAGCAGAGATAGAGATGAGAGATGCCAGCAGTCGTGCTCACTAAAATGTCTAGACGGGCGGCGGCGTTGGGGGGCGGGTCGGGGTCGAGTTCCCTAAAATATGGTTGAACACGGTGATGGCTGCCCTCTGCGTCAACTCGTGAACGGGTGCCGCTCGGAGGGACTGGTCTGCCCGCGTCTCTCGTCCCTCTTTCTGCTTAAAACAAAAACTAAAATAAAAACTAGTAATAAGGCACTTATTGTAATCGCACTTGCGGAGCGATAAATAAAAAAACTAACAATCTGACAAAAAAAAAAATGACAAACAAACAAAGGCACGGGCCAAAGAGCCTGTGGATATGACTACTATTAAAAAAAAAAAAAAAAAAATGCACCTTTTGACAAAATCGCTCAGTAACAAATGAAAAAAATATCCCTTTATGGTTTTACATGTTTTTATGAAGAAAACTACGTGAGTACGAACACTTTGTTTGCCACCAAACAAGGTTGGTGGAAGACACCACAAGTCTATACCTAATTGGGAACAAAATCTTATGCGCTGTCTTGCTCACACATATGGGTTTTACGATTATGTCAACTCTCTCTAAGTAGGAATTGTTTTTTTAGTAGCCCTCCGCGCCGCATACGTACTTTGTGTACAGATCTTAGTCCTTTTAGTATTAATAAGTCCATGGTTCAAATACGAATGAATTATCTGTTATTTCAATATCTTTTCAAAGCACTGCCATCGCCTTTCAATTTGTCAAATCTGCATTTAGACTTCTTACGGCGCTTTTGCAGAGTGGCATTGTAGTTGTACTTGATTATTTTACAATTAAGTTTAAAAATAGTTTTATGTGACAATTTTGATAGTATTTTGTAACTTAAGTGCTAATGATCTTATACAGTAATGAAAAAACTCAAATATAATACGTTTATGCACTTTTTGGAAGACGTGAATAAGTTCATCATGAAAACCTTGTAAAAATCACTGTCGTTTTACGGGTGGTATTTAATCCGGGTTGATTGGGTCTAGGAACCCTTTCGCCCTTTTCAAGTATTTTTTTAGCACAGTTCCTGAAGCTGGGACATAGAATTAAGATTTTCAAATGGTTCTAAACTGATGACTTGGCTGTATGGGCTAGGTCCCTTTGCCTTTCCCCTCGTATATAAAAAGAACCGAGTATTCAATGAAGGAAATTCTTTTTGTATTTTAACATTGATAACCATAGAAAACAAATGACCATGAATACTGGAAATATTGTACAATTTTAGATTAATTAATTCATACGCACGACGAAACTAAAAAGTTGTACTTTGGAAATATGATGCTTAAAAAAGTAAGTTATCCGAGTAGTTTCGAAACGTAAATATATTTCTCCTTGTGAAGTGCATAGGAAGCCAGAAAATAAGAGAACAAAAGTTTCTAAAATCATTCTATTTTTTTGTATTACAGGATTATTGGTCTCTGATGTGTAGGGGTCGAAAGAAAAAGATTGTAACTTTGGTTATTATATTAATGTTCCTCATTAATGCTATGTTTTATGTCAGCTTGGAATTGTATAATACAGTGAAGAGGAGACGTGACAAAGATTTATGGTATAAAAGGTATGTGTAATTAGATTCTGGGTATATAAAAAAAAAACACATAGTTGAACAATTTATGTTGTAGAATTTTCAAAAATTAACATATTTATTGCATGTCTAAATGCTTTAAAATTGAATAATCAGACTATAATGCCAATTTTTATTTACAGAATTGATTTCTCATGGAAATTTTATGGTAAAAATTTTGAATAGCGCCGCAGGAAATTGGGGGCCCCCCCCCCGGCGGCGGAGAGGGGGAAGGGGGGGGGGGGGTTTGCTCTCCTCTCCATTGGTAGTACACCCACCGTGCGGAGTCGCTTAGTTTTCGAGATATTTAATTTTAAAGTTTCAAGAAAACTAACCTACACTGTCTGGTCTACTGTCACCTACAATCTTTCAAATTCGAGCAATCACTTTAATCTGATATCAATATTTAGAGGGGCGGGGCGTTTATCCCCCCCTCCTCCTCCTCTTTTTGAAGTATCGTATCGTTTTGTTTTATTTCCCAACCTCACAGTTGCCAACTGTATGTTTGGTCTACTTTTTAAAATGGCAACAATTCGCTTCTGGCACTTCGTCGGCCGTTACAGCAGCACGCTCGCTTCGCTCGCTCGGCTCGTGCGTTGTTTGTCATACTCTAACCAATTGAGATTTCTGTTGCTATACTTATTACAATTTTTTTATTTGTTATATTATGATAAATGCCCAAACATTTTGTGTCATTATATTACGTTCCGTTTCAAGGTAACAAATTACGATTTTTTTACAAATTAGTGTTCAACTATTATTAATTATATTAAAAATACTTTAGATTTTAAGTGAACAAGATTCAGAATGTCAAATATAATTTCGGAAGTAAATTTACGTTGAGTTCAGACAAATTTGTGAAAAATCTTTAAAAATTGATAAAGAAATAACTACACATCTCCTCACGTTAGGAGTTGTACCAATTGAAAGGGGGCATCATCCTCTACAAAAACCAACTACTAGTTATATCAAAAGCCTGCGGCGCTATTCTAAAGCCAACCCAATTTTATTTTACATTTTTGTCCTTATACAATACTATTGCATAGGTTTTGTATTTATTTTAAGAGATCATTCCCATCAAAGATGTTCATGATGAGCATTAGAGTTGAAATTGTTAGGGCATTTAAAAAAAGTATCTATAGGTGCAAATGATGTAAAAGAGGTTGATGTCAAGTGTCATGACACCCCCTGAAAGTGTTTCTACTTATGGCTATAAATGACTTGCCTTGGGAGGGATGTGCTGTGGCCAATTGGTGAATGACTGATGATTTGATGTTTTGTCAGTTACCAGTTTACTATTGAAATATTAATTAAATAGTATTTTGAACAAAAATTTGATTTTATTTTCAAATTTTATCTTCATTGAAGCCAAGAATTTTTTTTTAACATTGTAGGTTGGGAGGCATGTAAGTTTACAATTACTTTAATAGGCATGAAGGCAAGAAAGTTTACAATTACTTTAATAGGAATTTATTGGTGATGTATATTTATTATTTTTTATATTTATTTTTTCACATATGTCATTTATTTATTTAAACAACAAACAATTGTACAAATGTATAATATAGATACTTATTACGAACAAAATAAACTTTAGATATATGCAGGACCAATACTTTTGGACACTATATTCATAATAAAATTTCAGAGTATTTTCTTACAACAGTACAAATAGGTAACACTTGAAACTGAAAAATTGGAATATTGTTTCACTAAGCCTTAAGTTTCACCTAGGGTGGAGGGCTGGTGTCCTGAAATACAGGCTTGCCTAGCTTCTGCACCAGTCTCCCATAATTATGAACAAAGCAATCTGTTCAAAAAAAAATTCTAAATGTTTATTTATCAGCCTTACTGTGCTAAATATACATATTACTGAGACCCACCTAGTAGACTAAAGGCATATAACTAGGCTTAAAGCCTGTAGCAGGGGATCCCGCTGTTCTTCCTCCTAAATTCTTAGTAAGTACATATTAAGGCTAAACTATGGATTATAAATATAGCTCATTAACCTAGTACAGTTAGTTTAGTATAAATATAGCTCATTAACCTAGTACAGTTACTTGGTGTGTGTATGTGTGTGTACGTGAGTAGTGTGTTTGTGTGTTGGGGAAGGTACACTGAAAATATCTGTGATATGCTCCCCTTTGAGTTGCGAGCCTATATTGTTTGTAAGATGTAACGCCATATCAATTAGGTCCTCCTTCATCTCCTTGGGCTTCTTTGGCACATTTTTTATCTCAAAGTTTGCTTTACGCATATCCAGTTGTGTGTTTTCTAGCTTGTCTTCGAGAATTGCTATGCATTTCTTGTCCTCCCTTCTTTCCTCTCCCAATTTATTTATTTTTCCCTTTAATTCCTCGTTCTGTGCAGTAAGGAATTCAATCGAGTCCTTTATGCTATTACTGGTCTCTTTTAGAGTTGCTGTATGCCCCTAAAGCAAAGAGGTCATCACGTTTTTCATCTCATCTTTAAATTTATTAAATTCCTGTGTGAAATCGTCTTCCCTTTTCCTTTTGTTCCGAAGAGATGTGTATTTATTCGGCGGGGTTAGTTTGGTCGGTAATTATCTCCGAATCTGATAACGATTTGTCCAAAATTTTGTCTGTTTCACCGTCCATGATGTACCAGGATATCAGTAGTGACAAGGAGTTCTATATGAAGTAGTATAATATACTGCAATTTGTAAGCTAATGTATATGCAGAGACAGCAATAAGCGCAGGCGCACGTGAAAGAGCGGGATACCGTGAATGATTTCAGAGCAGGATAGTTATATGGTACAGTTGCTATCTCTGTTCCTCAGTGGGCGGGTCCGGCAATAGAGTGCTCTAACTCTTGATGCGCTTGCGCGTGTGCGGGAGCGAGATTTCTATACGCAGGAAGAGCGTCTCTTTCTAATTAGGCGGAGCTTCTCGTTTCTTATGCCCTGGTACCCCGGATAGGGTTTCAGGTGTGTGTGAGATAGATAGTGTTGTTACTCACTCGCTCTTTTCGCTGCAGCCAGCCGTGCTGTATCTTCTAGTTGTTTATAATGCCCTATTTTCTTGAACGACTTAATGTTGCAAATAATGAATTATTTAATTTTAAAAGAAATGCAAAACAGTTCACTAGACATGTTCGCAAACTATAGCGGTCCGGGGGGAAGAGGTCTGTAATATCTGTAATATTCTGTTTCTTGTACAATTTATGGGAGAATTAAATATTTATTATTATTAAAAGAAAAAACAAAACTAAAGCAAATTAGGTATGAAATTAATACTAATAATATTAACCACAAGTCAGCAAATTAGCCTCGCCTGCATTCGTTCTGCACAGCCTAGTTGCGAAAAGACCGCAAGGACGTGCAGCACGTATACGGTGCGAACTGCTGGGAATTTTTAAATTATTATTTGATTCATCATGTGATTACAATCATATTTGATGCGACAGACGTTATATAACGTTAATAAATCTATTAACCATCTTCTCATTTTGACTGTCGGCAGGGAATATTTTACCAGTGAGTCGTGATATCTATAATCTATAACTTCACGCCAAAGCAGAGAGAATCGAGCGCCACAAGACTCGTTCCTTACATATCTCACTCGCTTCTTTAACATTCATTGCTCTTCTCATGTACGCTCGCCGGTTTCTAGGGCTCCTGACATCACCTTCTGATAGAACATGACCAATTTGATCACGGTAGGTAAGTCTTGGGCTTCCCCGGCTCCTACATCTTTCCACTTTTGCATTGTGTATCTGCTTCGTCATTCTTTCATCCTGCTTTCTTTCTACATGTCCGAACCAACGGAGCATGCCTCTTCTTATTTTAACACCGATATTCTCTTTCAGAGCAACTCTGTTTCTAACATCATCATTGCGAATACGGTCTATAAGCCTTACGCTACAAATTTTGCGCAGTGCTCGCATTTGGACCGCGTTTATTCTACTTTCATGTTCTTTCTGCCATATCCAGCTCTCGCTTCCATAAGTTAGCGTTGGGACCAGCACTGCATTGTGTACAGTGAGTTTGTGTGTTCTGGCTCAGGTTTTTACTGCCAAGAAGTTTTCCCAACGCTCCATTCACTCTGTTCCCAGCATTCACTCGTCTTTCCACATCTGCGGTGTACCTTCCATCCCTGCTGAAAGCGCATCCACGATATACAAACTCATCCACTTGTTCTAACACATTTTGACAAGTCTGTACCTATGCCACTTTTTATACATCCAGTCTATCTCACTTAGTCTGGATGTGATTGTGTTTGTAAATAAATGTAATATTAGTTACATAGTTTATTGCGGTTTTATCCTCGTGGAAGCTTGGTTTTTCAAGTATTAGGCAGCATCCTAATATATTTCTGAAATAAAAGTACCCTAAATATTGACCAAATAAGTGGTCACAGTATAAAATTTCATTATATATCTTATCAGTAGTTTTTACGTGAGTTGGGCAACGATACACAGGCATAAGTTTCAAATTGCATTTCAAAGTGTTAATAATAGTAATTCAAATGAGCCCATTTGACGCCATTATAAAATCCGTAGGCTACGGTGACTGTTTACTAACAAGTAGCTCGTTTGCTTGTTTAAAACCTTAGTAACCTACCTTAGTGATATTAAATAAAATATATTCCATGTAAATATTTAACCCAGCTTCAATAATAAGATATAATTATGTAGATAAGAAATGTATAGACGTATTTGTTACTACAGAGCCTATGTTTTGTTATGTTTCAGCCTGCATTTTGATGAGAATTCTTATGTAGATAAAAATGGCATGAGGGTCATTGTTGGTCATTATGTTGGAGGAAACAGCGGAGGAAATTTATCTGAAGGTAATGTTTATTCTATAAAATTATTGCACTAATACTAATACACCGGCCTGCCTGACCCCGATCGAGAGTAGTAAACGATAATGACCAAAAATCTATGAGAGCCGGATCATTGCTTAAGTTCTTGATGTGGTCTCAAATCTGCAAAATTAGCAAAATTTTTTTCGAGGTTACAAAATCTTCTATACAGATAAATAAAATTGGAGTGTCTGTTTGTAATATTAAAATAACCGCTTTTTACTAAATGCATATGGATATACACGGCACATATACCAAAATGAATATTTTTACAATTTTTGTCTGTCTGTCTGTCTGTCCGTCTGTCTGTTTGTTCCGGCTAATCTCTGAAACGGCTGGACCATTTTTGACGGGACTTTCACTGGCAGATAGCTGATGTACTAAGGAGTAACTTAGGCTACCTTTATTTTAGAAATTTTATTTATTTTTATTAATATAAATAAATAATAAAAAAAAACTATTCCGCGAGGACGAAGTCGCAGGCACAGCTAGTGTAAAATATAAATTCACCTTGCCTTAAGGTTTATGAAAAATAACCTCTATAATGCAGCACTTCTTCATAAAAATTCAAATCAAATCTTGTTCACTTGAAACACAACAATTCACCGGAGAAATATTTGACTGCGGTCCACTGTCAAGCAGATACACTTTCCTAGTGGGGCTACTTTTTATTAAATACTAGCGGCCCGCCCCGGCTTCGCACGGGTGGACATTTATTTTTTAAACATTTTGGGATAAACGAAGAGTAAATGTATCTTTAGAGAGTTTTTTAAATAGTTTTTCTTAAGTAGCTTTTTTTTTCAGACAAATTACTTTAAGTGGTACGTACTTAGTGGTATTTAATTTTTTGTTAGTTTTTATCCATAATCCTAATTTATACAATCGGAAAGTTTATTTTTAATTTATTTATATTGTTTTTAGTTTTAGTTTTATGTTTACATTTCTTTTTTACATTTATTTTAATATATATAACATATATTTTGAGACTTTATATTAATTTAATTTAATAGGTTTTACTTTTTTAGTTTCCAATATGTCTACCTTAAGGCTGTATACTATATTGGCTGTGGTATTCGTAGATAGCAACAAAATATATTGATTTTTAGGAATCCTACTCGAGAAAGTGCAACATTAAATTTTTTTTTATTCGTCTCTTAGGTCGATGCCAAAGATCGAGAAAGTTTGTCCCTGGGATTTATTTATTATAAGGGCAAACGATACCTTTACAGGAAACTGTAACCTTTTAAAAGACATGGGCAAATCTGTTGGTATCATCGGGATCCGCGGAATGTGAGCTAGCTGTCCGGCCGTGGGACCGGTGATGATTGTTGCTATAATCAGATTGTCTCGTAATTCCTTTATCAAAAGCCTTGTACCATTACACATATTGGGAGGGCTTAAATTTGCATAATGGGAGTACCTACTTTTAATTTCAGTTCGTGTGGTGGCAAGCCGGCGGGATAGAGAGAATTTAAAAATTCTTGTAGATAGTGCACTGTATCTTCGATGTTGCACACGTTATCAATAGATTTGTAACATTTAAAATCACCTGGTACTTTTTCAATGATCATTTTGTTTATCTCATTTACTGAGCTGTTTTTCGGTGAGACGATCGCCCTCGAATAGAGCTAATCGCAATTTCTTTCTGTAAGATGTTCGATGTCGGGATAGATTGTCTCTATAAGGATTTCTAGACTGTGAACAGTTTGAGCCAATTCATTATCCAATAATACTTGGAGGCTATGTGCAATTGGAGATGGTAATTTTCCGCTTTCAAGTTTAAGTAATTTTTGTGAGAAATTGTCGTTGCTGTCAACGTTTTAACGTTTTAACTGGAACAGAAAAAAATTGGTATGAAAAAGTCAAAACATTCAATGTCGGTAGCGCGCGAATGAGCCGCGCGGGTACCTATCTCATAGATGTGCGCCGCGCCGCCCGCTGCCACGCGCCGTGGCCGCCGGTGTCGCAAGCAAGGGATTGAAACACAGAACAAAATCCGTAATATCTTTGGAACGGAATGTCCGATTTCGTTAATTCAAAGAGTAACCTACAGGCATTGAAACAGTCTTGAACACGAAATGATTTATTTGGATAAGGATTAATACCGTACGAATAATGTGGCCTAGTTTGTACCGGCGTTACTATAGCATATTTTAACATGAAAAAGTAGTTATTGTGACGTAACTGTAGTAGTTAGACATATGATATCGCGGACTTTTTTGTAGATATTGATGTACTCTATAAAACTGTAGTACATTACTTTGCTCTATTGTCAATAGTTTCAGCAGCGTACGCGGTATAAGGATATTTTGGTATCTTTTTCACACATTATCGAAATTTTCATACGGATCCCTAACTATTTTCAAAATATTTTATAGCCTATGTTAATCACTTATATTGTAGCATTCTAATGGTGAAAGAATTTTTGAAATCGGCCCAGTAGTTTTTGAGTTTATTCATAACATACATACAAATCTTTCCTCTTTATAATAATAGTATAGAAGTATAGATAGTATAGATTTCGTTGCGCCATGTACAGTAGAGGTTGGCAAAGGAGCAGATACGTATGGTTGCCTGCGTTTAGCGATTGAATTTTTCTGAATTGGCAGACTGACAATTGTTACGTCGTAATATGCGGATACGTACGTATTACAATAATTAGACTATAGACAACCTATATGAATAAAAATGCGAGTCTTCAGATAATCAGCAAACAAATAATTTTGGTCATTGTCCTTTTAAACCTAGCAATAAAATAAGATCTACACAAAGTCCACTATGCACTTTCATATATTATATAACAGTCGTTTTAAAATTCGTATTTATTAATTTTTGTGTAAACCCTGAAAGTGAATAGCGTTTTCGATCAATCGGTGTGGTCTAGTTTGAATCTTCATTACGTAATTACCCTACTAACATGCGAATGTTACGTTATGTAATTTTGAAAAAATGATTGATGGTTATATATTTTTTTATTACAGAAGTCATAAACAAGAATAACTATGCTCCCATTCCGGGAGCTGGTGAAGGTGGTAAACCTGTCCAACTGTCCCAAAGAGAGTTGATAACGGCTCGAGAACTATATGCACTTCATTCTTACAATATTGTAGTTAGTGACAAAATATATATTAACAGAAGTCTTCCTGATGTAAGGAGCGAGAGGTAAATTTGTCTTAAGATAATAGCAACTGAGGATGTGGCTTACGTGATGGGAAGGGTTACATTAAAAAAAATCGGCCAAGTGCGAGTCGAACTCGCGCACGAAGGGTTCCGTACCATTATCTATAAAAAACGGCAAAAAAATCACGTTTGTTGTATGGGAGCCCCCTTAAATATTTATTTTATTCTATTTTTTAGTATTTGTTGTTATAGCGGCAACAGAAATACATCATCTGTGAAAATTTCAACTATCTAACTATCACGGTTCATGAGATACAGCCTAGAGACAAACGGACGGACGGACGTACCGACGGCCGGACAGCGGAGCCTCAGTAATAGGGTTCCGTTTTACCCTTTGGCTACAGAACCCTAAAAACGGAGCGGTATAAAACTTTCTACTATGCCGTTGGTTTCATGGTACTCGACGAGTTTATTTAACACTAGCTGCTGCCCGCGGCTTCGCCCGCGTGGAGTCAAATAACGTAGCTTATGTGTTAATCTAGAACAGGGGTCGGCAACCTTTTGCTATAGCAGGGCCACAAATGTTGCCAGAGTATCAGTGCAGGCCGCACGTATTTTTATTTATATGTACGGACATATGCATGTATTTTTTAATATTTGAAATAAAACGTATATCTAGGTTTTTAGTTATATATTCATACAATATATTCATACAATCATGTCTATTAAAATTGAATTACTATCATCACGAAAGACGCCCACAATCCTTGGGGAGGTAATTCCACATTTACATGGACATAGTTGTAGGCCCATGTCCAGCAGTGGAATTACTATACTAACATAAAAGTAAGAACTAGTGAGATGTCTTGCGGCTGCATTTGACTTGCAAGTTTTTAACGTCTGCTTTCATTTTAGTCGTAGACACGAAGAAAAAGTCTGCTTACACACATGTAATACCAACCATAGTGATTATTTGCTGAGCAAAGTTTTTCAATCCCTTGAAGTTTTCAGAACTCAAACCTCCATAGAACTGTACCAAGTTAGTGCTTTCCTTAAATCCCGTTTTAAGTGTGCTATTACTTTGCAAGTCTACTGTGTTCATTTGTAAATTGCTTGGTACAACATTAATATCAATTGCAAAAGGATTTTGGAAAATTTCCATGTTAAGGGAGATCTTTCTGAAGTCGGTGAATCGATTCATGAACTCAGTTTGTAGTTGTGTTAAGACGTTGCTCATTGTAATATTTTGCCATTCAAAATTATCTCCAGCTTCTTCCACGACTTTCTTACAATTAGGAAAATGGTCAAGCTTTCTTTCATCAATATGCTTGATAAACAGTTTCTGTTTCATCTCAAATGGTTTTACATCTGAATACATATCGCAAATCAATTTCCACTTTTTGCTAGAATCTCTGCTACTCTGTAGCTAGCACGAACAGTCGATTCGATGTTGTCTGCTACAACCTTAAATATGTTTTGTTGATTTTTTAATGACGATTATAAAGTCGAAATTTTCCTTTTTCGTATTTCTCCTACAAGACAGTTTAATTTAGCTTTGTGCTCAGTGTCGTAATGTCGCTTCAGGTTATATTCCTTTACTACAGAAATACTCTTTTGACAAATCAAGTATAACGGTTTTCCATTAAACTCGATGTTTATAATTAGCTAATCAATAAAAATTAAAAATGCTGTGTACGATATATAAGTATCAGAAAAGTATATTTATGAGATGTAGAGTGCATCTAAGCAGCCCGGCTGGCGAAGTAACTCACGGAAAATCCCAGTCAAATAACAACTCTGTGAAGGCTTGTTGTTCCTGCGAGTGAGTGACGTTACTAGTAAGCCACTAAGGAGTAGTTGTATTAGTAGTGGTGGTGGCGCGAGTATATCAGTAATATCTTCTTGTATTGCAAGCGTTGTAGGCTATGGTAATCATGTGCTTGCATGTCTACCAATGTTGTAAAAAGCAATACTAAGATTTATCAAAGTCAAATTCAAAAAGCAAATAAGTAGGTAAATTGACTTTATCCTATTCTAGTTCTACCTTTTAGTTCGACTTTGAATTCGATAAGTCATTTTTTTTTCAGTTGTCGGAGTGTTCACTATGAAATAGACAATTTGCCAACAGCAACTGTTATTATTGTGTTCCACAATGAGGCCTGGTCCACTCTCATGAGGACTGTTATGTCTGTGATTTTGAGATCACCAGTACAGTTAGTAAAACAGGTAAATAGATTTTACTAAATAAACTAGCTTTAGACGTCCGCTAATCTTTCCGTTGGTGGATAAACGTGTATTACCTGGTATACCAAAAAGTTACTACCCTTCATTCTAATTACGTATCCCAGATGTGAGATACGTATCACATATATAAGTAATGTTTCTTTATAGTAGTAATATATTTTTAAAATATATACCTACATAAGTGTAGTAATATATTTTATCAATATTTTTTTAATGGGTGGCAATTCCCGGTCTTTGTTTGGCTCTTAGCTCTACAATGGCTTCTTTATTGTAATACTGTAGACAAAGCGCGGCGTAAAATAGATTTTGTGTTTGGGTTACCCGTGACTGTGGGCTGCAGAGACAAACCGCTGCGTCCCATAGACTTTTGAGTCGGCTTTGAATGACTCTCCTGGGCGCTGAAATAGAGAGGCGTGGTGTTATCCGCATATCGCTCTCGCTTTCGTCCCTAAAGCATATCCATTTCTGTTGCCGGGACTGTCCGGACGCAAACCTCAAGCCTTCCTGCGTGTCGCCCCTTATCTAACCTCACGGCCAATCACGCGCGGGTAAATCAGAGCCAACGCAGAAGTCTATGGTGGCGTACTTGCAGTGTTACAGCCATTTGGCGGCTTTGTCTGCAGTGCTACATTATTGACGAACACGTATCCCGTTGAAGTTGGTTAAGTGAACTTTCGAATATTTATTTAATACTAATAATAATATTTCATTCATGCTGTGGACTGCATCTAATGTATCGAACGAGTCAGCAACGAAAATTCGTGAAAACGTTGAACTTTTTACTAAGATTTAACGTGTTCATCTGTTTTTATAGTCAAGCTTATACATACAACATACAAGCATATTATACATACATACAAGCATACGGTCCACTTGATATAAAGTGGCTACTATAGCCTATGAACGCTGGTAATATATTAAGTATCACTTGCGCGATGACACCTGTGCTGCCAATACAGCAACCCCTTAGGTTTTTATTGGTGACCTCACACACAGAAACACAACAATCCTCTAGGGAGTTGATATTTGACTAGGGACTATATTTGACTATATACGAGTACTTTGAGGTGGAGGTACTCCCGCAGACGAGTTGCTTTGATACCCCTAGCCCTACCTTCTTAAAAACAGCCAGACCAAGACATGACATGTTCATGCACGGAAATGTTTGTCCTGTGTGGAAATCGAACCCACGAGCGTTGGTGTCAAAGTCGCGTTTTTAACCAGTGCGCCACCGAACTCGTCAAAAGTTGGTAATCATGACAATGGGATGAATTGAATTGAATTGATTGTCTAATATCTGAAGTCACGCGCAATGTTTTAAACGCGAAATGAATTTGTATAAAATACGTCGCTTGGGATTTGTGAAAAGTTAGACACTTCCCACGTGATCGTCTTGATTTGTGTAGATTGATTAGTTAGAAGTTAATTTACTTCTATATTAATATTAATCATTTCTGGGTGATGATTCAGATAATTTTAGTAGACGATGCCAGCGATAGAAAATATTTGGGCAATGAGTTAGAGAACGCCATCGCTACTTTGAAACAAGTTAAAATATTGAGGAGCAGTGAAAGGACTGGCTTGGTAGGCGCCAGGCTCATGGGTGCCAAGGAGGCTATTGGAGATGTACTGGTGTTTTTGGATGCTCACTGTGAGGTGAGTTTTAGAAGTAGCCTGATTGGGAACGTATCTTTACAACATAGATCGCGTCTAAATAACCATTTCATGGAGTGCTACTTGTCCATTTGATTAAGGTTACGAAGCTGAGTAATTGCCGCAGTATCATTTGCGTTTTTTTATATAATGTTGGGAGGTATACAAGCATACGGCCCACCTGATGGAAGGCGATTACCGTAGCTTATGAACGCTCGCAATATATTAAGTATCACTCCCGCGATGCCACATCTGCTGCTAGCACAGCAACTCCTTAGGAGTGACTCCTTACTGGTGACCTCACTCACATGCAGGAACACACAACAACCCTAGTTGGTAGGAAGCTGTTATTTGGCTGCGGTTTTCTGTGATGTGCAGGTACATCCCCACACGAGCTGCTTTGATGTGCCCTGCCTCTCTTAAAACACCCAGACCAATACAAAAAGACATGTTCACCTAAATATTTCCCCTGTGGGAATCGAACCCACGGGCGTCGGTGTCAAAGTAACGTAACAGCGCGTTTCGTCACTGCGCTACCGAGTTCGTTAAACTTGCTTTGCTTGTACTTAAAAATATTAGCGAACGAGCAGTATTGCCAATGCATCGGCCAATGCTCAATGGAGCCAAGTGTGACCCTATGGACATTTGATCATCGTTTACTTGTGCGAAAAGGTACTGGCAAATCCCAGTTACCAAATCAGGCACCATTTTAGTATTTATTGCGGTGGCACAATAATGTGGCTTACCACTGGCGGCTGGTTGTGAAACTGCACAACAGTTATTTATGATGGTATTAATTATTAAATTAGATGCGTTATATTTTACAATATCTTAATCTTTATCCCTATACATAATTTTAGTCATAGCCGTGCCTTATGTTTTGGCTTGCTTGGCTCGGTAACTTAGCAAATAGAAAATTTAAGTATGATATGATATAACTTACATTTTTTATCTGGAAGAAATAACTACGTACTAATAAGTTAAAAACTGTATGAATGGGTTTAAACATGTCGAGTTACTTCATTTAAAAAAGGCATGAACGTATTAAAAATGTTTGGTAAACGCAGTTGATGTTGGTAAACTACAGAGACGTTGTGTTAGAGCAATCTGTGCTACATATTATACCAACACATACAAACCTCTATTTAAAAAACGAAATATATTACCACTCCCATGTTTATATGTTTATGAAACCTGAGTCTATGCTTACTTACTTTCATAAAAAGCGTGACATGCCCGGCAGTGGAATAAGACATGGAATAAACTCCCAAGTTCCCACCCAACAATTTTTTTTTAAATAATGCTTACAATATGGGCATTAAAAATATTCATTCGACTGTCTGAAGGATTTAGTACATTAAGCACACGCATGTTTAAAAAAGAAATTTTCGATACGTTACGTTAAATGTTTATCGACCAAATAATCATTTACTGTACAATTGTACAATACAATAGTACAGTAAATGATTATTTGGTCGATAAATTGGTATAAAATCTTAAAACTGACATAGTATCATAGAAATGTATTCACAATATAAGAATTATTTTAATGAATCATGACTAATCGTAAAAATCATAGCGCGAAAATTTGTTGTTCTTGCGGTGTGGGTGAGATTATCAGTAAGCTCCTGAGCGATATTCCTTGTATTGCACGCTTTCATAGGCGGCAACCAGTTTACATCATGTGGGTCTTATAGTCTGCTTCCTGACATTGTCTTTATAATTATTATTGTAGTTTCCAAATGTTGAATTTTTGTAATGTTGTGTACTTATATAATTCAACGGTATTCGTATAAATCTTTTTAAAACTCCTTAAATATACCTACCCTACGTATGTTATTTTTTTTTTGTACATATTTCACAGCGCCATCTAGCCCCAAAGTAAACGAAGCTTGTATTATGGGTACTAGACAACTAATAAACATACGTAAATACATTTTTTTTGTAAATACATACTTATTATACATAGAAAATACCCAGACCAAGACAAACAGACATGTTCATGCACACAAATGTTTGTACTGTGTGGGAATCGAACCCACGAGCGTTGGTGTCAAAGTAGCGTAACAACGCGTTTCACCACTGCGCCACCGAGCTCGTCAAATGTTTTAGAAGTTATGATTTCCATCATCAGCTTCAAACCAAAGGCACATTATAATTTAGTGTTACAAGAGTGGTCTAGTCTTTGAGTATTCTTTTTTTATTATATATTTTCAGGTTACGCAAGGATGGCTGGAACCTTTATTGGATAGGGCTGGCAATGATGATGTTTTTATATGCCCACACATCGATCTTATTTCCGAGGACACTCTTGCCTACACCAAGAGTATCGATGCTCATTGGGGCGCATTCAGTTGGCGGCTTCATTTTCGCTGGCTGATGCCCAATCACGAAGTATTGTTAAAAAAGTCAGAAAACCCTTCGAAGCCATATCCTACACCTGCTATGGCTGGAGGTCTATTTGCAGTCAGAAAGAGTTTGTTTTGGCGATTGGGAGGTTACGATGAAGGTATGCTTATATGGGGCGCCGAGAACTTAGAACTTTCTTGGAGAGCGTGGCAATGCGGCGCTCGAGTTGAAATCACCTCGTGTTCAAGGGTCGGCCATATATTTAGAAGGCATAGCCCCTACAAATATCCAGGTGGTGTTTCAAAAGTATTGAATTCCAACTTGGCACGAGCGGCGTCTGTGTGGATGGACGAGTGGGCAGATTTCTTTTTCAAATTTAACCCGTCGGTTGCTGCGATTAGAGATCAACAAAACGTAGCTAATAGGCTAGAGCTTAGGAAAAATTTACAATGTAAAAGTTTTAAATGGTATTTGGAGAATGTTTGGCCGCAGCATTTCTTTCCCACTGATGGAAGGTGGTTTGGGAGGATCAAGAATGACCGTGGTGCTTGTTTGGGGGTGTCATCTGGTGCTCCTGGGCTAGGCGGTCCCGCTGCCGGCATTTACTGTGGCAGTGATTTGAAACTTGAAGGCCTCGTCGTTTATACTCCTGAAGGTAATATTATGGTCGATGAAGGCTTATGTTTGGAACAAGGTAACGGTCGCGCCCTGTGGAAAGGCTGTAATGGAAAACCTAAACAAGTTTGGGTTCAAAAGGGCCCAAGACTGAAAACCGGTAGCGGTCTCTGTCTAACTTTAGTCGTAACCAACAGTAAAAATGGAGTCGATGACCCATTGACGGCGAAAAGATGTGTTAAAAATCCCGAACAAATCTGGCATTTCGAACGTGTGCCTTGGCGCTAAATGTGATATAAAATAAGGTACCTAGTATGTAAGTAGTACAACAAATTGACTGTTACAATCTAACCTCGAATCTCGTCTAAGATTAGATCTGGACTAATGTCGATATAAGGGTTTGATCGCACAAATTATGTAATAAAACTAAAGTATTATTAAGAACGATATCATATTTAAGTCTGAGCAATATTAATTATTGTTTTAAGTTAGAGAACGTTACTAATTCACGTACTTACATAAAAATATATACTGCATCAATAATTTAGAAACCACCGTTATGTAAAGGTAGTTTTTTTTTAACGAAATGTATTGATTTATATCGCTTATCGATTTCGGTCAATGTCTATCAGTGTAAATTTTGATTCGGATCTGTTGAATTTTATATCTATAATACTATACAATTCGTCTAAAAATGTTCAGATAACGATGGTCCGGATATTTGATGTTTGGAAAGATACTACGAAATTTTAATTTAAGAGTACACTGCCTAACCTCCTACGAGCCTCTTCCTTACTATATATATTAGCAACTTTTGAAAGACGTTGTCCGCTTGCGGCACGGTTGTATCGTAAAATGGTTTTGGTAAAATTCTCATCTAATATAACGAGTCAGATTCAAGAATCATCTTGTGACTAGTCGAACCGAGAATAGAAATTTTTATACACTACTTTAACTGGCAAACATACTGATCTGTAGTGAACATGGCATCGTCTGACAAACGATTCACCCGATGTAAAGCAGTTGCCGTAGACAAGCATTTGGTGGCTTGTAACACTCGCATGTAAACAGTGTTACACGCGTCGGTCTAATTGAATATGTAAGTTAAACACTGCCGACCCCAATCTGTCTATGGATAAGTTTACGGATGTTTTCGATAGGTGATAGTCGATAAGCTAAGTTAAAAGTGGTAGTTCGCATATCAGCAGTCGGTCTTGGGGAGCACCTTCACAGAAAACGCAGTCAAATAACAACTCCTTAGAGTTTTGTTGTTTTCCAGAGGTTAATAAGCTTCCGAGGTGTTTCTGTGTTAGCTGTGGGCCTGGTGATATACGAGCGATACTTTGTTAGCGTTCATTGACTACTAATGATTTTGCATCAATTAGAATGCGTATGCTTCTATACCTCCAAAAATAAACAAAAAATCAGTACGATATTCATAATAGTTTATTGCGAATTATGATTCGTTTCTAATACGCGCTTGCGATGTAATAAATGCTTGAAACTGCAATGGTTTTCTGATCACTACTTCATTATGTAGCTATGTTTTATTGTATACAACCGAAATGTAGCTAACGGGCTGAGGTCGAATACTTTTTTATATTATTGATAAACAATATACCTAGTCTTGCCAAAAATACTGAAACATAGAAAAAACAATTTTCTATTGCAAATAACATTTATTACTTTTACAGTGTGTTAGTTTAATACATAAATATAAAACAATTTAAAATATAAAAAGCTTATTCGAAGTGGTCTCCATTGGCTGCCATACAGTCCTTTAAACGTTGAGGCCAGTTATCAATAGAAGCACGAGCTCTTTCCATAAGAAAAGTCTTCACTGCCGTACGGTACGGATTGTTTCAGGGACTCCAAATTATCATGGCGTTTAGAGTAAGCTGTACTCTAGAACTGACCATAAATCATAATCCAGCGAATTAGATCGGGACTCGACGGCCAGTCTTCAGCTCTGATGAAGTCCGAAACGTTCGTTTCCAACCAAGACTGCGTAGACCGAGCTTTATGACCCGGCGCCTTCTTGCTGGAAGGACCATTCTTGGTTATTGAACATGGTGTTGTTAAGGGGCTTCACTACCTTCTCAGGAATGGTATCTTGATACACTTGTGCCGATGTTTTGATACCTTTTTCACAAAAATATGGCTCAGTCACTCCTTCATAGCTAATATCCCACCAAACCATCACTGAAGTCGGATAGTGCCCACGTTGCACTCTGTCGACTAATTGGGAAGGTTCCTTAGAGCTTTGAGCATAAATACGGTCATTTTGTTTGTTGAAAATGTTGCTCAATTTTAAAAAAATTCTCATCCGTAAACAAAATTTTTCTGTGACCTCCCTTTGCGTACCGCTTCAGTAGTTGTTTCGATTTTACCACCCTATTCTTTTTAAATTATCAGTTAAGAAATTACCAGTACGTCTCTAATAGGCTGCAAGTCCTAAGTCATCTTTTAAACTACGCGACATGGTTCTAGGTGCTATCTTCATCTCCCGAGATAAAATCTTTTGCTTTCGGACAGGATTTCTTCGAATTCTTTCCCTTACTGCTTTGACCACCTTTTTCGTACGAGCACTACGTGGGCGGCCAGATCTTTTTCTGTCACAAACAGAGGAGGTCTCATTGTGCCTATTAATAGTCCGGTACACAAACATTTTACTAATACTAAGCGTATGGAGAGTTTTAAAAATTGCATTTGACTCCATACCTACTTTGTGTAATGCAATCACAGCGATACGGTTCTCTTTATTACCCCACTCCATTTTAATATCGCAAAATATTGTACAATGTATTGGCGCCAAAATGAGAAAACTCAATGAACAATCATATAAAAATGACAGATTCCAAATTCAAATGTAATATTTTGTTTATTTTTAATTGTAACAGTATTTATGGCCAGACTAAGTATACTCGAATGGCCGAACTACCGAATGTACAAACGATTGTTGTAAATTCTTTATTATGTAATTCTAAGTAGGAACTGGGAATGTTTTAATACTTTGATTTTTTACTTGTTCTATTTGGCATTATTTATTATTGCGATAACAATATATAAAATAGCCAAATTGCTAAAATATAATGTCGTTATTTTATATGATTATTACGTATTGAAAATGATTTCTTTTTATGTAACTTATTATAAAATTATTAACGTGGCTCAAAATATGCACACATCACAAGATTATCAAATAGTACAAGTAAGGAAAAACAGTTTTTTTTATAAATAGTAAGACAATTCATTGTGATGTACGATAATTCTCTTTTACAAATAATATTAAGTACTCATAGAAAAAATATATGATAAGGCAAATCGTTTTATACATGAACAGTATTGTGATATAAGGGGCAGAGCTTCAATAATTTGCATATAATCTGTTATAAATTCCTTTGTTTCGTAAGGGATCGATCTCTTACGAATTTGCTTTTCACCACTCGGGTAACAAGCAACCGTACCTCTTGATTTAATTGATGTGAGAGTAACCAGCGCTTAATAATAATAAATCGTCTTCAGCTTAGTCGGGCTCAGAGTTGAGTAATGGGAATGATCGCATAATATTATTTTATCTGCGATTGGGGGTAGGGGAGGGTACTAGCGCAAGGGTAGTGGGTCGTTTTTATCATCTACTTACCGATTCGAGTAAGCCTTGGCCTAACCTAAAAGCTTACAAAATGTAGTGATAATAATATGCCGTGATAAACGTTAAGTTAAAATTATGTATTTAAACGATACCCCCGCGTAGAATTTTTAAACATACTCATTTAGTTGAACTATATATTAACTTTAAATTTGCAAACATGAAATGGTTAAGTCATGATAATAGGCTGGCCATGGTCGATGTGTCGTTTTCGGGAATATTCACGGAAATGATAATTGTATTTGTCGTTATATAGTTTTGAGAAAGTTGCTAGAAACGTACTATCTTTAGATACGATTGACACGAAATGACAGTTACCGAGTTATATTTTTTTGATAACAAAGGTAGTGATGGATTATGAGTGAGATCATAATTTACTGATAACCATAGTAGTTATAAAATTTTCCATGTTGTGATTTATTCAACACAAAACAACATAATTCAAATAACGTTATAATTCCCTCTTACGGGAGTGATAAAGGGCGTTATCTATTACAACCGCCGTTTAAATTACTACCCCCTATTAAATTAATACCATTAGGCTTAAATTTTACTCCTCAAAATATTCTGAATTCATTTCAATAGAGATGGGGCGTACTTTCCCACCTCCTGCGTGTGAGTGAGGTCACCAGTAAGCTCTTTAGGAGTTGCTGTGTAGTAGGAGATGAGGCAGGAGTGATATTTATTGTATTACAAGCGTTTATAGGCTACGGTAACCGTTTTACATCAGGTAGGCCGTATGCTTGTATGCCTTCTGACTATGTACGAGTATAAAAATAAAATTCATCGTGATAATAGTCACTTACTTTTTGTGCCTTAAACACTGGACGTACTTCCTTCTGTGAACGTGGCTAATTATCAGCAGTTTTCTTTTTCCCTACGGTTTTTTTCTATCCTCCAGTTAAAAATTCTAATGCGTAGATGCGAGATATGGTTATCTCTTCGTTATATCCAACTTTTCGCGGCCCGAAATGGTAACATGTTTTGAATTTAATAATAATGCTAGTTCCACATTATTCCAGTTAAGTAATCCAGCGAATCCATTCAGTCCAGCGCTGGATTGAATTATATTATTCCAGTGTTTTAAAAGGTTTTTTAACTAGTAACACTATAGTGACAATGATTTCAAGAAGCAGTTCGAAAATTGTTTTAAAACTGTTTAATTACTACTGCTAGGGGAAGTAGCCGAGGTAGTGGAAGAACTATAGAGATAAAAGCGGATTTGGGTTAGAAATTGGATAAGCGAAAGAAATATAAAGGGAGGGAGGCTCGACAATGCTTTTTCATCAACTAGAGTTAGAAGATTCCTCCGAAAACAGATTGTCTGTGAGAATGACGGCAGAAAAATTTGAAGAGTTATTATCATTAATTTAAAAAAATCTTTTGATATATAAATCTATAGAAATTTGTAATATGTTCCCAATGAACAATAATACGTGTTCACTGCCAAACATTCAATACACTACTGGAATGGCTGTCTACACTATTCCAGAGGCGCTGGAACGGTCGAGCTGTAATTAAAGAGTAGACCGTCAATCCATCCACACACTTCGTTATCGCTATGCTATTATGCTTAGAAATACACTCTGCCATTACCTTATCGCATACCAATAGCATTTGCTCTTTCACCCATTGACACGAGTTAATAAAGAAAAATTAATAGCTTGATCAGATGTGACAATATCCATTCTTGCCCGCACTGAGCACGTACCGCAAGTGGCACACGTTTTCTGCGCCTCGCAGCTAACGCAGGATCTGTCTCTTGCTAATAAAAAAAAATACGATTTTAAAAACTCCTAGTCTCAAAGGCCCTTCAAGTGATTTATGAATAGATTTACATTTTTGTAATAATTTGAGGCCAATAATTATTTACCTATCATACTTTATTGTCACTTCGTGTTTGTTTTTTTTATTACGATAAATACGGAGTGGAAATTTTAGAAATACGAATAAAACGCTTTCGAGCATCATTTCCTTTTTCTCCGTACTCAATCAAATCATTTGTATAAAAAATATACAGGCATACATTCACGAGCGATATAGGATCGAATTCTCGAAATTTCTTTGATTATTTAGTACAATTTCAGAACTGATATCAAATAAAATGAAAACAAAACGAAATGAATAACTAAATGAATGACACAATTATTCTCTTACTCGATACTATTCCTTTTTTAAAATGTTATTATATGTTTTTATTAATTTTTATTTAATCATTTACAGCACTAAATGTCAAATGATATTACATATAAATATATATTGATTTACTGAATCGAATTAAAAGTCTTTTAAGAGAGAATTAGTGGTGAAGCAGTTTAGCATATTTGATGAACGTATATATACGCGATGCAATCTTTTTTGAAGTGAGTAAAATATTGCGGCACGTTTGTGCGCTTTCAACTTTATGGTTAATTTCATTAAAACTGTGAAATAATTTAGGTTATGTATTCTAGTCTTGTTTAGTTTGAGACTATATGCGTTGTGTAAATATCTCAAATTTCAATTAATTTTAACGAGACACGAACTTGAACTAAACTTTATAGGTAATTAAAATTTTTGGATCAATTTATACATTCCTTTTAGTTAAGTATTTTACTTATGTCAGACATACCTTTTCTAGTTTAATTATGTTAAATTGTGAATACATAGTATGTTGTAATTTTATAACTTTTTTTATACCACTGAGGTGGCACGGTTGTGTGAGCACGTCGAGGTTACTCGGCGATAGTTTAAGAGCTAGCATACCTACCAAACTATTTTTGAGACTGTCTTACACCGAATCGCTAGTTTAGCAGCCTAACGATATCAAACACCTAACCATTCTGAAGTACATATTTGTCCACCTGTTGATAGCTCTTAGACTATGTTGTTTATCCAGATTATGTTAATCATGATCCATGTGCAAAATAGTATGATGTTAAAAAAATAATAAAACAACTTGCACAGTTATATAGTTTTATTTATTAAAACACAAATATAACATACTTAGTAAGTAGTATATATTTTCACTCAAAGTCATTCATGTATAAAAAATGTAGGGCTGTGGGCTCCAGCTATATAGGCAAACAACTTATTAATAAATAAAAAATATGCTTAAAATAAATTTCTATTTTTCAGTTATATGTAAAACACAATAGCATAATACCTATTAGACTACCCCAGCAACTGGTATGTGTTAAGGGATCAAGTAGGTAATAAATAGGTACGTATGAAGATTATGTCTAATGTACGCGTTGTATGTATCCATCCGTTTTACAGTTGGGCGCTGCGTCACAATACACGCAGTAGAACCAACTTCAAACAAACGTCGGAAATAGTCTCACTCACACAGGTATACGCAGTTATACAATTTTTAACAAAGTTCGAAGAGAATCATACGCGGGTAGCACTTCGATATGACTGGTTCGATATTACTGTCAACGCTTTCACTATTTTAGAAACCGCATTTCAGTAAATCCCTTTTAAGTGCACTTAAAGAGGGATTCACTGAACTGTCAGTTTCACAGTGGCCATTAAATATTTCCTTTAAATTAACCTTCAACAGAAGTCTAAATTTAAACTCCATACATTGATACGTAAATTTAAAAAATATCATTTTTCAGACTATTCGCTCTTTTACCCCATTCAGTTTTCATTTTCAAGACAGAATTACAGTAAATGATTATTTTTAAACCATAACCTGAAATGCGAACATTGACCCATGTTCGCATTTCTGCCAAAAATGCGAACTTTTACAGACCCCGAAAGGGGGCAATTTTGAAATGGTTATGATTAATGTTATGTTAATTTCAAACAATAATTCATTAATTCAATAATACTTGAACAATAAATATATGTGCAAATCAATTTTTACATATTTTACCTTTAAAAATCAGGAATTGAACAATATAAAATTCAATAAAAAAAATCAGATTGGTCGTGTTCTATCAGAAGGTGATGTCAGGAGCCCTAGAAACCGGCGAGCGTGCATGAAAAGAGCAATGAATTTGAAAGAAGCGAGTGAGGTATGTAAGGATCGAGTCGCGTGGCGCTCGGTTCTCTCTGCCTACCCCGTAAGGGATTTGGCGTGAAGTTATAGATAGATAAAATTCAATGTATGTATAAAATATACTTTCACCCACTATTTTAAGGAATACCTAAAGGAACATTTTCATAACAGGTTGATCTAGCAAATTATTATTTCTAACTTCAATTTTACTAACGTATAGTTCAATCCCTACTTTACCCCTCTAAGACATGAATTTCGTAAAAATAATGATACAGGAAAATGTTACTTCCAATAGTAAGTCACGTGCTAGTTTTACATATCTAGATTTACCTAGTCTTATACCAAATCAATACCCTATTTGCAGAATGAATTTTCAACAATCCTTTCTTAGACTACATGACTTCACAAATATCTTCTGTGTATGTAGGAAATACAGATGTACAGAATAACATTTTTATATTCCTTGGCGCCACTTAAATCTCGGCCACATCATCTGGCGTTTTAATAATAATTTGAGCTGCATTCAAATTTTTGAAAATGACTGCTGTGCTAAAATCATTTTTTTTCATTTCCGTGATTACGGTTCGTCTAGGCAAATAATTATTACATTTTTCTCTATGTAGTTTTGGTATTATGTTGCCTATAATAGAATAAATCCTTAAATTTACATGTATTATTGACTGTTGCAGGACGAGGTACAAGGTATTTTTTTTAAGTTTATCGTATTCGACACAAGCATATTTCAATAGATTTTGAGTGTAATTCAAATTTTAAAAAAAGTCGAAATTAGCTTAAGCTATAAGGAGAAGGCATAACTTCTGCAATAGATAACGGCTATATATTAGAATAATAATATTCTAAGGGCTATATATAATTTGACGGCTCGGTAGCTCAGTCGTGAATGACGCGACTTTGACACCAACGCTCGTGGGTTCGATTCTGCGTGTGATCACCAGTAAGTGTAACTGGAGGAGGAGTCCTAAGGAGTTGTTGTGTAAGCAGCAGAGGAGGCATCACGCGAGTGATACTTAATATATCGCAAGCGTTAATAGGCTACGGTACCCGCTTTACACCAGGTGGCTGTATGATTGTATGCCTCCCGACGTAGTATAAAAAAAAAAGTTCCGCCACTACGTGAGTGTTGGGAGACCTCCAGTGTCTCTTTTATATTTTTTGAAGCTGGTAATTCATATTTTATTTTAATCGTTAAGTGCAGCTCGTCACGACCTTAACCTGCCTTAGATGTCAATCATTACAGGGATTAGACCTTAAAGCGTAACAGACATTTTCACAGTAACGATACTAAATCTTTTGAAATATGAATTTTTAAGACCGTATTTTTATGACGATAACATTTAAACTAATGTGTGTCAAAAAGCTGAAACAAAAGTATGAAAACAAGGCACGGAAGGAAAGGTCCTATTCCCTAGCAATAATAATTAGATCTACATTTTTTTTCTATGTATAAATTAGTACAATAACATGTATGTGTAATATGTACTTTGTAAAAAAACATAGACCTATTCAGATATTTGTTAAAACATATACCTAGTAATAAAATTTACTTTGCTAGTGAACACAGTGTACGATCGTTCTGCATATAATCGCATATACTTTACAGTATGATATAATAATAGGCGCTGCATATTAATATATTATACCATGCTACAGATTTTAATAATACTGAAGTAATTAAGATATAATATCTAAGTAAAATATAATATACACATGTTTCATCTAAATATGTAGTATAACATCAAGGATATTATAAGAATGGACACGGTGAGCTTCACATGTACTGCTGAGTTGCAGTTGTTTCTGTTGCAGATGTGGCATCTCGCGTCGCTATGGCCCCGAGCACGTTCCACTGCTTCTAGCCCCAGACAGACTGAGTCCGCCTGTTGTTTTGGTACACACCCTCTTATGATGTCAACGGTGTTGCCAACTGAAAATAGTAAAAGTAACGTGGAAAGAATGCGCACAGGTTTCAGAGATATATCGTTCTAGAAATATTGACAACCGGCTACTGTCTCTGGCTTTATTCGTGTTGGTATTGGAATTTTTTTCTTGTTATGAGCTATCACGGTGTAAAACTTTATCAAATTCTGTTAAATAGCTTAGACGTAATATGTGCACGTGTATGAAAATAATGTGTAGGGAATTTCTGAGTGCAGTTTACATCGCTAATGTGAAAACCAAGTGCACAGACTTGATGGTAAGCAGTTAGCAGCCTACGGACACTCACACCACCAGGGGTGCCACTGTAGGGTCCGCTACCTAAGCATAAGTATTTGACGAAGACATATTTTTACATGGAGCGACTGCCGTAAGACCTCCACAAGCCAGAGGGAAAACCAGATCTTTCTTAGGTTAGGTCACACATCTTTAGAAATATAATTTCTTGGACGTGTGGGTTTCCTTACGATGTTTTCCTCCATCGCCGAGCAAGTGATAAATATGCACATAAATCCAAAAACACGAATTTAGTGGTACATGCCGCCGTCAGGATTCGAACCAGTTAGTCAATAGGCCGGATCCTTATCCACTGGACCGTCGCTGCTCATTGCAGGAGCTTCACCAAAGACACATTTAAGTATACATGGAGGGTTGTTGTGTTAACTTTGTTTTTTGTGTCCACTTCATGTAAAGCGGTCTTATCTTCTCTGAGCACTTAAACACAATGAGTATAGGTCGCGCGTTTCCACCCTCTCTCCTAACAACAACTCTAAAGCTGAGACGAGGTGAGGCGAGACGGGAATTGAAATCGCGCTGGCCCATTTCCACCAGAAATTGCCTTTAATAGATCGTGCTTGATAATACTATCCATCGCGAGCTCGCGCGATATCGCTCTGAGCATATTGTATAGTGAAGATTCAGTGCTGTTCAGTGCCACCGCGAGAATGTTTTCGTTGCAAAATTTAATAAGCACTCTTTGTGTTCGCGCGCAGCAGTCATACGGGAGTTGGTGATGGTGGATGATGAGCTGATGTTGATGAAAATGATTTAATTTGACTGGCTTTAACTATATTTATTTGGTATAGTGGTTTACAATATTTTTTGTTATATGCGAACACTTTGACAGCCGATCGTCGAGTCAGGCGGCGACCCCTCCGTCGTCGCCGTGGAATGTTGACGCTGGTGGTGGTGCGTATGTGTGTGTGTATGGTCTGTGAGTGTATCGCCGCAACATGCCGCCCCTCATTGAAGCGTTGCCGCTTCAATCCTGGTCCGGTTTCGGGAGGGGACAAATCTTCGAGAATGATCTTCGGATTGTCCCCGAACAGGTCCTTATGTCTGCTACTCGTGCGACACCGTCGGTTCCTGGATGTATAGTTATGATTCGCCCCAACAGCCATTTCATGGGGGGTAACTGCTGGTCTTTTATGAGAACAAGGTCTCCTAGGCATAGAGATCCCTGTGACTGTTTCCACTTGGCGCGGGTCTGGAGTTCTGTGATGTACTCATGATGCCATCTAGACCAGAACTGCTGCCGGAGTTTCTCAATCCGCTGATACCGATCCAGGCGATGACATGAAATATCGGCGTAGTCTGGCTCTGGAGATGACGTCAATTGTTTGCCAATGAGGAAATGGCCTGGTGTGAGGGGTAATAAGTCGTGGGGATCAGAGGACAAAGGACTAAGAGGACGTGAGTTAAGAATCGCCTCAATCTGTGTCAGAGTTGTATACAACTGTTCATATGTTAAATTCATAGTACCTATTACTCGTCTCAAATGTTTTTTGGTTGATTTCACACCAGCTTCGTGCAACCCTCCAAAATGGGGTGAGTGGGGTGGGCAAAAACTAAATTTAATTCCTTGCTCTACGAATGTATCAATGATTTGGTTTCCGTCTTTTGCTATCATTTGTTTAAGTTCGTTATTGGCACCAACAAAATTAGATCCATTATCGCAGTAGATGTATGACGGCTTGCCCCTACGAGCGATAAATCGTTTTAATGCTAAAATAAATGTTTTGGTAGACATATCGCTCACTAATTCTAAGTGGATAGCTTTCGTAGTAAAACACACGAATACGCATATATATGCCTTAATAAGTTTGCACCCTCGGCCTTCTTTGTTGACAATAAGAACGGGGCCACAGTAGTCCAACGCTGAAAACTGAAATGCGTACCCGGTATTGAAGCGTTCTTTTGCGAGATTGCCCATAATCGGAGTAATAGTCGTACCGCGATAACGACTACAAGTAGTACAGTTTCGATACACATACCTCGCTAAGTTTCGCCCGCCAACTGTCCAATATGTTTGGCGAGTAGAATAAAGTAAATGTTGTGGGCCAGCGTGCATTAACATAGTGTGTTCATTATAGAATAAAAGTTTTGTAAATAAATGATTTTTGTGAATTAAATATGGGTGTTTTTTATTATAATTATATTGTGAATTGTGAAGTCGACCGCCTACTCTTATTAGTTTTAATTCGTTATCAAAAAATGGATTAAGTAGTATCAGTGAATTACCGGTTTTAAGTAGTTTTTTCGATTTTAATAATTGATATTCAACGGGGAAGGATTCTATTTGTGAAATATAAATTAGTTTTTGAGTGGCCCTTTGAATTTCGGAAACGTGCAGGGCGCCTGTCAATTTATTAGTTTTATTACTAGAGTTATGTATGAAACGCAACAGGAACGCCATGGTTCTCAGCATACGTGAAAAATTAGAAAAACGATCGAATGGAAAAATTGATTCATGTGATTGTGTAGTCATGCATGAAACATCTTGTTTTAATTCCGGTAAATAAATATTATTATTTGTTAAATTAAATGTAGGCCACGATGACTCATCGCGTTTGAGAAATGGCGGACCACTCCACCACTGCTCGCAGTCGATCAACGCTTCAACAGGCATGGTGCGCGTCAGGTGGTCGGACGGATTCAGGGTTGTCGGAACATACCTCCAACATTGTACGTTTGTAGTGGACTGTATTTCTCCTACTCTGTTCCGAACAAATGTTTGTAACTTATTTGTTGGGGCGTTGAGCCAACCTAGAACGATGGTTGAGTCGGTCCAGTAGAAAATTTTGTCTATGTTTAAGCGTAATGATGTAATAATTTTTTCGCTCAGCCTGGCTCCCAATAAAGCCCCACAAAGTTCCAGACGTGGAATTGTTTGTGGCTTGAGAGGACTGACTTTATTTTTTGAACATAGTAAATGAACGAAAATGTCATTATTTTCGTTTTTTGATCGCAAATACGCACAACTTCCATAACTATCTTCAGAAGCGTCTGTGAATATGTGTAGTTGCAAGTTAGTGTATGTTTTTAAAGTTACGTGTCTAGGAATTTTTAAATTATTTAATTGAGGTAATGAATTAACAAATTGAAGCCATATTTTTTGAGTAGCTTCGGGGACTTCGTCGTCCCACGACAACTTGCATAGCCACAATTTTTGTAATGTAATTTTTGCTTCTAAAATAGCTGGGGTGACCAAGCCCAATGGATCAAATAATTGTGAAATAGTAGACAATATATTGCGCTTTGTTATTTTATTTTTTATTTTCAAATGTATATCGAAACCAATTTCGTCACTGTTGTGGTCCCAATTGATGCCTAACGTTTTTGAAACGTTATTGGGACACAAATCAAAACGATCATTGGATGTGTTGTGGTCTTGTTTTATTTGTGCTAAAACTTGTGGATCATTCGAACACCATTTACGCAACGGAAAGCAACCCGTTTTAAGTTGTTCTGTCACACCATTGTATATGTGGAGCGACTCATCGACATTACTAGCGCCGGTGATTAAATCATCGACGTAGAAGTCTTTAGAGATCACCTCCTGAATGCGCGGGTCGGTACACTCGTCGGCGAGCTGCTTGAGACACCGTATCGCAAGGAACGGCGCCGAAGCAGTGCCGTACGTCACGGTGTTCAGCTCGTAAGCCTTCAGAGGATCGTTCGGGTCGTCGCGCCATAAAATCTGTTGTAGGCATCGTTGTGATTCATTTACTTCAACCTGACGATACATTTTTGTGATATCCGCCGTCAACACTATATTGTGTTGACGAAAGCGTAACAATATTGAAAACAGGTCATCCTGTATCGTCGGACCGATCATATGCAGCTCGTTAATCGAGTAACCCGTGGAGGATTTCGCGGAGCAATCAAAAACTACTCTTAAAGTTGTAGTTAAGCTACCGGGCCGTTCGATACCGTGATGAGGTGCGAAATAGTTGATTTGATAATTATTATGTATTACTGATTGTCTCATATGACCCAAGTCTATGTATTCGTGTATAAATTGTTTATATTTATTGTATAGTTCTGTATTGTTTTGTAATTTCTTTTCTAATTGTAAAAACCTCATTTTAGCTAACTTGTAAGTGTCACCTAAAACGCTAGGATTTGTTTTTAATGGAATAGTAACGCAAAATCTGCCAGTAGGTAGGCGAGATGTCGTGGTCACAAATGATTTTTCGCATTCGATCTCCTCGGGAGACCATTGTAATTGTTTATTATTTGTTGTTAACGTATCTAATTCCCAGAACTTCGCTAATTGATCGGTGAGAACTTGAGAATCGGAAAAATTGCAATACGTTGACGAATTCGATTGAATCGAACCCCCTATGATCCAACCTAATTTGGATTTTTGTAATATTATATTTTGAGACTTTAATTGCATTCGTTGTGGTTCAATTAATTCCCAAAACACTGCATTACCTATCAGGATATCAATATCTGATGGTTCGTAAAACTGAGGATCCGATAGTGCAATCGATTCAGGTATTTTGACACTGTGTTTATCAATCGGTGAACTGGGCCACGGATTGGTAATTTGTGAAATAATAATGCATGTTATTGTCGTATTATAACTTGAATGAAGTGATTGAATCGTAATATCGCAACATTTATTAGAAACTGACACATTCCTATTCAAACCGTTTATAGTAGTAGTAATATTTCTAGTGGGTAAACATAGTTGTTTACATAAACGTTCGGTTATAAAGTTAGAAGTGCTTCCCGAGTCCAGCATGAGCCGCGCCCGCTGCCGCTCGTTATTCCCGGAGCGCACGCGGACCCGCGCAGTCGACAGTAGCCCATGCGATGACACAACGGCACATGATAATGAAACCTGGTCATCGTTGGTATCGGACGCGGCGCGCGAGCACTCCGTACATATCAAGCTATTATGCTTCTTATTGCACTTCAAACAGGGTCGTAATTGACACTTCTTAGTTATATGTCCCGACTTTAAACAGTTTAAACAAAGGTGTAATGAGTTGGCTTTAGATTCCCTTTCTTTAATAGATAATTTTAAAAATATTTTGCAATAGTAAATGAGATGGTCCGCCTGACAGACGGGACACCTTCTAGTGTTACTAGTAGTCACCAAACTGTGTACACTTGGCTGTTTAATATTTTTATTTTTGTTACTTTGTTCTAATATTTCTAATAATTCGGATCTGTTTCTCGTAAATTTAATTAATTGTTCGAAATTCAAACTTTGATTTTCATTTAACGCTTTATATTTTTCCCATTCTAATAATGTCTGTGAATCAAATTTACTCGATAGCATATAAATCAGCAGGGTGTCCCACTTGTCGGTAGGTTCACCCAGTGTCGCTAACGATCTTAAATTTTTAACAAAACTATCGACCAATCGTTTCAAATTAAATGCAGTCTCCCTTTGTATGGGATAGACATTAAACAGAGACTTAACGTGATTTGCAATAAGCATTCTTTTGTTGTCGTACCTATCACAAATCAGTTTCCAGGCTATGTCATAGTTAGTGGATGAGAACTCGATTGACTTTATTACTAGAAGTGCGCTGCCCTCTAACGAGGAGCGTAAGTAGTGAAATTTATTGATAGCACTTAAGTCGGGGTTGCAATGAATGAGCGATAGGTAAGTGTCCCGATATTCCAACCAGGAATTGTAGGTGCCGTCAAATTTGACCAGGTGTATGACGGGAAGTCTGACACTAGCCTCCGCGCGCTGCACTAGACAACTCCTGGTGTCGGAGTCGCAGCGGCCGCGCGCACACGGCGACTCAGCCTTTACACCGATCTTAGATTTAGCGAGCGCAACCGCCTTATAATACATACACTCGAACGCGTCACGCTCTTTGAATTGATCGTTAGGGTCAGCCACCACACATTCCAACTGCTCTTGAACATCATTGAAGCTGTCCATTAACATTTCCAATTTTGAGATACGTAATTCAATTTCTAACTTGATGTCATTATTTAAGGGATCCGGTAAATTATTCATAAAATTGTTAAATAATGTTAAGCGACCTTTTATGTTCGCTCGCTTTTTAATTAATGTATGTTCGTCAGCAGTAGCCATGATTTCGTTAAATGAAACTATGAAAACTTTTGATAAATATGTAACTAACAAAAAAGTTTGTGTCGCAAAAGAACACACCGTAATTTAGTGTGCGGCCTTTATAACTTTGCCTCGATAAAATGCAAACTTACTGCACGTCGAGTACGCGCGCGCGATCACCTGACTCAAATGTTATGAAGTTACCTACTTGTTAAAAAATAAAAAATGTTAATCTTTTCGCTGCGTAATGCATAAATGAAATTTAAGTGTGAAACGTAGCTGGCACGATAAGAAAAACCGTTTAATATTAAATTAATAATTATAAAATATCATGTACAACACTGACACAAGTGACACGATAAGAAATGGTATGTTACGGAAGGAAAAGAAAGGAAAATAATTGGCTTTATCTAAATAGTCTGACCAGTTCGCCACTCGCCTGTTAGCAATGCTGTATGATGATGATGAATGGTGCTCACTCCAATTTCACTCGTACGGATACTGCCACGTCGCTGCTGATATTGATATCCGGCTCGAAGGACCAATGTTCGCGCGCAGCAGTCATACGGGAGTTGGTGATGGTGGATGATGAGCTGATGTTGATGAAAATGATTTAATTTGACTGGCTTTAACTATATTTATTTGGTATAGTGGTTTACAATATTTTTTGTTATATGCGAACACTTTGACAGCCGATCGTCGAGTCAGGCGGCGACCCCTCCGTCGTCGCCGTGGAATGTTGACGCTGGTGGTGGTGCGTATGTGTGTGTGTATGGTCTGTGAGTGTATCGCCGCAACACTTTGCACGTAATAATACGGTTCATTATTACATCGAGAAATATTTAAATTCTTGTGTCGCTCATCCTCGCTAATCCAACGCCGACCGAAGCCGACAGATTAAAAAAAAATGAGGATGACAATGTAAGTAATTATTTTAAGAAGAGAGAGACTTGCTAATGCCACTGGAATTTCAAGAAGAACTTTTAATATATTAAACGAAGTCAGTACTGAAACACTTTTCAGTGCAATTAAGTTCAGCTCTCTGAAAAAAGGAAATGATCAACCGGTTAGAGAGACACGAAATTCCAGTTGATCCAAAATTGACGAAACCCCAGATATTCAATATTATATGTCAGCACAAGGAGAGGTTTAGGTACACAGTTTTCCGTGGACAAGGTACTTGCCGAACATGGGCACACTGTGTTGCGATTGCCACCATACCGTCCGGATTTTAATCCAATTGAAAATATATGGTCTCAACTGAAAGTCTATGTAGCCGCTAGAAACGTGGATATGAAATACAACTTTGTCACAAAGGTTTTTACAGTCGGCTGACCCCACTGAATCTACCTTTTATTTCACTAATGCAACGGCACGAACCACATTCCATTTGACATTTTTGCTGCTTACATGTCCCTTTATTGCAGACCATGCCATTTCAATTGGATTCAAATCCGGATGGTATGGCGGAAGGCGAAGTACGTCATGACAATGTTCATTTAAAATTTTATCAATAGAAATTTTTTTTTTTCTTCAGACAGGCTTTGTTGGCTTCTACTAATTAATATAATAAAAAGTAAAGGTGACTGCGTTATCTGTTAACCAAACTTGCATTTCGGATTTTCTCGTGTTTGAGTTTGGGATCTTTTCATATTCCTTGTTATGATATGGGGCATTATCTATCACCACTAATGATTCCGGGGGAAGATTTGGCATCAACTGAGTGCGGACCCATTTTTCATAGTTGTCGAAATTCATATCGTCATGGTAGTCGCCGGATTTACTTCCTAACTTGAAAGTTAATAAGGCGTTAGGCGCAAATCCAGCGTCCGATCCGGCGTGGACTATGACGAGCCGTTGCCTTTTAGATATGGGTTTTTAAAGCCCGCAGTGGATCCATCTGCCTAATTCTGTATTTGCGTGGGTGGAATGAACATATGACTCATCGGCAGTGGCGTGCACTCCATATAGGCAAAAAGACATTGCCTACCTTATCAATTTGATAAATAACATCCGATGTTTCTTAATTCTTAAACATAGTTTTTAACTAATATTTCGTATCAAAAACAAAAAATTAAAGAGCTCCATCTATCGGTATCGGTGCAAGTTATTAAAATAGATTCATTAGTAGATCTACATCGATGTGCTACACTAGCGCCGCAATGGGATGGGAGCTTAACGGCAGAAACACTAACTATTTCTGTCTAAATTTACGTATGTGTGCCGGGTTTAAATACGGATAGTTCAGTGTGCATTCGTGTAAATCATTGCCCACAATAACACAAATAGCGCACACAATCGCATAGGATAGACAATGTATTTTTACCCGAACCATGACGTAAATTACCGAAGTATCCCGATATTGCTACGTTTATTTTGTTCTTAAACCGCTTTTGTTCATTGTTTGTTTAGAAATGGTTTGGATTGACTTGTGGTAGCAGACAAAATAAGAATTTAAAGTTTAACAGTTGATAAAAATGGATAATATTCACTGCGTATGTTGTTCAAATGGTGTGTGTAGGGAAAATAAAAAATGACGCGTTTTCAAAACTATCCTTCGGTGATAAAAAACAAGTGATTGAGAAAGGCCGCTGTACACCGGATTTGAAATTAATACAAACTAAAGGCAAAGTTAATCGTAAGTTTAATGCAAAACAATATGATTCACATTATTAGCTCACGGGTTGCGTACACAGCAATCGCTTGTTCTGTTTTCCCTGCCTACTGTTTTCTAACAATAAAACCGTATGGAATGACGCGGGTTACATCGATATTCATAATTTCACCACGGCAGCAAAAAACACGAGCAATCGGAAAAACACTTAGAAGCTACTCTTAAATATTACACCTTTGGAAAAAATCGTATTGAGACGCGTTTAAATTCTCAAATACAAATCGGCATAACGCGAAAGTCGATTGTTTGAAATTATTTTCCACATTTAATGAAATGTTTGAGGATATGACCGAAAACGAAGGCTCCTGGGATGGCGAGACCTTAAGTCAAGCTTCGTCATTGTTGTACAATTTAAAAGAGTTTGAATTCCAGTTTTTTCTCCATATATTTAACAAAATACACACATCAAAAGTGTCTAGGGATCAACATATATTTTTGCAATAATTTTTCTCCTGATTGATATTAATTAAAATTTTCTTTAAGGATTCATCAAATAAAGTGTTTTCGTTTGTCTACAGTAACGATAAACCAAGTCACCTTTGCATTAATAAAGAAATTTGCCATTTTCATAATAAAGGGATTTTTGACATTTGAACCACTAACATTAAAGTTCGAAAAAAAGACTGAAATAACAGTTTTCTTTAAAATTTTATTGGGTAACTTAAACAATTAATAATCCGTGTTTCTACCGCGAACACTAACAACACGTGGGAATGATAGAAGCTGGTTCCCGGCAACGTACTATGGCTTTAGCTCTGAATACAAGTCAGAGTGTTATCAGTCGACTTTGGACACGTTACCGAAGCACTGGTACCGTGGCTGAGCGCCATGGAGGACGGTATCGCTGCACCACACGGAGACAAGACCGATACATTCAAATCACAACTCGAAGAGCTCCAACATTTACCGCCATGATGTTAGCCGTGACGCTTCATCACTCTTCAGGGAACTTAATTAGCGACCAAACAGTCAGAAACCGCTTGCATGAAGTGAACCTTCATTCCCGAAGACCGCTAAGGGCACCACCTATAGCAATGCACAATCGTAGGATTCGATATCAATGGGCTCTTGAACACAGAAATTGGGCAGAAGAACAATGGCGTTTCGTGTGCTTTTCTGATGAGTCTCGTTTTGGTATGAGACCGGATACAAGACGTATACGACACTGGAGAACCCCTGGACGCCAACAGCGATTAAAATCCTGCCAGGAAGTCCATCCTTATAGTGGTGGAACCATCATGGTATGGGCGGGTATTTGGATCGGCGGAAGAACTGAGTTGATTTGGATCAGAGGCAACCTCAACGCTCAAATTTATGCTGAGACGATTGTATCAGACGTCATCGTTCCTCTACAAGTGCAAATCGGTCCCTTATTTCAGTTAATGCATGATAATGCACGACCGCACACCGCAAGAGTTGTAAGACAGACTCTCGCCGCAGCTAACATCAATGTCATGCCCTGGCCTGCTCAGTCGCCAGACTTGAACCCGATTGAGCATGCATGGGATATGCTACAGAGAAGAGCTCTGCCGAATATGGAGGGTATCCAGTCGCAAGAAGACCTTTTTTTGTTGTTGCAACGAACATGGGCGGCCATTCCACAGCGTGATTTGGAGGAACTCATTTTGAGTATGCCAAACCGATGTTCTTGTGTTGTTAGTGTTCACGGTAGAAACACGGATTATTAATTGTTTAAGTTACCCAATAAAATTTTAAAGAAAACTGTTATTTCAGTCTTTTTTTCGAACTTTAATGTTAGTGGTTCAAATGTCAAAAATCCCTTTATTATGAAAATGGCAAATTTCTTTATTAATGCAAAGGTGACTTGGTTTATCGTTACTGTAGACAAACGAAAACACTTTATTTGATGAATCCTTAAAGAAAATTTTAATTAATATCAATCAGGAGAAAAGTTATTGCAAAAATATATGTTGATCCCTAGATACTTTTGATGTGTGTATTTGCAGAATCTGATGTGCTTTATGAAATTATGCAAAAAAAGACGTCAGATGTTTCATATTGCGTCAAGAAAATTAAAGAATTTGAATCGTTTTTAGAATCACTCAGATCTAAGTTTGATATCATTTTTGAAGACGTAAAAAAAATTACGGGACCGCCTAAACGAAAACGTAATGTTGCGGACGCAAAAATCAATTTCAAGCGAATTTTTATTGAAATTATAGACAATATATCTAATGAATGTCGCGATCGTTACAAAAGTCTGAAAATTTTTTAATTCTTTGAACTACTTTCATGCGAATATTTCAATAAATATAATGAGCAATTTCCGGTGGAATTAGTACGCAATTCGTTAATGTTTATAAATCATACGACTCCTCGAATTCGAAAACCTCGGTATTTACAAAATTATAGAGCATTTTTACGAAAATAACATAAATACAGTTTTTCTCGAAGTATTGCGTTTGGCAAAATTAATTGTTGCTGTTCCCGCGAGCAGTACTTCAACCGAAAGGTCATTCTCGTCTATGAAACGTATACATACTTATCTAAGAAATACACAAGGCCAGCAACGACTTACAGATCTTTCGATAATTTCAATAGAAAAAAACATTCTTACGGAAATGAAACGCCTTTCTATCTGTTACGATTCCATATTACAGACATACTTACAGAAAGATAGACGTGTAGATTTAATATATAAATGAGACATTACCTAAAGTAACTTAATAAATTCATATAAGTACACACACCATCTTAACATGCTTGTTTAAATTGCTAACTTTTTTGGTGCTATTATTTGTAAATACGATAAGATTGTAGAACATCAAACAAACGCGCCGCAAGGCCGCTTCGAATATCTGTAAATTGATATGTATATAAAATCAATCAATCTATAGATATTTGAGGTGGCTAACCAATCACATACATCATTATTTCCACAAGACTGGGTAACCAAAATCAACAATTCAACATGCTGTATTTTTTGGTAAGTTAGTAGCTTTAAAAAAATTCTGCCTACCCTGTCAAAAATCTCTGTGCACGCCACTGCTCATCGGTATATATTATAGGCCTGGTCTGTCGTCGGTACTGTAGTAATTTTCATAAATAATTTATTTTTAATAATCGTATAGCTGATGTTGCAATTATTTTCAGTGGCTTTCCACCTAAACTCAAGTTCTTTAAAATGCGGCGAAGACTTTTCAGAATCTTAAAAATTAATATCAGCACGTAATTTTGTAAGTCGGTAATTCTTTTTCGGTAAGATGAAAATTGTGGATACATCGTTTTATTACACCTTTATCAAAATCGTCAATGCCTGTGACTGGCTTTGCCCGCCGTCTCTTCTTACCTGGAGTTCTAAATACAACTACACATTCTGATGCTTTGCTTTCTCGTAAAATCCTTTTCACTGTTGAAGCCGATGTGTTTGTAGCGTCTGTTGTTTTTTTCTGAGAAACAGTTGTATTATATATATATTCTTTGGAATAAAAATTGAAATACAGCGTATACGAATTTTCTTGCTTATCGGATTTAAGTCACTTGGCGGCGAAGTGGCATTTTTACAACGTGTATTGTTTATGTGTGATAAATAAAATAACAACAACAATGTATAACCAAACAACTCTTAAACAAAAACCACAACTTAAACGTTTCTACGCGACAATACTCTAGGACATCGAGGGGCGTAGGTACGCAAGTTAAGAGGGACGAGAAGCGACTGTGTGAGAGTAGAGTCCGCGTCGTTGCTATGGATACGCACGTGGTCACCCCCCGCACCTCGATTTAGGCCCGAAAAATGACCATTGCGCATGGGTCAAGTTCCGTACTCCGGGTTCCGTACCCAAAGGGTAAAACGGAGCCCTATTACTGAGACTCCGCTGTCCGTCCGTCCGTCTGTCACCAGGCTGTATCTCACGAACCGTGATAGTTAGACAGTTCAAACTTTCACAGATGATGTATTTCTGTTGCCGGTATACCAACAAATACAAAAAAATAGTATAACATAAATATTTAAGGGGGCTCCCATACAACAAACGTGATTTTTTTTTGCTCGTTTTTGCTCGATATTGATAACGGCAACAGGTAGACGCTTGAAATATTCACAGAATATTTAGTTATATATCCACTTTATAAATAAATAATTAAAATAAATTAAAACAAATATTTAAGGGGGCTCCCATACAACAAACGTGATTTTTTGCCGTTTTTATAGATAATGGTACGGAACCCTTCGTGTTCGTGTCCAACTCGCACTTGGCCGGTTTTTTACATCAAACCAGAGTGACATGCTACCATCTAACCGCACCCATGCTGAGTAATCCAAGTAAGTGATCTGCTTAGCACGGAGTAGTGAACTGTCAATCCCATATTTCGGCAATCTGGCCCACAGTTCCTTTCGCACAACCCTATCAAATGGTTTGTCAAGAAAGATCCACAAAACCGCAGAAAACATTCTGGTCTATAGCCAGATGCTTCTCCACGATATTTCGGAGCGATATTGATATTGATCCGTGCATCCCCTTCCATTTCGGAATCCTCCCTGTGCCTCCCACAACATTCCTTCAGATTTCACCCTCATTCTCCTTTTAGTCGAGTTTCAAATCATAACGATGCTAAAGAAGTTTTCACTTCGAAAAATTATAGAACGAAGCTCGTTAGTTCAGTTGGCATAATATCTAATGGAAATAGCCTGAATCGAAGGTACACACTTCTAACTTCTAGGATGGAAGAAAATATACCCTGCAAGTACCATAAAAGAGATGTTAAAGGTAAGTGCTTACAAGTTATGTCATCTGGAGTGGCGATCATTTTCAAGCAGCAGTATTCAATCGGTATTATGGATCCCGTTGCAGGTGGCGGATGGCCGTGTTTATATATCCACTCCGGTGACACCCAATTACTAGGATGACACTCTATTGGTGTTCCTGGAGAGAACATGTCATGGTTCGTGCACCCTAGGCAGCGCTTGAAGAAACAGCTTTCTGGCGCCACTGAAAAGAACAAAGTTATTTGTGTCATGAGACTATTACTTTTAATTGAGGCTATAGTCTTTTGATTACGCAATCTGTGTGATCATTTATAACGTCCGGAAATACAGCAAGCATACGGTCCTCCAAATGTAAATTGGTTTCCGTATGAACGCATTCTGGAAGTATATTTCGTACGTTACCATCTCAGATGCTAACATACAGCAACTCCTTCGGAGCTTAATGATAACCTCACTCATTCGCTGGAACACAATCCTCCAGAGAATTGTTATTTGGCAGCAGTTTTCCTTGAGTCGGAGGCACTTCCCTAGTCGGGCTGCATTGATGTGTCTTACCTCACTTAAAATACAGGTCAGACCAAGGTAAACATGCATGTTCTTGCACAAAAATGCTTCTTTTATGTGGGAATCGGACCCAGGCTTTGGTAGCTATCGTCTATAGATATGTTTTAATTTAAATTCTAAAATCAGATATAAAGTGCAAAGTAATTTTATTCGCTTAAATGAAAAAAAAAGATAATATAATTATTTAGCCGTTATTAACAACCGACAATAGATCTTGAACTAAATAATTACTTAGCTGTTCCACCGGTATAATAGTAAAATTAATAAGTGTGAATGATATTGTGAAACAGTTCATCTACACACCCTGCATTTTTATCCTGTGATCACCAATTCATACTCATGACAATTAATGAGGTAGAATAATCTACAGGATTCGTTTGCGTCATGTCTCACAGATTTAGTACCTACAGTTATGAATTTAACAGACGAAAATAACTCAAACACTCTTTTCTTTATTACAGGACAGATCAACCACTCATTCTTACCACTGTGTCTCCTGTGTAGCCAGAATTAACAGCAGCTACCACCAAAAAAGCAATGAACGTGAATTCATTGCTGTCCCGGGGTTAAACTACAGCTGCCTTGGAACTTACAACGAATTTAATCAGAAGAAATTTGTAGGAGTAGGAAGTTTTGGAATTGACTTCCCCGCTTGGCAAAGTGAGAGACAGCAATATGACAAATAAGACATTAAAAAACCTCAAAGAGATGGCTGCTAGTCAAGTGAAGCTCAACTGCCGTGTAACAGTTTATCAGATATCTAACACTATTGGGACCTAAATTGTGAGTTATTACCTAACACATCGATTCCAATAATATAGATTACAGAACCGCCTAAACGCCTGGTAATTCTCCGTTGTTGCTACCAAATCAGAATTGTATACTACCCCGGATGTGACACGCAAGGAATTTAACGTATCGTCCCGCTCCCGACGCCCCGAGAGATCGCACTTCCAGAGAACATAATGTGCTGTTTGCTCGAATTCATGATTTGACGTAGAACACTTACATAAAGGCGATGACACAAGCCTAAACGATAAGAGCTTCGCCCTAAAGTTTCCATGCCCTGTTAAAAATTGCGCAACAGGATAATTCACTTCTTACCATCTTTACTTAATCTGTCTCGCACCGATTGAAAGAACAGATACAAGTGTTTGTGTGAACAGATATCCTTTAGTAGAAGTTTCCCATCTTTCTTGCTATTCAGACAGCAAAGTTTCAAGTATCTCGTCAATTAGTTTGAACAGTCTTAAGTATTTTATTATGATCGCGGTGTTTTAGAAAATTAGGGTGCATGTTTTTAGAGGTGTAGGTAGTACATTGAAGCGCGTCGTTGTATTTCTAAGTCGTCTGGTAACACGCCTGCCAGCACTGGTAGTGTCTCGGCGCTCACAGTTCTATATGATTTACGTAAAAATATTAAAGCGAGATCTGACTTTACAGCAACTTACGATGCGCAGCACCTATGGTAGCCCTATCAGCCCATGCAGGTGAACCGTACGTAATACATCCTAAATATGTGGCTGTGTAAATAATTTTTAACGTTTTAAAAGTTAGGCCCCACGTCGAGGTGGAAATTCGAGTTAACGCATAAAAGTTCTTTATGGCTTTTTCTCATGTTATATAAACATAAGTCTGCCGCGATGTAGTATTACTTTGCTCTGCTGAGCACACCAAGTTTTTTAGATGTTTGACCTTTTTCTCCAGGTGACTTCGATATTGGACGTCACTGGAAATCTCGACGGCAAGCATCCTAATGCTGCTGGCGATGGTAAGATTGATATGACACACACAATGTTACAGCAAATACAAAATACTTTAGTCCGTTTTAAGTACTACTCCAATATGTATTAGGAAACACTAGATGTGGTCTCAATTTTTTTATAATTATAGAAAAAGTGAAATATATTTAGAACTCTATAACTCCGTCGCCCCTACTTACATTTATACATACATTTTTTATTACATAGGTTTTATGAGTTAACTTTGAGTTAAACATTTAAACCTCAATTAACAAGTTGGCCGCAACATTAAAACGTCAATGTTAATACAATTTGGGGAAATATGGAGCCTCGGAACAATTTAATTGACCTGCTCTAAAGGCGAAATGACCCGCAAAGAAAATCAGGCGTGTAAGATCTGTTCCGATTTCTCCCTCCGTGAAATATTTGCTACGTGAACTCTTAATGTTCAATTAAGCGCTTCCTTAATGATATGTAAAAGTTAAGGTTGGGATACATTTGCGGGTAACAAATAAATGTTACTTGCAAGGATCCTAGTTTATGATTCAGAATATGCTGATGCCGAATATGCAGATTCTTGTTGTTTCAGTCCAGCTTGTAATTTAATAGGTATATTAACTACTTAAAAGCTACGGCTTCGGTGATAGGCTCGCGTGTGATTTGAATTTTATTTGCTTTGTCCTATTTATAAAATTGACTATTTAAAAATTACGTAGGTATATTTGAATGTCCGTTTTAATGCGTACAAAGGACAATCTACTTTTTATTTATATAACGTCGGTAGGTATACAAGCATACGATCCACCTGATGTAAAGTGGTTATCGTAGCCTATGAACGCTGTAAATACATTAAGTATCACTCGCGTGATGCCATATCTGCTGCTAACACAACAACTCTATGGGAGCTTACTTGTGACCTCACTCACACGCAGGAACACAACAACCCTCCAGGGAGTTGTTATTTGGCCGCGGTTTTCTGTGAGGTGAAGGTACTTCCCCAGTTGATACGCGCCCTACCTCTCTTGAATAATATAAATATATGGCATGCTCCTGCATTCTTTCTACATGTATGAACCAACGGACATGTAGAAAGAATGCAGGATGAAAGAATGACGAAACATATTATATACTTTAACATACTACTTTAATATTATTAATACACATATATTTCTAAAAGATAAGATAAAAAAAGATAAAGATAAAAATCATTTATTTGCCAATAGACCCTTACGGGCACTTAGACACGTCTTACATTCTTTAAATTAAATCATATTGTATCTTAATAATTTTCCATATTTTTTTTTAATCTACCAGCATTTCGAAAATGACCATTGACGAAGAAGAAATGCCAAAAGAAACTTGCCAATTTGGGTCTTTTTTTTCATCGTCAACATATATTACAATAAATATCTCACTGTACATATAGTGAAATCAAGTGGTACAATTAAAGATATATTAATACATGTGCTGAATCATTTCCAAACATCCCTGTCAGTTAGATATTCATCGATTCTATAATAACCCTTCTTGCACAGAGTATTTTTGATGTACCTTTTGAACATATTGTCAGGCAAGGACAGAACTGTTTTAGGTAATTTATTATAGAATCGAATACAATTTATAATAAAAGATCTATTAGTCTTAGCAAGCCGATGTACCGGCATACGCAATCGAATAGACTGCATCTAAGATTTTCACAAAATTTTGAAAATGACTATATGTTTACGAGCATACATTATGTTCTCATAAATATACTGAGAGGTAACGGTGAGGATATTTATTTCTTTAAATAGTTCTCTAAGTGATTCCCTGGCGCCCATGTTATAAATAGAGCGGATGGCTCTCTTTTGTAATATAAAAATAGTTTCGATGTCAGCCGCCCTTCCCCACAACAGTATACCATACGACATAATGCTATGAAAGTAGCTGAAATAGACTAAGCGCGCAGTAGCCACATCCGTCAATTGTCTAATTCTTTTTTTTCTTCATACTGGTCAGTTTTTTTATGTGGGGAATTTGGAGTCTATTGGTATTCCAAGAAATACAGTATCATTAATAAATTCAGTAAAGTACATTATTGTCAATGAGAACTTCTGTATTGGCAGAAGGCACATTTGGTAGACTAAATTTTATACATTTGGTTTTAGTTAAATTTAATAAAAGATTATTACATGTGTTAAGTTCAAATCATTTAAATATTCTAAGATAACCTGTACCTATATTAGAATTTGATATCACTTGAGGCATTGACATTTTTATAATCGATTAAACGTTAAATATATAACACCTACCCACTAAATTTCTATACATATTCCTTAAAATAATAAGTAACTTTATGTTCAATACTGACCTTGTCGACCAATTATGAACCAAGTGAAGTTCAAAATTGTTCAGCCAGTGAAACATCGTAACGACGGTGAAGAATCTATATCTACTATGTCAAGTGTTGACGTAAGAGATATGGATCATTTAACCGTAGGAATCCAAATTCCTTCGGTTATAATCAATATCGCCTATCTCAACCATTCATATAGGTGATATTGATTTTTAAACGACAATAACTAATAAAACAACCTAGTGCATCAGGAGTGTAGAAAGCAACATTTTACACCTATCTACTGTTCTATCGGTGCAGTGTGCAACAAGCTTAACCGATCGCTGTGTTGTGCGTGTAATGACTACTTCGGAGAGCAGTTTACGTTTGTTTTAACCACCCGCAATCATATGTCATTTTCTCGAGTTTCGCACCATTTTGCCGGCCATCATTCGACGTTGGGGCACTCTGCGCGTACGCCGGGCAATTATTATTGGACGCGCGAGAATCCGCTCTCGATGTCGGTATGCCGTCCACACACAGCTTATTGAACTCAATCATGCTTTCTTTCGATTTTAAGTTCAACAGCTTATCATTATTTGCCGTTATTTGTCAAGTTGCCCTGATTACTTTGCATTAAGGTTATCGTCTTATCGTTCCCGCGCTTTAAAGTAATTTCTTTGCATCATTCCTTTTTAATGATTAAAAGATTTTGTTTTAATATTCGAGCTCGAGAGCCCGATGGCGTCCTTGCGCGTGTCATTCTAACCGAACACGCAGGTTAAGCTACGTCGAACGCAGCCTGTCTACTCATGGGTTTATCTATCACGAGTTTCTCCGTGCTTCGGAGTGCACGTTAAGCCGTCGGTCTCGGCTGTTGTCGATAGATGACAGTCGTCAAGCTGAATCAGTGGCCCTCGGGCAGCTTGAAAACACTGGCCTCCGCCAATCCGCATTTGAGCAGCGTGGTGGAGTATGTTCTAAACTCCTTCAGTTGAAGGGAGACCCGTATCCCTGCAGTAGGATGAGTAAGGGTTGATGTGGTTTTAGTATTATAATAACTATCACAATGTACTTTCACACAGCTATACAGTAAGTATATGTATAAATAAGATACCTAAGCACGTGTGATAATACCCGATGGTTTAAGGATTCCCGCAAAGCCTCAAGAAAGCGTCATCTTATTTGTCACACACCACTAATAAAGTGCCTTTAGTACTTCCCCTGACAGGAAAGTAATCTAATGATGCGGATTGTTACATTAAGGCTGAATACACACGAGAAGTTACATCATTTAAAATTTTCGACGCACGTCTTCAGAAATGTAAGTTTTCGGACTTGCGGGTTTCCTCACGATGTTTTTCTTCACCGCGTGACAATTACTAATGTGTACATAAATTCGAAAATACGATTTTAGTGGTGGCGATAGTTTGTGTATTCTTTTTTAAGACGGTCATTGAATATTATAAATGAAAATATGCCATTTACAAACAATATCACAGGGAGTGTTCGGAAGAGCTGCTTGATTTAATATCATACTGAGTTCCACTATCGTATCTCTCGCTATTAAACATCCTTCTGTACCACCATGACCAAAGCCGTTACATCACGCTTTTTAATTAATTTTATTCCATGTACGGCGATGTTGTGAAATTAATTTTCCTCAAAGGCCTTAATCCAAAAAAAACGCGATATTGGGGCCTTATAAAATGTGTATAATCCTTTTAAATAACTGGCAACGGAGCAGCGGCCTTTTGGTGTTGCCTTTGACCTTGTCTATGTCTATGCGCGGCGGTGATCTCTTACCGTCAGGTTACGTAAGTACGTGCATTTATCCCTTTCTTACAAATAAGAAAAAACCTACAATAGATTATTGACCTACTCGCAAAGAAGAATACAATAATCCGAAAAGTCTAAGCATAGGATACATAAGCGCAACAAATGTGCACTAAATAAAGCGATGTGTTATATATTATACTGGTCTGCAGTCGTTCATACCAACGTACTCACATCTACACTAATATTAAAAGATGTACAGTTTGAGTAAAAGTATAAGGCGGTAACTAGAATTACTGATCTGACTCTAATAATTATTTAACTAATCGGAAGCTACATTGTTCCTGAGTTACACTTAGTTAAATAGTCGAACTCCACGCAAGCAGAGTAAGGTCCAAGGGTAAGTGGTTATCTTTATTTTTAGAGTCAACCTGTAAATCTTTAGAGCAAAAATCATATGCACATGATGTTGCCCTACTAAACTAAACGAGGTTCTGGCGTATCAAAGTCGAGCAAATGCGGAAGTACTCTGCTTCACGGAAGACCTACCTACTACTTGGGGAGTTGTTGTGTTCCTACGAGGGAATGAGTTTAGTAAGGTCATGAGGAATTGTTGTGCTGTTGTTGGCAACGGTATGTAACTTTACATCAGGTTGACTTTTAATTATTATATTATATTAACTTTTTAAATATTTAAAAATACTTAGGTCATACATGACTAGTATAGGTATATAAGTATGGATAAATGGTGTAGGTATTTTATTTCATTACAAACAATAACAATATAAGAAATAGAAATGAAATCTTTGATGTCCTAGTTTTTTATAGCTGTTATGTCGGGTGAAGAAGACTCTTTGGCTAGTAGACAGGTGCCGCTTATGTAGGTGAAGTTAGCTTTATCTCTCAAGATAACAAGTAGACATTTGTATTCCAAGCTATTTGGTTACAACTATGTCTACGCTTGACCTCGAATTGAACTTCTAGACCAATTAGGACTGCATAAAATTACTACTCCAACCTCATTAGGAGTTGTATTCTACGAGATACATGCGCTACATTGATTTAAATTGATTGAGATAGGTGAATAAAAATTAATACGAACGATGATTTTAATGCCGATATGTAATTTAATTCTTCAAAATAAAGAGTGGGAGCGTTTTGCAAAAAGCCTTTTGTAACAACGGCGGTGTCGACTCTCCCGACACTTCAGTGTCATCGAGCGCCGATGCGTAAACCGACCGACCGCTGTTGCCATCGAGAAAGTGTGATGGACGGTTGACATAATTGTGCGATAGTTGCGTACGCCTTGTTTCTATTGTAACACTATATACTGTGGTTAAGACCAACGGCTACTTGAGAAGAAAATGTAATTTGCTAATTATTCTCGCTGTATCTCTCAATTTTTTAAGTTTACATTTTAAGGAAACTTATTGTAACTGTCAGAAACGTCAAATCAAAATTACGTTTCAACACCTTAGTCATTCTAGAACATTTTGAGAGCATGTGTGTGAGTTGTGTGGTTATATGTCCGTGGGTACGTAATTAAAAGTTTACGCTCAACTTTCTTTGGAACTGAGCAAGTAACCTGGTTTATTCCGTACCAAAAAATTAAAAAGAACTGGTATAATTTTTTTTTTGCCTGATAAACTTACGGGATTCTTTTAGATGACCTTCGATCATAAAATTAGGCATGAAACAAGTTCTCATATCACCAATACAAACTAAAATCAAAACTATCATTTTGAAAATTTTGTTTTTCAAGAAATCAAAGCATATAAAGTATTTCCATTTGATCTAGATCAGCACCAGTATAGGCAAAAATTAAAAAAATACCATCATTTTAAATGAACATCTGTCTGTCTTCATGTTTTCAAGGCATGACTAATAAAAGATAGATAGACAAATCAAAGTTATAGATTTTGATTTCTCCATCTATCTATATTGGTACTTTCAGTTGAATAATTTGCTAGGAAACAGGATCTCAACACTTGTAGAGCAACGAATGTAAAACCGGTATTTAATTGTTATGCTCGTTTGTTTGTAAGAACAACAACAAACAGACAAAAAGTATTGAGTAGGTAATTGTCACTGAGCTAGGTTCATAAAATTTTAGCTAAAGTCTCATATGTACACGAAAAATCCAAATAATGGCTACTGATTCTCTGTCACTTTTCAGGCAATTAAAATATCAAATGTTAAAAAAAGAAATAATAATAATTTGCCGTCATTGGACCCAAGCGGGCACTTTTTTTTATTTTATTAATATTTCTTCCTTTAATCTACCAGCATTTTAGAAATAAATGTTGGCAAAGAAAAAATGGCGGATTTGAAATTATAGAATTAAAACAAAGGCCTGTTGACCTCCGAAATCGATGTCCTTTTTTATACCAATAAGGTGGCAATCAAGCATACGGCCCGCCTGATGGTAAATAGTCCCCGTAGCTTATGGACATTTGCAACACCAGGGGTGTCACTTATGCGTTGCCGACCCTCTAAAAACCTCTTCACGCATTTCTTGAAGAACCCTATGCCCTCATGCCACATGTCCCTTGGAAAAACCTCGGCTGGGAGCTTATTCCACCGCCATTCCAGCTTGAGATTTTTCGGAAGAGAACTTTTCTGGAACCACACAGTATTGCGGTTGCAGAGTGTGAGAGTGAACTCCCCGCGTCGGCGAGCGGTGCGGTTATAAAAAGTAGCTGTCGGCATCATATCGAACAAATCTTCAGAACACAACCCTTGTACAATCGGTAGAACACACAAATGGAGGTAAAATCTCCTTACTTAAGGGTTAAATACTGTATTTAAGCTTAGGATCGTCGACAATTCTAACAGCTCGTCTCTGAATCGGATCACATGGTCCATGCTGGTATTCAGGTGTTCCCGCCAAAGGTGGTGGCAGTACTCCAAGTGTGGCCTGACTTGAGACTTTAATTTTAATAATCTTTACCCCTATAAACATTTACCCCGCGGTGAAGTACTGCGTTGCTCTGTTGAGCACATAAGTTTTTAGAACACCAGCTTGACCTTCTTCGCCAGGTGAATTCGATATAGCACTTCACTAATGATCTCGACGCCAAGCGTCCTAGTACTTTTGGCGATGGTAAGAGGTGTGTTCTGGAATTTAGGAAACATAGCAAATGGAGTTTTCTTAGCGGTGAACGAGCAAACTTGTTCTTGGGGTTGAATTCGACCAAATTAGGCCGCCGCTAGTCGGATACTTTAGCTAAAGTACCATTCATTTCTGACACAAGTTTATCGCGGCTTTCCTCCACAAGACAACAAGGGTTTTTTGCACGGCCTGTATAACAAGTATCCCCGGTGCTGTCGTCCGCATAACAATGAATGCCATAATTTGACAACATATACCTTTGTTAATCGCAACATATTCCTTCTAGGATTTTTCGGACCCATTGGATGTCAAGTGGTTACTTGTAACATATGCCTGCATGCAATTCAGGAAGTATCGCGCGCGCGTTACCACCGCAGTTGCCTCAGGAGATTAATGATTACTTGGCTGCGCTGTTATGTGAGTTCCCCAGTCGGGCTGCTATGATGCGTCTTACCTATTTTATATATTTTTTAGGATTATCTATTTTCACAAAATCTTGAAAGAGACTACATTTTTATGAGCAAGTATTATGTTTTTATAAATATACTGTGAGGCAACAGTGAAAATATTTATTTCTTTGAACTGATTGATTTCCTGGGGTCCATATATGGAGCAGGTGGTTCTCTTTTACAAAATAAAAATCGTTTCAATTTTAGCTGTTTTTTTCCACAAAAGTATACCATACGACATAATGCTGTGAAAGTAGCTGAAATCATCTGGCGCTTAATATTATGTAGCTTTTTGTAAGTACTCTGGTCATCAATACTGTTACATATAAATTTTTCTCCTTTTCATCTCTTTAATTATTTTAAATTTGGAATGCGTTTATTATGTTAAAAACTTCTTTCGATTTCCCGATATTTTTTTCGTGTTATCAAATTATCTACAATATGCAATGGGGTGTTAAAGAAAATAGGATTGCAGTGATTGCATTGCACAAAGTTGGTATGGAGCTGTCGGTCATATTCAAGACACTTCAGGAGCTTGATATCAGCTGTATGTTCGTATATCGTACTATTGACAGATATACCAACACTTCGTCTGTTGAAGACCATTAAAGATGGGGCGACCGCGTGCTGTTAGAATTACAAAGGCTGTTAATGCAGTAAGTCAGAATTCGCCGAAACCCCATTGGGAAACAAAAAATCTTATAGCTAGAAATGAAGATTCCCGCTAGAACTCTGTCCCGTCTAATATAAGAAGACCTGACCTGCTCGGCGCAATTGACGATATACAGGACATGTCCTAAATCAATCCCTACAGTTGAACAGAGTGGATCGATCAAAATGCCTTCTGCCCCAATATGTAGGTAAAAGGCACAGAAATATCCTCTTTACTGATGAACAAATTTTCACGATTGAAGAGCACTACAATAAGCACTACGCTCGGTTTTCTCTGCCTACCCCATAAGGGACCTAGCGTGAAGATATACATACAACAATCAAAATGACAAAGTGTACGCACACAGTTCTAAAGAAGCCGCCCAAGTGGTCGAATAGAATAGGTACAACGTGGTCATCATCCTTCATTTTTGTGAAAAAGGAGTGAAGACTTCAGCCAAACTGTATCAAGAGACTGTTTAGACTCGTGTTATGAAACCTAGTCATAAGGCAAGAACTACCCAAGCACAAATTACCTAATAGTTACTACGTCACCCAAGCCCGGCTCGAAACCAACGTTCCGGACTTTTCAGCGGATCTTAACACCTTAGACTACAATTTATGGTCAATTTTAGAGGACATGGCCTGCTCGAAACGACACTCCGACATTGTGTTGACAAGCTGTGGCAAATTTCCCATGGAAACAGTGGGTAAATCTATAGATTCGTAGCCAGACTGATTAAAGGTCTGCATCAATAATTAAAGGTGGCCATTTCGAATAGAATAATTTCTTGGTTTTTTGCTGAGACATCCATAATTATGTACATATAAGTTTTATTATGATTACATTACCTACTTCATAAAAAAATAAATGCATATTCATTTGTAACAGAACTTATGGCCGGACTAGGTACAGTCGAGTCTAAGTACCATATACTACCTATAGGTAATTCAAGCACACAAATGATAGTTTTGACATCAAATTCTGAAATTCTGGAAATTCAAATACTCATCATATCCACAATTTCTAAATCGGAAGCAGAAAAAAAGCTTTATTATTTTTATGTATATACATATTAATAACAGGAAACTAAAAAGTAATTTAAACACCACAAGTATTTAAAACTACTTTTTATTTTCCTCTTATATATCGGAAATATAATTAAATGAATAAATAAGCAGTGAAAATAATTATTAATAAAATATATAGGTAATTCGTACAATAGCAAAAGCGTGGTAGGTACGCCGAATGCCCTACATTCTAGTTTCATATCTAAAAACAGGGAGAAATATTCTTTATTACATTGGTCATTGGTAGTTTTCACAGAGCTCCAATTATGTGATTTTATAGTTATTCATGGCACATCTTGTCAGAAATTCTGTACATATTTTACAACGGCAAAATTCACATCCCCAACGTAGATGTGATTCGAACACACGACCTCTGGCTACAGAGCTACTAGCTAAGCTAGCGCAGCTTTAAAATGAAAATATTGGTCGCCATCATGAAACTCAGTTGGAAGAGCACTCGACGGGCAATCGAGAGATCCTGGGTTCGAACCACACCTAGGCGAGGGTGGTAAATGTTTCCATTGTAAAATATTTAGTCAAAAGAGTTCTAATTGTATTTAAATAAACTGGGGCTATATCTATAAATGTCTAGTGTCACGTCACGGTGTTTGTGATCGCACTCCTCCGAAACGGCTCGACCGATTTTTGTGATTTTTTTTATGCATATTTGGTAGGTATGAGAATAATAGGTCGGAAAGTATATTTCATAAAAAAATAATGACATGAGCAGCGTTTGCCGGTTAGTTTTTATTATTATTATTATATGTATTTTAATCAGGAATTGTTCGACTAAATATAATTTCTTTGTCTCTTATTAAGTGATCGTCGAAGTTTCCATTTGAGTTCGTTTTGATTCTAAATGATGCATGGTTGTGTTTTCCAATTTTTCGAAACGAATCAATCACAACCTATCAATATTTTATCTTCAGATCTCATTTTCAATATAGACACTACATTACAAATGAATTTTGATTCGCAAATGACTGATTAATAGTTATTTATCCATTTTAGTTTACAATCACAGATATAGATCTTTTTCGGGTTCCGTACCCAAAGGGTGAAACGGAACCCTATTACTGAGACTCCGCTGTCCGCCCGTCCGTCCGTCTGTCACCAGGCTGTATCTCACGAACCGTGATAGTTAGGCAGTTGAAATTTTCACAGATGATGTATTTCGGTTGCCGCTATAACAACAAATACTAAAAAATAGAATAACATAAATATTTAAGGAGGCTCCCATACAACAAACGTGATTTTTTTGCTCGTTTTTGCTCGATATGGATAACAGCATCAGGTAGACGCTTGAAATATTCACAGAATATTTAGTTATGTATCAAATTTAAAAATAAATAATTAAATTAAAATAAAACAAATATTTAAGGGGGCTCCCATACAACAAACGTGAATTTTTTGCCGTTTTTATAGATAATGGTACGGAACCCTACGTATTCGAGTCCGACTCGCACTTGGCCAGTTTTTTTATATAATGTCGGTATGCATACAGGTTTCTAGTTAGATCTACCAGTTCATCTATCAGGTAGATATACCTTTTTCAATCGGACTGTGTCCTACCTCTTTTTTATAAATAAGGAACAAACATTAATGAGTTTAAAGTTAGTCGGGGAAAGAGTGAATTTGAGGTAAAACGGTAAAGATTAAATAAATAGAATAGAAATAGAAACAACAAATAGTCTGTCGCAGTGTTTTCTATTTATTCAGACTTCATGTTTATTGTGGATTTACACTAAAGGAATGTTACAGATAATAATGTAAGCATTGACGTCATCCCCCCTCGAGGGAAGATAACATTTTATGAGTTATGTCGCGATATGAATATGACACATCCAAATTCAGTATACACATATAAAAATTATCTTAGTGGTCACCTGACCGTAGACTAAAATAAACTGAAACAGTAGTTTAATCACATGAAAATGAACAACATGTTACGATCTTTTCTTATCGTGTCACCATTTCTTATCTCTACAACACTGACCCAAATTCATAAACGTGTGATGATCAACATAAAACCGTCGCCTACACACATTTGTCGTGACATTCCTAGTCGCGCATTGACAATGTAAATACGATTGTCAACAGTAGAATAAATAAATATTTATCCAGAGGCAGTTGGAGGCGAGATGAGTCGGTACCATTGTTGATGGTAACCAGAGGAGTGCGGGCGGCGTGTCGCGCAACCGGTCGCTCATTCAAGCCGCTCGAGTGAATTAAGTGGATGTGACGCAACTATTATTATGCTTAACGATAGCTAACATGCACCAAATTGGCAGGTTTTATAATTGAACGACATATCTAGATGAGTAAACAAAGAACACACAAATAAGCGAACATCTTTTGGGAAATTGTTACACTTACCTACTTACTTAATTATTTCACAACTAAACAAGGACACAGCTTACCGTAGGGAAATAATACGGCAACACAAAATGCAAACACTATCATTGCGCTGCACAAATTTTCAAATAATTTTCTTCATACGCGCGCTACAGGTGACTGCTTTTATCGTACTAATCTGCAGTGAAATCGTTTTTATCTATGTACCAGTCACGTTATCACTAGGTAGTAAACTATTGTCATGGTCCACGTGGAAGATATAGACTGTCTGTAAAGAACATTGCACATTTCTTTAATTCCACACTTTTACAGTGGGCACAGACGAAGACGAAAATAAATGTTATCTCAGATTATAGGCCACGTTCCAGAGAATATGTGGTACTGAAATGTTCAGCTCTTGGCACGGGTTTTCCATTAACTACTAGACTTTTATATGCTTTATTTACGATTGCCTAATCTATCTATCTATAACTTCACGCCAAATCCCTTGCGGGGTTGGCAGAGAGAACCGAGCGCAACGTGACTCGTTCCTTACATATCTCACCCGCTTCTTTAACATTAATTGCTCTTCTCATGCACGCTCGCCGGTTTCTAGGGCTTCTGACATCACCTTCTGATAGAACACGACCAATTTGGTCATGGTAGGTAAGTCTTGCCTTTCCCCGGCTCCTACATCCTTCCACTTTTGCATTGTATATCTGCTTCGTCAGTCTTTCATCTTGCATTCTTTCTACATGTCCGAACCATCGGAGTATGCCTATTCTTATTTTAACACCGACGCTCTCTTTCGGACCAACTCTGTTTTTAACATCATCATTGCGAATACGGTCTACAAGCCTTACGCCACAAATTTTGCGCAGCGCTCGCATTTCGACCGCGTTTATTCTACTTTCATGCTCTTTCTGCCATACCCAGCTCTCGCTTCCATAAGTTAGCGTTGGGACTAACACTTCATTGTCTATAGCGAGTTGTGCCTTCTGGCTCAGGATTTTACTGCCAAGAAGTTTTCCCAACGCTCCATTCACACTATTCCCAGCACTCACTCGTCTTTCCACATCTGCGGTGTACCTTCCATCCCTGCTGAAAGCGCATCCAAGATATACAAACTCATCCACTTGTTCCAACACTTCATCATCAATCGTAATCCTTACATTAGTTCTGGATTCTTCTCTTTCAAATACCATTATCTTTGTTTTCTTCGCATTCATTGCCTAATCGATATCTACATTAGGACAAATAATAGGGGTGTTATATGCAACAAAAACACAATAACAACAACCGGATGGTATAAACAAGTTTATCGATTTTAGTATTCGTACTTAGATAAATTTAATGTTGTATTATAAAAAAGATAATAATCATAATCGAAGCTCATTATATAAAAAGACAGCTGCCTGTCATGGTTTTCTAAGATAACTATATATATATATAATAGACTAGTTGCTGCTTGCGGATTTGCTCGCAGGCAGTTCGTCTTGTCACATTTTACTGGGCACGCGAAAAGGTACACTACCCCACCCCAATTTCAATACACCCTATATAAGAAATAGATTATTAGCCCTTAGGGATATTGTAGTGTTAGTAGCAGTGATAGCCCAATAGGTAACCAGCTTTTAAATTAATTGTCCTGGTTTAAATCTATGTATGTGCATGCACAACTAAATTCTTGTTTTTGGATTTGTGTACATATTTTTAATTATCACTTGCTCAGTGGTGTAGAAAAAACAGTGTAAGGAACCTGCACTTCGTAAAAATTATCTATAATTTCACGCCAAACCCCTTGCGGGCTAGGCAGAGAGAACCGAGCGCCACGTGACTCGATCCTTATCTCACTCGCTTCTTTAACATTAATTGCTCTTCTCATGCACGCTCGCCGGTTTCTAGGGCTCCTGACATCACCTTCTGATAGAACACGACCAACTTGGTCATGGTAGGTAAATCTTGGCCTTCCTCGGCTCCTACATCCTTCCACTTTTGCATTGTATATCTGCTTCGTCATTCTTTCATCTTGCCTTCTTTCTACATGTCCGAACCAACGGAGCATGCCTCTTCTTATTTTAACACCGACGCTCTCTTTCAGACCAACTCTGTTTCTAACATCATCATTGCGAATACGGTCTACAAGCCTTACGCCACAAATTTTGCGCAGCGCTCGCATTTAGACCGCGTTTATTCTACTTTCATGCTCTTTCTGCCATACCCAGCTCTCGCTTCTATAAGTTAGCGTTGGGACCAACACTGCATGCATCGTAAAAAATATGTTTCGAAATACATGCGGCTTAACCTAAGAAAACCTGGCACTCCCTCTGGGTTATGGTCTAACGATAGTAGCTCGATGTCAAAATCATTATAATCGCTAAGTCCTTAGGTTTAGATAACGGACCCCGCCAATCGTAATGGATTTGAGAACGTAATAACGATAGGAAGAAGGGAAAATCAAAACTTAATCTCAGATAAAAAAAAATATTATTATTTTAGTTATTAGTAAAATATTTTTCACAATTGGATTAGTAATTCTAGGAATGGTAGAAGAAATAGTATAATTAAATTGTTTGCGTGGCGATATAAAACAATCATACTATACTTCTATCTATACTATCATCATCATCACCATCTCAGCCCATATTCGTCCACTGCTGAACATAGGCCTCCCCTCTAGAGTGCCCTTTATTTCGATCCTGTGCCTATAAACCTCTTGATGTCGCCACTCCACACTGCTGGCACCAGTACGGGGACGTCATTCAAGATACTTTCTTCCTCAGCAGTTGTCAGTTCTACGAACTATATGGCCGGCCCACTGCCACTTCAGCTTACTTATCCTTTGGGCGATGGCGGTTACTTTAGTTCTACTGCAGATATCCTTATTTCTGATTCTATCACACAGAGAAACCCCGAGCATAGCTCTTCCCATAGCACGCTTAGCGACCTTGAGGTACCGCATACGGCCCGCAGTGAAGTTGGACTTACCTTACTGGATAACCTGCCCTAGGTAGACAAATTCGTCAATAACTTCGAGCTTAGTGAATCCAACCGTGACCAGCATAGGTGTAACATGGACATTCGACATGATCTTAGTCTTCCTCTTGAGACCTACCTGGTTAGAAACACTATTGAGGTCACTAGTGAGCATAGCGCTAAGTTCCTCTAGCGATTTCGCCATGAGAACTATGTCGTCAGCAAATCGAAGATGAGTGATATATTCGCTATTGATATTTATACCTTATCCTATCCGTACCGTATCCTTTCCAGTCCGAGAGCTTGAAGACATCTTTCAATGCTGCGGTGAAGAGTTTCGGGGGTATCTATAAAAACGTCCTGTCTTACACCTTTTTACACTTGGATGGGTCTCGTACTCTGGTCCTGTACTCGGATACACATCGTTGCCTTACTGTATAAGCATTTCAACACTTCGATGTACCGATAATCAATTCGGCATCGCTGAAGAGACTGTAACATCGCCCATGTCTCAACGGAATAAAAGGCAATCAATATCAATACTATACTTCTTTATAAAAGCAGTACAAGAATCCCGTTATCACGTTTGACATTAGCGCTATTTCGAAGAGTTTTAAATATGTAATAATTATTTATTTTCATTCAAGACATGACTTTCACCCTTACCGAATAGGTACAATAAATTAAGATTGAAGTTGCAAAACCAGGCTGTTTAATTTAAATTAATTTAAAATAAAACGGCGATGATCTCAATAAGCATGGTCCCGCGTGGGTGATGATAGATTAGTGCAAAAGTTGTATAATTGAAAGCGTCCATGTTTTATGCTACGACAGTTTGAATCGGAGAGCGACTGATTTTGGTAATATCCGCGATTTCAACTATCAAAGAGGCCGCCCGTGATTAAACATTTATAATTACGTTTCAATATGTATTGTCGAAACGTAAAGGTGTTATTTGGGGTCTATACAAAACGTTCCGTTCAATTAGCACGAATAATTTCCCTACAACAAAAATGCTCGTTGATCAACGGGACATTTTCTTCCCAAACATCTGTTCTGTTTTTGTCAACAAATGGTAAATCGTGGGTAAATCCGTTACTAAATTGAAATCAAAATAAATGAATGACGAATAATAATAAATTTAATTTGTACCATACAATTTGTCTCATAGAAAACAACTTGTATTGCATTTCGATACACAAAGATTCAAAATTCTATACACACACACCTATTGTAGGGACAGGGCATACCCGTGGTACAGGTGTCAATCCTCAACTCTCGGATGGGACTTAGGTTTTCAGGAATGCAACTGGATTTACCATACTGGAAAAAAAAACAAGAAGGATGTCCTTCATTTTTATTTTACATGTTTTGTTTGGACATACCAACCATGAAACAAAATAAAAATTGATAGTTATTGATTTACTTTTAAAAATAAAAACATTCCAGAAGCATAGATTTTTACAAAAACTATTATAGAGCAGGGCGGTTTAATCACGATTTATAAAAACATTATTTGGGAAGTGCAAAATTCGTACATAAAAAATGGAGTGCGTTTTTTGGGCTAGATAGCGCGCCAGCGCGGCAGCGTCTCCTTCCGCCGCCGGCGGAAAAGTTTTGGATCATTATGGCACCGCACATCTGTCCCTCACAAATATCTTTTTCATCTTTATTTCCGAAGTTTCTAATGTTTTAATTAATCTGCAATAATTTACAAATGTTAAAAAGTTACGTAAATATTATAGTAAAAAATCGAATGCTATTTCATCATGGATCTAGTCCTTGAAAATCATTATAACACAATATACTTGCACCTATCACAATCTATAGCTTTTACAGTCGTGAGAGGTTTATATAAGGTTTGTAAAGGATTTTCCATGACAAACAATTTTATTTATGCCGTTAAATACACACGTGATATAGGTATAATAGACTATAAATAGACGTAAATATTTTGATATAGGTGTATATAGTCACCGAACTAAGATCTGACTCAAACCTAACCTAAACTAGGTTTGGTTTGAGTCAGGCTTTAGTTCGGTGTGTATCAGATTTGGGTCAAGATCGAGTCAGGTTTGGATCATGTTCAGGTCAAGTTTTGGTCAGATTCGAGTCAGTTTGGGGTAGAATTGGGTCAGGTATAGTCAAGTCTATATGAGGTATAAGCCAGGTTTGAATGATGATGAAAATACAACGATTTTTCTAAGCACTCGCTTCTACCCAGTCTTTTTTTTTAGAAAATTATGAAGTAGACGTAAATATTTTCAGAAAAATTACACAAATCCATTTAGTTCACGGCTGCCGGGCTGGTTAATAAATAAATATCTAACCTATAATTTAAAGCGAAAACTTTAAAGATGCGGTCCAATGGATGCGGAACATACGGGACTCTCGGTGCGCAAGTTTAACTCTATTTGAACGAGTTTGTATTAATATTTTCACATGTTGATTGATAAATAAATTTAAGAGAGGTAGGACGCATCAAAGCAGCCCGTCTGGGGAAGTACCTCCACCTCACAGAAAACCGCAGCCAAATAACAACTCCCTAGAGGGTTGTTGTGTTCCTGCGTGTGAGTGAGGTCACCAGTAAGCTCCCAAAGAGTTGTTCTGTTAGCAGCAGAGGAGGCATCGCGCGAGTGATACATAATATATCGCAAGCGTTAATAGGCTACGGTACCCGCTTTACATCAGGTGAGCCGTATGCTTGTATACCTCCCGACGTAGTATAAAAAAATATATAAATGATTTTGTTTGCTATTGTTTAACGTGTCTACTTATTTATTTAGATGCTATAAATTGGTTTATACGAAAATTATAGGCTGTAACGTATATCGTGTTCGAGAAAATAGACTAGTGTTGGGTTTCCCGATTAGTGTAACTTCCGAGCACTTTGAATACCTACAAGGAGTAAATATAGCTCGCTCCGTTGTCGTGAGGTTGTTTCTTGTTATTGATATAGGTACTTTAAAAATGCAGTATTTCTTATCTCTAAAACCGTCGATATGGTGTCCCTTCGAATATATTTTTCTATCTCTTGCAGGTAGTTCTCCATATTGATCCCTATCGATATTACACCATGTAAAATGTAAAACAGTTTCGTTCTTATTCTAATATGGAAATATTTACTGTCGACGTAGCACTGCTTCAGACCTTTTATGGAAATGCCATAAAGAAAAATGTTAACGTAAATAATACTTTCAACATTATCTGAGATAACAATACAGGAATAGCAGCACGCTTCATCGATCGAGGGAGGTGTCATTTGACTTCCAAACACAGGATATCTGCTGCCAAATAGGGCTGACAGTAAACCAGCGACAATGTTGACATTGGCAAAGAGAGGTTGTAATTTAAACCTACTACGTGTGTTACTACGGTTTTGTATGTTTCTGAATGTATTTTGGTCTGTATACGTGCAAAATAGTGGTCGAGATCGCGTTTGTCACGGCTATAGCTGCGATGGCGACGTCGTGTTGGTATGCAGTAGACGCACGGATGCCGCCGATAGATAACACGATTTAGATACTGAGATGAACGTTGACTTTGTTTCAAGCCATATGGATAAGGTCGACCCTTCCGTGGGTTTGGAATGCTCCAGCTGCAAATATATCTGAGTTGATACCAACAAGACAATGCGTTATTTTTTAATATATAATAATGAAATATTATGCGTATTATTATGCGTACATAATAATACGCATAATAGTTCATCCTAGTTTAGTTAAGTCAGAAAAGTAACATGTTAATAAATGTTTCTGGACAAAACACAACATTAATGTTGTTGAACGATACTACAAAAATAGAATAAAATTAATAAGGAATTGAATCATGTTAGCCGGTTAGCTTTTCAATGAATTTCCGTCTTATATTGATTGGATTGATCCGTTAATTGGCAGATGAGTTGAGACGATATGGTCCAGACAACATGAAGTTATCTGAACAGATCTTCAGCTTTTAAGTGTTTTGGATTTATAATTTAGGAGCGGCGAAGCTTTCACTCAAGAGGACCAATTAATTCTTGACCAATACATTAACTGTTCCATAAATTTCTCGAAAAATGCCGACGAGTTCGATAAGAAGAACGAGTTCGGGGCCTCTTCTGTAGATTAAAAAGGTTTTATTTATCTTGGACAATTTGTTAATGCCACTCTTCATGCCTTCCGGTAGCCGTGTAATTGAATCTTCTGGTTTTCGAAGATTTATTACAGTCGTTTGATGGAGCTACCGTCCTTTGATTAGCGGGCCTATTTAAACTGTAGCAAACTTAATTTGTGTGTTTCGTTAAGTGGCGCTTTAATTGAACTCCATTTTTTTGTCAGCTAATTATGCATGCGCACTTAAAATTCATTATCGTGGTAATAAATTATTGTAAAGATCGCATAAGTGTATGGAAATATGTAAATATTATAAAAAAACAGTACTGACGACTATAGGTTTTCATTTTCAAGGTTATGACATGATGCACGATGTTATATTGTGAGTCGGCGACCTACCCCGGCATCGCAGGACTGAGAGTGACAAACTAACCGTCCGTTTTTAGGGTTCCGTACCCAAAGGGTAAAACGGAACCCTATTACTGAGGCTCCGCTGTCCGTCCGTCCGTCCGTCTGTCACCAGGCTGTATCTCATGAACCGTGATAGTTAGACAGTTGAAATTTTCACAGATGATGTATTTCTGTTGCCGCTATAACAACAAATACTAAAAAATAGAATAAAATAAATATTTAAGGGGGCTCCCATACAACAAACGTGATTTTTTTGCTCATTTTTGCTCGATATTAATAACGGCAACAGGTAGACGCTTGAAATATTCACAAAATATTTAGTTATATATTCACTTTAAGAATAAATAATTAAATTAAAATAAAACAAATAATTAAGGGGGGCTCCCATACAACAAACGTGATTTTTTCGCCGTTTTTATAGATAATGGTACGGAACCCTTCGTGCGCGAGTCCGACTCGCACTTGGCCGATTTTTTATTGATATTGTCACACAAAAATTCATAAATATTTTCAACATTTTCGGTGGTTAATAACAAAAAAATCATATATACACATATTGTTACACAACACACCTATAACACAACTATAAAAATCAGCCAAATCGCTAAAGCCAATCATGTGCCAATTGATTATTATTTATATAGATGTGTATGATTCGCGCAAGTAGAATTTTTAAACGAAAGGTTTTTATAGAGAAAATGATAACGATAAGGGAGCCGGCCAACGAATGCGAAATGACCGACACAGTGACCCCCGATAGCATCGCGAAGGACGCGAGATCGCGTGAGATACGTCTGCGCACGTCCGTCCTGCGCGCACGATCCTGGCCCGTTATTTTAATGCACGTCTCTTCTTTGCGTCTGCGTCCATCTAAATGTCCGTGATCTTAATATTTATAGGGTAATATCCTTTTTAGAAAACATTAACACAGTGTGAGTTTATTGTGTATATGTGAGTACGTAAATAGATATTTGCATTTTTTCTATCTCTTAAAAGTACCGATATAAAAAAAAATCAAAAGGTTAATGGGACTTAACAGTAGTAAAGATATAATAAAAATTCTTCTTCCTAGCCTTATCCCGTTTCCTAATCCATTAGGATTGGCGGGGTCCGCTACCTAAGCCTAGAGATTTGGCAAAGTGATTTTGACATGGAGCGACTGCAGTCAGACCTCCACAACCCAGAGGGAAAACCAGACCTTTCTTAGGTTAGGTCACACGTCTATCGAAATATAATTTCTTGGACGTGCGAGTTTCCTCACAATATTTTCCATCACCGCCGAGCAAGTATGTACAAATATGTACATAAATCCTAAAACACGAACTTAGTGGTACAGTCCAGGTTTCGAACAAGGGACCAGTTGTTAAGCATTTGTTGTAAAGATGTAATAAAGAGTATCTAATAATAAAAACTTCGAGTTTGGGTTTACTATACTGGCAAGAACTTTTTTCATTACAACATAAATGGTTTACGGTTGAATATCACGTCATCTTCATCAAGATGTTTAGCAGGGAACTTGTGTACATTGCAAAATTAAGTTGTAACAGGCACTGTGGCGTGCTAAAAGTAATTGAAAACAATTGTCGTACATTAAAAGCGTTTCCAAACTGTATCACTCAATCGGCACCTCGAGCTGCTTGCGTGACCAGCAGCACTGAAAATAATTTATAGCACATTAATCAAAGAAATCACCAATCTGATTCCGACATGCAGCTACGTAAAAATGTAGCAAATAAGTCGTCAAATTGAAAAGGATTTGATGTAGGAGCTGTAGCATTAATTATCTACCCACGGGACCGTCGATCGATAACAAATCTTAAAATAAAAATCTCCAACAGATGGAATAGATAATAGTTGTGATATTAAATCACATTGAGAATTTTGGACGTGTTAGCACATACTAGTGTTATGTAGGATTCCGGAACTACGTGAAAGTGAACACGATCTGGCTAGTTAGTGTTCGGTGGCGTGATATATAATGCGTAGAACAATTAAGCTTGTTTATTCTTAACTAGTTTGTTGCCTGCTTTGCAGAAGTGGAGTTTAGATTCTGATCCTAAATCGCTATGTGGTCCTGTAATAATTTCTTTGCGATATTCACATTGATTTTTACGTTCGTCTTGACGTGGAAGGGTAAAGAAACACATATTCATATTTATGATATTAGTTAGGATTGCAGTACATATAGGCAATAGACATGTCTAAAGTGGTGGCCATAGAAATTTTTAAAAACCCTTTAATTTGCAGATAACTATGTCCCCTACGCAAATTTTCAACTGCTACACGAAGGGTGTAGTCTGTGGGGTGCGTTGGCATTCAGTTAATATAGATAAATCAATATTATTATATCAATATTATCAATAGTAGGCAGTTCTCAACTTACATCTAAAATTAACTGGTGTAACTTGAGTCCTGTAGTTATCGATGGAACCGTAATCAGATATAGCGACAGAGTTAAAAATCTAGGAGCATATTTGGATAGGACCTTGTCCTGGTCTGCATATATTGATGGTCTTGGTAAAATCTGTATTTGACGAGGTCGGTGGCGCTGTGGTGGAACGTGCTATTACGCTACTTTGACACCAACGCTCGTGGGTTCGATTCCCACACAGTACAAACATTTGTGTGCATGAACATGTCTGTTTGTCTTAGTTTGGGTATTTTCTATGTAGGTATAATAAGTATGTATTTACAAAAAAAAATGTATTTACGTATGTTTATCAGTTGTCTAATACCCATAACACAAGCTTCGCTTACTTTGGGACTAGATGGCGCTGTGTAATTTGTCCGACAATATTTATTTATTTGTATTCGCAAATATGACCACATCTCTGAATTTCGCACTCAGCTCAAGTGGCTCCCTATTGCTATTCGCCGCAACTTGCACTTATAGTCTCTGCTCTATTCTTTTTTTTTCAAGCCCACCACTCCTTGTTACCTCAAAGACCGTTTTACTTTTTACAGTGACAGTCATGGTCGAGTTACGTCAATCCCTTCTTCTTCGTCTTAAAACACCATTACACTCTTCTCAATTCTACGCTAATTCCTTTTCAGTTCAAGCAGTGCGCCACTGGAATGCTCTGTCGTTTAATATCCGAAGTGCTCAATCTCTTTCCTCCTTCAAATCTCTAGTCAAGTTCTCTAACCTCTATTTTATTTTTCTTGATCATTACTGCTTATGTTTACAAATACAGTATCTACTTGTTATATTACTTATTTCAATAATTAATCTTTAACCACGGGCGTTAACCCCGGTCATTTGATAGGCATGCGCGGGGATATGAATCCAACACGTAGAGACCCCTTAAAAAGTTGATGTAATGTATGATACTCACTGTGACCTGCTCTTGGGGATATTAATGAATATACCCACGAACAGCTGATCACGGTAGGTATTGGGACTATTGCAAATGTGTCGGAAGATATTGAGCTATTGAAATGAGATCTGCAGGATTTATTAGTACTGGGCTATTACAGAAGAGGGACTGTAACTACCATCTTTGATGTTACTTTCGGCAGGCGATGGCTCGCCGCTCACTGGATGGACCCCCGATATGCCAGAGAAAGTCGGCGGGGGGCAACACCAGTGTGAGTGACTCAGGGGTGTCGAGAGGTGTGCTGCGCTTTCTCCGAAGTTACTCGCGGCGTTATGCCCTTTAACATTTCCACCCCTGTAGCATATCACCTTCTAGAGCGATATACTCTATCGACTCCTCTCTGGACGGCCAATGAAGGCAAGCCAGAGCTGAGAGTCCTCCTCTCTACTCCTGACTCTATTTTTGAAGACATATCTTGAGGACACATTTCTTATTGGTGGAGGTATATTGTTACAGCATTTGGTCGCCTGGTAGCGGAAACTGCCCCTGAAAGCAACAGTTTTATGCATGTATGTCGCTAAAGGTGCCCGTGCGGCTCTGGGTACACCTGATCCATACAGCTTGTGAAATTTTGAGAAATTTAGTTTAGCATGGAGATATGGTGGATTTTCGAATTTCACAAGGTCATAGATCAGGGTTGCCATATGCATTTTTCTGCGTGACTCCATATTAAGCATTAAAGCACCATTTATAAAAGGAGATATATGAGCACGCAGGGGAATATCAAAACAGAAACGGCAACAGGCGTTCTGTATACGCTGAATCAACCGCCGAGTTCTTGACAGTAGGCGCGGCCCATAAACCAAGTCACCGTAGTTAAGTATGGATAGTATTAGCGCCTCGCAGAGGGTTATGCGTGTTTGTATTTATATTATTATTATAAATCTTTCATAAAAATAGAACAGGAACTACTTAGAAAAAAGTATTATCTTCGCCTGCAATTTTAACTTTGAAATAACTAATTTAAATAATCGGAATTAAATAAAAAAAATCTTTTAAGTTACATGTAAGTATTTGTAACTTTATTTGTAAATTTCCGCTGGTACACTTATGGTGTGCAGGTTGTTATCATAATTTACTTTTTAAACATACCGTATAAAAATCGATGAGTGTGAAATTGAATTCGGGGAGCCGGCAGCCGCTCAAATAAGAAACGGAGGCGCGAAAATTGGTTGAAGCACCGTTTAAAGTATCGTTAAGGCTTGTCGAGAGAAAATATTGTAATAGTGGGTGGACCACGACCGCCGAAGTTTACGAGCTGAGGAGAGACGCTTACATCTTACCACCCGGAGCTCGGCTCACGGGAATTGTAACCCCTGTTCTACACTCACGTGTTGCGATTTCTTAACACATGTATATCGAGCACTTTTTGTTATGAGACTAATAAAATTCTCAAGTCATTAATCTATACTAATATTTGAAGCGGAGGAGTTTGTTTGTCTGAACGAGCTAATAGCTAATATGGAACTACTAGTCAGATTAAAAAAAAAAATGTTTTTACATTTGATAATCTAATTTTTGAGGAAGATTATAGTCTATTCAATATCACGATACGGCTCTTAAAAGCCGAGGAAAAAGAAAGAAAGAGAAAAGAAACGTTGCCAACGGGATACACGCGATACACGAAGTAGTCGCATAGTGAAGCCGGCATTATGAGTCCGAAGGGTATATTTTAGATTTAAACCAAGCACCTAAATTTCTTGTCATTAATATCCGTTAATATGCGGGTTTGTTAACCTCCTTTACGCCGTCACTTCCCAATATAATATTTTATTTTCTTTGTTACATTGTTTGTTAGAAATTGCTCTGCGATAATATTAGCTTCTTTATGTATATTAATTATAAGCAGTTACTGTAATATTTATATTATTGCCTCAATAAAATGTAATAAATAAATGAACATTAAATGGTTGATTGACAGATATGATATAATTGTGCTGCTTCTCGTTTTTACATGTAGAGTTTATATAATGAAAGTCTTACATCCTTCGACGTAACGCACACAATTCACACTTTTGTCTACAGCGAATAATACCTACTATATTACGTAATATAGTCTTATTCTCTGTAGACAAAAGCAGGATTGAATTCTTGACACCAATGTTAACATCAAACCAGGACGACAATTTACCGCTCCCCTGCAAACATATTGTATAATCCTCATATATGGACTGTACAGTATGCAGTACGGCATCATCAAGTTCATCTCCCGATAATACGAGTATGATCCAAAGATAGATTTTTTAACAACCCTGTCGAATGATTTATTTTATGAAACTAGATTGGAAACAAGCATGTGGCCCGCATTAGATGGTAAGCGGTCAACGTAGCCTATTGACGTTCGCAACATCACGGGGATATTACTCACGCGCTGCCAATCTTGTGACCGAAGGCTGTTTCATCATAGTTCCCAGTAATTTCTCTGCCATATCTCTATCCTACAAACTGGAACACAGCTGTTTTTTTTATACAACGGGAGGCATTCAAGCATACGGCCCACCTGATGCAAAGCAATTACTGTAGCCTATAACACTTGTAATATATTAAGTACCGCTCGCGCGATGTCTCCTCTGCTGCATACACAGCAACTCCTTAAGAGCTTACTGGTGACCTCACTCACACACAGGAACACAACAACCCTCTAGGGAGTTGTTATTTGGCAGCGGTTTTCTGTGAGGTGGAGGTACTTCCCCAGACGGGCTGCTTTGATGCGCCCTACATCTCTTAAAACATCCAGACCAAGACAAACAGACATGTTCATGCACACAAATGTTTGCCTTGTGTGGGAATCGAACCCACGAGCGTTGGTGTCAAAGTCGCGTCATTCACGACTGAGCCACCGAGCTCGTCAATACACCAACAGCTATATAAATATAGCTGCTATAAGATTTTAAAACACCAAAATCCACAAAAGTCGCGTTCAACGTATCAAGTTTTCTCACTTCGCAATATCACCGCGCCAGAACAACCTTTTGGCGAATTCCGGATAAAACTTGATGCGTGCATTCTCTTCCATTTCGAAATCTCCCCTATGTCTCTCACAGCATTCCATCGGACTTTGTACTCATCGTAATAAACTTTTCATTCTTTCAGCTAAATTGATAATAATTCTTATAAACTCCTTGTTCTTGACTTGTTTGGTGACTTCAGATTGTTACATAAACTTTCTTAATACAGTGTACACTCGGCATTGGGGTAGTTCTATGCTTGGATGTTGATGCGATGCAATAACCCTATCTGATGCATAAGTTAAGAGGCGTTCTTTGCCGATAAACCAGAATTTTGTTTGCGAAATTAACTACTCAGGGAGATTATTTAACGATTTGCGGGAATCACCAATATAAAAGCGAAAATTAATTTCTTTTCGAAGTGCCGACACTTTTCGTCGTGCGATGATTAAAACAGCTGTCAGTGTAAGAAGTATCCTCTTAAGGGTTGATTAATTAAATGTTTTTTGGTAAGGTTGATTTATTGTGATTGAAAAATAATGATTGTTAACATCAAATTAATCTTTACTTTTACCTTTACTACTGGAGTGTAATGTGTTTGAAAATATCTCTTAGTACTATCGCAACTAGACAGCTTAACAAAATTGATAAACAAGTAGGCTATTTATTATAGGATTTGTTTTAGAATACTATACGAAAGATTATTTATGCAAAAGCTAATGTCTATTATTCTGTATTCGCTTGAATACTCCGAGATAATAAAATTCTTTGAATTAGTTTTAAGCTTGTATGCAACATGAGTAGGTAACAGAAGCAAGTAGGTGGTTCTGACGTAAAAATTAAAATTGACTGTGTGTGCGTTTTTTTCGAATATTCGAATTTTGACTTCAGATTCGGATTCAGCATAAAAAAGTAGAATAGGAATGTTCAGGAACACCGTTCCTATCTCTTAAGGAATATAGTCAAAATGGCCGGCAAATTAAAAAAAAAAATGAATTGTTATATAATTGACGAGCCAGGTGTTCCTCTGGCAATGCAAGCTTGCGCATTCTCAACTGGTTCTGGATAATTTTTCGTATGAGTTATGGTTAAATATAGCAACCCTAGTAAAATAAAGTTAAGGTTGATCAGAGCTTGAAACATTATGACGGGGTTTTAGTATTTATTTAAATATCGTTTACATGATATGCAATTCTGATACGTTTAATTTTTAAGCTAGTACCAAAAAGATTTATAATTTACGCTATTTATGCTCTCATATTTTTTGAAAATAAAAGATATGAATGTTTCTAATTTATATACTATTTAAGCAAGTAACGTGCTTCTTCGTGGATTTTAAGATATTTAGTCAGCTATTTATTATGCGTAAAAGCTTAAATTGATTTTTATACCTTTTACCTTGTGAACATAATAAATGTATATGAAGATATACATACATACATAATATGTAAATATTACATCTGTAACTCTTTTCATTCACGAGCTACGATTTCCGTGATGCTGTTAATATATATTTTTATATAAGTTATTGCCGTACTGGCGTAAGAGTAGGCCACGCCATCTCAACCTCTGGGTGTCGTAAAATGCGAAATATCCAGGAGACGGGCAGCAGCGTCCCCTGCGTACTTTAATAACTTATTACGGTTGCCAACCCGCCTGCCAAGCGTGGCAACTATGGCAAACCCCCCTCAAAAACATGAGTACGAGACCTATGTTTAACAGTGGACGAATACAGGCTGAGAAATGATGATATAAGTTATTCAAACTAAACTTAAAACAAAAATGGAGACGGCGTTTGTAAATTCCCGTAATTTTTACATTAACATATTTCTTTTATATTTCTTAAGCATTATTTCCAACGAAGACTAAAGTTAAAGCGCGGTAAATAATGATCTATTTAATAATGCGACATGAGTAGGAATTTTCTATAATTATACCAATAATGGCATCGAGTAGTTAATACGGCAAAGAGAATTGTAAGGTAGCTGTAGAGCATTTTATTGCGTCGTGTCTTGATGTCAGAGAGGAAACGGGAACTTCTATTTTAAGACTTATATATAGTTTAATTACAGAAAAGTCGCTCGGTTGCCATGTAAACTTGGCGTTCTGATCGAATTTCACAAAAAGGAGAACAGTGCGCTGGCGTCTTAAAATTATAACAGACATATGTGTATGGACAATAGCGTGATGATTTTTGTATGGATTTGTATTATAATGCATATTGCATTCTCAACAAAAGATATAAGTTGACGTAAGCACGGTTGGCAGTTCAGAATTACATGTGAAATGCGGTCGCAACACTATACAACATACAGCGCGTAATAGGCTGTAGTGGCAGTTCAGTCAGCTCACACTTATTGGCTAATGAACAAACCATCGATAACTAAAAAAATATTTGAATTTTGGCAATTGCGGGGTAAATTTTACACAACTATTAACATAATAAATAATACAATATTTCCGGATAAATTATAGAGCACCATTCATTTCCAAACTATGATACTATGGGTACCTTCTAGAGAATAATAAACATACGTAAATATTTTTATGTAAATATATTATGTATTTAAGCTAAGTCCATTAAGGTGGGCAAAGGTAGAACTGACTACCAGATGACACAATGACGACCCACATAATACATAGCAAACATACAAACCAAGACAGATGTATAATTTGTATGTATGTGTGTATATCCTTATACCAGTTCCCTTGCGGGGTAGGCAGTGAGATCCGAGCGCTATAAGACGCGGTCCTTATACAGATCGGTCGCTTCTTTAGCATTCATAAACATTATAGCACGTTCGCCGGTTCCTAGGGTTCTGACATTACCTTTACATATCATTTACACATCATATTCACGTAAGTACGTACATATCATATTCATGTACAGAAATATTTGTCTTATGCGGGAATGCAACCATTGGTATTAAAGTAACGGGGGTCGTCCGTGAATGAAAAACATTAAAAATAAAATGATAAACTTCGCTATCAAATATTAGTGAAAGAAATAACTGTTCTACATTCGTGATGCACTTACAATTTACACGTATATTTAATAACCTGCAAAATACTTAAGGAGTAGCTTGAACCCTGAAAAAAAATTCACTTCAAATTCATTCAAAGAAAATTTGTTTTATAACTTCACGCCAAATCCCTAGCGAGGTAGGCAGAGAGTGCCGAGCGCCACGTGACTCGATCCTTACATATCTCACGCGTTTCTGTAACATTCATCGCTCTTCTCAAGCACGCTCGCCGATTTCTAGGGCTCCTGACATCACCTTCTGATAGAACACGACCAATTTGGTCATGGTAGGTAAGTCTTGGTCTTTATCGGCTCCTACATCATTCCACTTTTGCATTGTATATCATTGTAAAATTTGTTGTATCTGTATATATTAATTTCAACACATCAGTGCCACAAAACGAGGTTTTCATTTCTATATGTGTGCACCATCGGAACATCATTGTTGCGAATGTAGTCAGCAAGTTTATACGTTGAAGGTGTTTCACAATACTCTCTGCCATAGCGGCTTTTACTTAGATGATGATTTTAAAATAATAGGTTTTTTATAAATCAAATAGAATTATTTGATTTGGGACAGATGAAATTTTTAGCATAGACAGGTATACAAAAACGTAACGTAACAATCATGGAGTTAGAAAATATAATACGTATATGAGTTACACATCTACTGCAAAAACAAATTCATGGCTTACAAGACTGGGAAGGTTTTTGAAGAACCTTGGAATTGGATTCATGTACGCTATAATTAGTATTTAAGGATTTGTGAAACGTCTAATAATGTAAGAGCGGTAAAAAAACAAGTTGTTAAATTCAATATAGATTCTGCGCATAAAGTTATAATTAGTTCCTCTCTCAAGCAAGAAACTGGAAAGAACATTATAATGGTCAAATGTGACAACTAGAAATTTGAATTTATGAACAAAATATCTATTAATCGAAGTATTAAACTACTCGTGGTCGCGATTGTACAATGAGTCCTTATAAATAGTATAATACATTAAAATTAAATGAATAAAAAAATATTGACGGTGGAACAAAATGGAAAGTTAAGCGGTATCATACGATTGATCTTATTACAATAACCTTTTAGCTCAAAATTGATTGAGAATAAGATTGAGAAGGCGCAACAAGTGTAACTGCCCGGTGAACTGGTTAGGCACTTTCGACTTCCTATGACACAATCGTTTTCTTTGTAAGTAGTGAAGTGCAATTAAAATACATGCCCTTGCATCGATTTCGATAAAATCGAGTATTCAAAAGGTCACGGTAACTGGGGCAAGTGAGACTGCAGTCGTCACGTAGGTGTTTACAAAAATAGCAGCACAAAGAATCGAATGAGATTGATTCTGTCCAAAATGGTTTCAATCATCGAGAATGGGACGTGCTCGAGCGATCCATTACCTGCGCTGTGTCAAGGACGCGAGGAATGATTAGTGTGTATTTGTATTTTTAATAATAAGGTTAATCCACACAGGACAGCTTGTAGCGACGCAGTGTGTTACTCACCAGTAACACACTGCGGGTACCCGAGTGCTCCAGAGAGATCAGGGCCTTTGCTTCCGGCACTTTTAACTTTTTTAATTATACTTACTAACCGATTAATTATTTTACATACTATATCGATATGTCATTTTCAATTTCGACATTCATCTTTATACCAACATCGAGAAATTCCATGTGCGTCACTTCACTTCTTCTTCTTGTTACATTTAGTGTAATATTGTATTAATCATTTGGTTGAGAAGTAGAGTTTAATTGTGTATAACTTGATTTATTAAGATTAATTAGCAAAAGAGCAGAGATAGCCCAGTGTACAAGGAACCGGCCTATTGACCAACAGGGCCCCGGTTCAAATCCGGACATGTACCACTGAATTCGTGTTTTGGGATTTATGTACATATTTGTAATTATCATTTGCGGGAGGTGATGGAAAATATCGTGAGGGGGTTCACTGTCTCTCGCACGCACGTCCAAGAAATTATATTTCGAAAGACGTATGACGTAACATAAGAAAGGTCTGGTTTTCCCTCTGGGTTGTGTCCTTCCACGGCTCCTACATCCTGCTACTATCGCGTTATATTCGTTTCGTAATTCTTTCTTCCTGCATTATTTCTACATGTCCGAACCAACGGAGCATGCCTCTTCTTATTTTAACACCGACACTCTCTTTCAGACCAGCTCTGTTTCTAACATTATCATTGCGAATACGATCTACAAGCGTTGCGCCACAAATTTTGCGAAAAGCTCGCATTTCAACCGCGTTTATTCTACTTTTATGTTCTCTCTGTCAACTTAGCTCTCGCTTCCATTAGTAAGCGTTGGAACCAGCACTAAATTGTGTGTATCAAGCGGCGGTTTCTGGCTCAAGCTTTTACTGCCAAGAATTTTTCCGAACGCTCCATTCACACTATTCCTAGCACTCACTCGTCTTTCCACATCGGCAGTGTACCTTCCATACCTGCTGAAAGCGTATCCAAGATATACAGTCTCATTCACTTGATCCAACACTTCATCATCAACCGTAATCCTTACATTGGTTCTGGTTTCTTCTCTTTCAAATACTATTATCTTTTTCTTCTTCGCATTCAATAGTAAGCAATTCTCCATACAATTGTCATTAATTTTTTTTTCTATACTACTTCGGGAGGCATACAAGCATACGGCCCACCTAATGTAAAGCTGGTACCGTAGCCTATTACAGTTCAGATGGTTTTGCTGCTAATAGTACGGCATCGTCTGCATAAAGCAGACAGTTCACTACTAGGTCACCCACGCGTAATCCTACGTTCGTCGATCGTATTATCTGTAGACAGCTATTGAGAACAGAATGAACAGCCTAGCAGACAACACACAACCCTGTTTGAGATGAAGGTATAACTATGGATGAGATCGAATGGTCGAGACTTGAAAAATGGAAAATCAGCAGGAATTGATCTGATCACAGCAGAGATGATCAAACTAGGTGGCACTTACGTCCGGGGCGCCTTCTAGTACTTGAGCAATCTATGCTGGAGGACTGGAAGGGTCCCAATGAACTGGAGACGTGCAGTCATCATGCCCTTGTATAAAGGCAAGGGGTCACGCATGGACTACACTAGCTATAGGGCCATTAGTTTGATCAGCTTAGCAAAAGTATATGGAAAGGTGATTGAAAGGAGAATGAGCGTGAAATCCGATGAAATACTGTGGTAGGTACAGGGAGGATTCCGAAATGGATTCCGTACATCCCCCCGTACGGATCAAGTTTTCTTAATATCGCGCCACAATATCGGTGAGAAGCATCTGGCCATAGACCAGAAGGTTTTCCGTGGTTTTGTGGATCTTGAGAAAGCATTTGATATGGTTGTGCGAAAGGAACTGTGGGACATATTGCCGAGATATGGGATTGACGGTTCACTGCTCCGTGCTGTGCATTTCACTTACAAGGATTGCTTAGCATATGTGCGGATAGATGTCAAAATTGGTGTCAAACAGGGTTACATGCTATCTGCTAGGCTGTTTATCCTGTACCTCGATAATTGTCTACAGAGAATAAGGTCAACGATTGTGGGATTGCGCATGGGTGACCTAGTGATGAACTGACTGCTGTATGCAGACGATGCCGTGTTATTAGCAGAAACATCATCTGAACTTCAAACACTACAATGATGAAAGACGAATGAATGGAGTTATGATAGGCAAATACACTATACAGTGCTGGTCCCAACACTTATTTATGGAAGTGAGAGCTGGGTATAGCAGAGAGAGCAGAAAAGTAGGATAAACGCGGTCGAAATGCGAGCGTTGCGCAAAATTTGTGGCGTAACGCTTGGAGACCGTATTCGTAATGATATGTTAGAACCAGAGTTAGTCTGAAAGAGAGCGTCTGTGTTAGCAGAGATACAATGCAAAAGTTGAAGGATTTAGCAGCTGAGGAAGGCCAAGACTTACCTACCATGACAAAATTGGTCGTGTTCTATCAGAAGGCGATGTCAGGAGCCCTAGAATCCGGCGAGCGTGCATGAGAAGAGCAATGATTGTTAAAGAAGCGAATGAGGTATTACTATATTTTTGTTTACATGAATAATGTCACATTCACATACTACGTATTGTAAAATTTTAGTGCTATTTGGATTATTAACGGTAAAAGTTGCTGTTGTATGTTTTTATAAAATATTTTAATAAAAGGTGAGTGAAAGTAAAAAAATATATCTGTCAATCACTGAACGACACTGTCGGGACTATGGTTGGTTAAATGAACGTAAACAATGGCATATTGAAGCAGTTACACAATGCACAAGAGGGCCCACTTGTGCAAAAACAACTACTAATTAAACCTGCAAGCCAATAATGACTTTGCAAGAAAAATATTAATTTGTTGAACAAAAATCATAAAAAGACTTCTGATTGTGAAATATTTTTTCTACGTTTGATGTGCTCCGATATTTATCTTTTTCCGATATTTATTATTTTTGCGTCGTATAAACGTCTGAGACTATTGTAGACATTAATATATATAATAATTATTACAGTATTTAATTTTATGATTTAGGTATTTAAATTCTTAAATCATAAAATTAAATACTGTAAAATGTTTGAAGTATTTTACTTTTAAGATTTTTTCCTTTTTAAGTCCAGTGAAGAAAAGTATACAGGCTGGCTATGTATTATTTGCGCGTTGCCATGCTGCTCTTCGCATCAATTTCAGTGACTCCACTCACTGGCAGGGTTACTTCAACCTCCAAGGATTTTTATTTGGCCGCAGTAATCAGTTACGTGGTAATACTTTTCCGTTTGCGTTAGCCTTCTTAATTAAATATCGTTGAGAAGTGGGGTAAATTCTCACTCCTCAGAACCTCGTTTCGAAATCGTTTAAATAAATATTAGGAAAACGGTAGAGGTACAAGTTATCGTAATAGTATATTATTCTTTACTAGCGACCCGCCTCGGCTTTGCACGGGTGGGAGATCCAAGCATTACCAATCTTCACAGGATCATCCGCTGGGCTAATCTGAAGATCGCATTAAAATCAGTTCAGCTGTTTTAGAATCCGTATGGGATATAACATATTTCATTGTAATATTAGTATACTTCATATTTACTATTCTATTGGTTACCATATTTAAAGGTATACGGTTTAAAAATAATAAAAACAAAAAAAAAATGTTTTGTTAATCAGTAAGTGAATTCCTAAACGCATATATTAATCCGGTTCAATCCATGTTGCGTGATTTTATAACACTGGTATATTAAAACTTCCCTGCGTTGCTCAACCATTATTATTCGACATTTAATGCACATTTTATGTGAAAACTTCCAATCAATAAAACTTGTTTTTATTGGATCCTATTAAAAATATATTATTTGTGTTACAAAATGTTACCAGTAATTTTAAACATTTTACTGTTTCTTTGTTCATAAAGTACAGATTTTAATATGACTACGAACATTTAATAATGCTTCAGTTAATTGCGGCGTACAGTTTTTTCATTAATTTAAACAATATGGGGAGTAATTATTAATGCAACAGGTAACTGAAGGTCAATTATTTGTTATACATTTTTTCCAAACATTTTCTTTTATATTTTATTGTCGGATGTTGGCATATCTAAAACTAAATAACATTTCATCGAACAATCAACAATCATGTTACATAACTTCTAAGAAAATAAACAATGTATATAACCATGTAATTGAAAATTGTCATCTATCGCAAAGCAAACGAAACTCCAGACACTGTCTAGACGTATAGTCTGCGATTTATAATTAAATGTTTGATTAAGTTAATGTCGCAAACATTAAACGAATTGGTGAAATGTAAGTGTGTAACATAATGTAATGATTTATGTAATACGTACTTGATACATATCGGCAGTCAGCAAAAACAGTAGGTCTAAATAGCCGTTCGATGACGGTGCAACTTCGTATCTTTTCGCAATAAAGACTTCGATTTATTGGAGGTTAATTAAGAATTCATAATTAGGTCATGTAGTCATTCAGAATGCGAGTTCTGTCCGAGATTGCTGATCCATACGCTGATAACGTTGTGTTGGCAGTTTCTGTATTCCAAATCAAAGCATCGGATCATATCTTTTTTTTATATAAGAAATTCGGTGACATCGCCGTGCGTTCTACCAATCAAACACGTTAAGCAGTATCAGCCAGTCTAAAGATGGGTTTAGTTGTTTTGAACGTGTCGTTGGTTACACCTCTTTTCGATAGAAGACATACGTTAAGCTACGTTATGTGAGGTAGGACGTATCAAAGCAGACCGACTAGGGAGATCTCAACTTCACACAAACCGCAGTCAAATGACAACTTTATTCATGGTTGTTGTTTTCCTGCAAGTGACTGAGGTTACCAGTAAGTTTCTGAGAAGAAAGCGGCGCGGATGGCTAAGCGCGAACGATACTCTTAGTGTTGCACGCGTTCATAGGCGACGATAATCTCGGTCTGAAGAATCTAAAAATAATCGCGGCGGGTAGGATTTTATTTAAGTGAACGGACGAAGAATATATACCTACTTTTAAAAACATGAAAAAATACTTACGTCTATCTTCCCCGAGAGGTGTGTGCTTGACAAACAAATATTTTTACTTAATTATAACTATACTATCTTTATGCCAAGTTCTTGCAGGGTTGGCAGAAATAACTGATGCTATTTATAGCTCTTCCCACACTCTCGCTGGTTTCTAGGGTTCCTAACATCACCTTCTAATGAAAAGCGATCAGTTTAAAAGTGACGAAGAAGGATCGTCAACATAGCTTGCCAACGAGTAAAACGTAACCTTCCAGCAAGCACAGGCTGAAAAGGTCGTCAACATCAAAAAGTTCTAGAAGCAAGAGCCGAAATTCAAGGCCTGAGTACCACCCTGAGAAACAGGTTTTAAGAGAGGTAAAGCACATCAAAGCACCCCGACTGGAGAAGTACCTCCATCTCACAGAAAACCGCAGTCAAATAATGAGTAACTCTTTTATAAGTTGGTAGATTCTTATAGAAAATATCTACGTTGAAATTTATATCGAGTTACTATAATTGTTATACTCGTATACAATCTTTTTTAGATTCTCCGTGGTTGACAGGAAGTGAACTCTAAGAATGTGCCACCGTTTAATTTTATTATCTCCTAATATTGTGCATACATCTCATTGTGTTAATATATATATATATTACTCTACATTCAGAAAAACCGAAATGCTGAGAATTAAATAATAAATAAATTGTTTCGATTTTAATCAAGGAGTCGGGTCGTCGGTGTAGTCGGGTGCCGGCACTTTTGCCGTCGGTAACGGGATACATTTATTTAATATGCAAGTGTCTTATTTATTGTTCACGATACATCTCGGCTAATTGGTTATCTTTTAATTTATTGATCTTGTAGATAAGGGAGAGAACATCGAGATAAAATCGTTTAAAGGTTTAATGGTTTCATTTATAGCGCTTTCACTTCTTAATATTTACGTTTTTTTATGTATAACTCTTATTATTCCATAATTCTACATTTATATCATGTGCGATGTTCTAGTGACTAGCAAAGGTAACTTTAATACATACAATACAAGTATACATAAAAAAGTGTGATATTGAGTTAATTGTCTGTAAAAAATAAATATCTGTATGCATGAACATATTTGTTTTGGTCTGGTTGTTCTTATTTATAACTCTAGGTACGTATTTATAAAATTATAAGATAAATTTACCATAGCCATATACTTGTTTAGAACTAGATGGCTCTGTGTAATATGTGTGAAAATATTTATTATCCCTCTATGCTGGTGTTAATTCTGATCATTTCAGAGCCATGCAGGGAGATAAGTATTCAAAATGTAGAGACCCTACGAGTAGATTGTTGTGATGTAGTATTTACATGTCTAGATAGGTGATGAGTCGGTTATCTAGGAGGGTTTGGTTTGAGGTTGAAAAATTACCGGTGGTAAATTCTTGTCCATTTCCCCCACATATAGTTTTTGATGGAGATCATTCCACAGTTTAAAAGTTCTTGGAAGAACTCTGGAACGGGGTTATTACGAGTCCAGTGCATGAGGATGATTACCCCGCAGACGACAAGCAGTACGGTTTTAAAAGCAGGCATTGGCTTCATATCGAACAACTCCTCGACACAATCCATTGTATAATTGGTAAAACATTCAAAGGGAGGCAAAGTCTTTTGTTAAACTTAATTCAGTTTCGTGTGTAAGCTCATCGATATTTCTCACAGGTCGTCTCTGAACAGAATAACTGCTTAGTTCTGTTAAGTACATCAAGTTTCTTGGACGTCAGTTTCACCATCCGGCGATTTCAGAATGAATTACGCTGGAGAGCTGTACGTCAAAAACTAAATTCTCTCGAACATCATAAGATGGATCGTTAACCTAAAACGAGCGGTCGGAAAGCAGAGCATCGCATATAGCATAAAGCATTACGAAAGGCCTAAATCCAGCAGTGCCCCGTATATCTCGCCCTTCACAGCGTAAACATACTCACACACCCCTCAAAAGTTAAAGGGGTCCCATTCGCCCCTTATTAACCCTCCGAAACCCGGGTGGTCGTATACGACCGCGAAATGTATGGGAAAACGTATATAAAGGGTTCTGACTGCTCAATAAGCTAGAACAAAGTGCTGTTAAGATACGCTTAGATGATTATAACAGATGTCATTTCGCATAATAAGACTTAAAATGTAATTATCATTGTCATTATTTTCGTTATTTTCCGAATTACATATTTCATCGTATCATCTAGAGATATAAACCACCATTAAATCGTATACAGTAATATTTTGCTACCAAAGTGGATGCCCCCAGCAAAACCGATTAAAATGTAAGCCACGCATTCATCTTCAGCGATTAAAGATTATTGATCGTTCGTGTATTTACACCGTAACGTAATATCAATAGAACTCAGTTTTATCAACCATTTTATTTCACCGTACTCATTTCACTTACGTCAACAAAGAAAAATAGTGTAAATATAATTTTTAATCCGCTTTTAGTATGTAGTTCAGTAAGTCATAAAATCTCAGGAACCGATTTTCATTAATTCTAACTGTCGCATTAACTAAGCGTACTACGATAAATCTTGATATTTTGTATCATAGCATTCTAGCTTGTAAGTATAAAGTTATCATCGTTTTAAAGTTGGCTTATTTGGCTCTTTTGTCATGTGGGCCCCGGACCGGATCCGGACTGTTTTTTCAGTAAAAATAATAAAAATGTTTTTCTGTCCCTTTTACTGTAAAAGTAATACGCAGTATTTGGATTTCTGCGTTGTTTATTTAAATACGTCCTGTGTACCCTATATAGATAGAGAGAATTTTTAAATCTTCATTACAAATCGGTGTAAGTGAGTGTAACGCAGGCGAGTTGTGGTTATAGGGTTGTCAAATTACCGTTGTCGAATTAGCCTTTATCGGATCAATCGTCCCATGCTTTTAGTTACTATTAATCATGGTAAAGAGTCATCCCACGACCACCATCGATCATGTACTGCCAGGGAACAAGGTTATTTTGTATCGCAAAGTCATGTTTTATCCATGTACCTTGGCTTCGCCCGACATGTTACATCCTTATTTCGGCCTTTGAAAGTAAAAACTTGATGTACTTATTTTAGCTTCATAAAATATTGGTATGGTTTTGAGATCTTACAATAAATAATGTCATGTTCAGTGTGCTTTAAATGAATACTCTTTTAGTTCGAGACCTAGTATTGTCTATGAACAAGTAATATTTATTATCGTTCTTTAGTTGTAAGTAAAATACGTTTAATAATATTATGATTAAATTTAAATATACCCTTTCTCTGTGAAAAGGATGGTCACTGGGAATAACTACAATCCACTTTACAGATGACCATAGCACAATAACAACTGGAGGTTGTTGTATACCTGTGAGTGTATGATGTTACCAGTAACTTCTTGAGGAGTTTCTGTAGCAGCGGCAACGCTACCGATACCTTTTGTATTGCAAGCGTTCATAGGGATCAGTAACCGTTCACAGCAGGTGGACTTGGTGTGCTGATTTTCCTCCTGATGTTGTATAAAAGAAAACCACGGAGAGGAGAAAATGGATTTAGTCATTCATGTGATGGTTAAGTTTTTAATCACAATTTTATTCCTTTTAATCTGTACAATTTAATACTTCGCTAATGGCAAATAAGCATACTTGAAATGAAACGGTTACTGTTGGATAGCAACTCAGGATTCCCGCTCTTGCATTGCTGTCAACAGCCCCGAAGACTTTATTCACTGGGAGAAATTCAATTTCGATCGAGGTAGAAATTATTTGATTACATGTTTTTGTAAGGTGGAATTACGTCCCTAGTAAGACTTATTATATTCACTCTTTGCTGTATGTCACCTCCCGTCTAAAATACCTCAACCCTCGAAGAGTAAGGAACAGTGTGTGTTGCCAGTGATGACATACGGAACTGAGATATGGCACTTCACTGCGGGCCGTATGGGAAAGCTCATGGTCGCTCAGCGTGCTATGGAAAGAGCTATGCTGTGGGGTTTCTGTTTAATAGAATCAGAAATGAGGATATCCGCATTAGAACTAAGGTAGCCAACATAGCCCACGGGATAAGCAAGCTGAAGTGCCAGTGGGCCGGCCACATAGTTCGTAGAACCGACAACCGCTGGGGAAGAAAGGTTCTCGAATGGCGTACCCGTACATCCAGGGTGCACCCAGTGTGGGAGGACCCCCACTAGATGGAGCAACGACCTCAGGAGATTTGTAGGGAGTCGATGAACACAGGTGGCACAGGATCGTGACGAGTGGCACTGTCTGTAGAGGTGAGGCCTATGTTTAGCAGTGGACGAATACAGGCTGAAATGATGTCAGCTGTCTTATATCAGAAAGAAATATAACTTTCCGCAAAAATAAATTTTAGAAAATAATAGTTTACAAACTTAGAGCACGTTTACATTACAAATTGTAGAATCTACAATTTAAATTACTCTCACAAACACACACATATAATGCGATATGGCGGCCTTAGTTCTAAAAGCAACACTATATTCGCAACCTTAGTGTTCAACAAGCGAAAATAACAATAAGATAATATAAATATATCCAAATAATGCCTAACAAATGCGATGAATAATTCACAGGTTGCCATCCGAGCTTAGTTCGAAAGGGCACACGGAGTGCGTTGCTCGATATGCCAAAGAGAATAAAGGAATGGCCGTGTCTACGGAATTCGACCGGCGCTGAGTCACTGGCCACACCTGACGTCCCCAGCCCTGCGAATACCAAGCACCGTTCATATAACTAAATTCCCTTTAATTGGAAATTGCACTCTACATTTATCTCATTGCACGGTAAACAATAGACTTTGGTAAGAAACGTTATAATTGTTTCCTTATTTGACTTTCTAACACTTAAGTTGGAAGGTCAGATTAAAAGCTGAATATAGCCTAATAGAAAAAAAATCCAATGATATGATGATATGATCCAATGATAATAAAATTTTTCTAAACCAATATTTTGTTTTATTGAATGGCGCTTCCGTTCTGGTGCATGCTGTGTCGGATGGAAGAAATTTGTAGGCAGTCGATGGATGCTGGTGAGTCGAGGCGAGTGGCTCTCTGTATTCATCAGTGGATGATGTGTACGGGGGGTAATGATGATGAATATTTGTAATACTACGTGGGATTGTAAAACAAACTTACAACCTGACTAATGTAACATGTTGCTTTTACATTACGGACGTTTATGACACAAGAAGACAGTATCGAGTTCCCAACCACCAGCATACGTTTTGCTTTATGAGCGGAATGGGCTGATTTAGGCTGTTTCTTGATAACAACACTTTCTCGCAATAACTGTTCATTATTTAACTCCCATAAGCTGGATGTACTTCTCCAGTTAAGCTGTTTCGTAGATATCCATACTTATGCTTCTCTTCACCAAGGCCTCCTTTACTAATCAACAGGATTTATCAGGTGCCGGTGTCGTTGATTTTCGGTTTAAAATTGATGGCAGGTCACACATCTCAAACTTTTATCAAAAGGTATTGAAATATTTATTTACAATATATATTTTTTATCCTACTAAAGTGGCAAACAAACGTACGCCTTGCCTGATGGCAAGTAGTTAAAGTAGTTTACCGATACTTGCAATAAATACCAAGAGCATCCCATGCGGTAGTAAAAACTTTTTGAGGAACCTCATGTTGCAGTCAGCAGGAAGGTCGTTCCATTATTCTTAGAAGAAAATCGTAACCTCCAGAAACCGTACAGTACGTGAGCATTGTGGTTCCAATGAACATGAATTACCGAAAGCGAGCCGATCGGTTGTAGTACAAAGCTGTGGGTTTATTTTATCGAACAACTTCTCGAAACAGAACCTATTGCACAATTAGTAGCACACACGATGATATATTTTTTTTATTTTGACGAGCCTGGTGGTGCATTGATTACCAAAGCTACTAACATCAAGGTTAATTAACGTAGGGTTAAATTGGGAATTTATATACGAGTATGACAAACATTTGCATGCTGCAGCACATATTGTTTCGGTGTCCCGCATTCTCCAAACAGAGGTTGACTTGGAGCAGGAGTAGGGAATGCGGGTCATTATAAACAGTCTCCGAAATAGTGGCGGGGAAAGCTAGAACAAAATTTTTAATATACTGCGTCAGTCTAGCCACGACTCTCATAGATCGGAACAAGTAGAGCAGCTCCACCTAGGACTAATGCTGTATACCTCGGCTATACAGAGTATGATCGCGGTGGCTAGGTGGAGCTGTGAAGCTCGCTGTCGCCCGTGGCTGGACTGACGCAGTATGAGGAGGGAAGTTTGGAACAGTTAAAGTCGTTTCGCCGGCGTTCAAAAATGGGCAAATACGAAAGATGAAGAATTAATGAACGAGTTATGGAATGAAAGGGAGTATTGTGTATGAGTGTGTTGTAATATTTAATTGGCTAATAACTAAATAGCATTAAAATAGCCCTGCTCATGGCAGGGGTGTAAGTACTAAGAGAAAAAATAAACATTTGCATGCTTGACCATCTCGGTTTCTCTGTGTGTATTTTTAAGGGAGATTACGTACAACAAAGCAGCTCGACTGTACTCTTCTGTGAGGTCAAAGTAGTTCCCACTTTAACCTCACAGAAAATCGCAGCCAAATAACAACTTTCGGGTGGGTAGTTGTGTTCCTGTATGTAAGTGGGGATACCAGTAAGCTCCTAAGTAGCTGATGATGTATAAGCAGCAGGGGTGGCCACGAGCGAGCGTTACTTTATGTATTACAAACGTTCATAAGAAATGTCGGGCTGTATGCGTATGCCTACCGATGTTGTATTTCAATTTCTGTTATTTTTCTTTACATGAACGATTAACAGAAATTGCCAAAATGGACTGAAAAGATAAAGGATAATCTTTATTTTCCATTGGAACCTAGCGGGCACTTAGATTACACGTATAAAATAAATCAAATCTTATTGTATTTTATTAATTTATAATAATTTGTGTTTTGAATTACCAGCATTTCGGAAATTACCATTGGCGAAGGAGATATGCCGAAAGAAACTTGTCAATGTAGGTCTTTTTTCAATTGATATTATAACAAATTTATATCACTTTAACAATACAATAATAATAATGATGTCGATTGACAAAATAAAAAAAAAAAGGTACATGTGCTGAATCATTTCCAGGCATCTAATAATTATTATGTATTTATTAATTTATTATTAATTAATATATGGAAAATATGAAGATTTAACTTTGCATATCTTTTAACTACCAGCCAAAATAAAATTTACTGCACACACGTTAGGGTCAGCTGGAAGACATCTCTTAAAGAGATAAGCTCGCCTTTGCACATTGTTTTCTGTAACATATTTATGCTTTATTTGCATAACAAAACTAATTTTATGTTTTGTTATGCAATAAAGCATAAATATATTATGTTCATGAATTTACATAATTTATTCGAGTGTAAATGTAATTGTTTAGAATGTATGTTGTATGTGTGTATATGTGCATATATACATGTGTATAAATATGTGTATTATCATAAATGCGCCACCTACCTACTTAACTTAACGATTATTTCTCTTCCTTCCTTCCTTCTTATGTCGTGTCTGTTGAATGTATTTATTTTGGTGCAATAAAGTGTAAAAATAAATAAATATAATTATAATATTAAATATTATAAAAAATCCAATAAATAATCACTTCACACACCAAAAATAATTACAAGAAGCAGTGTCAAAATTATCCACTAATGTACGTAGCAATATTTACTGAATACAATTAATGCCGACTTTAGTGTTTGCCTTTTATGCCCTACGAATATACAGATGATTGGACACCATAGGCATTAGTTTCATTTATACCAATTTTGATTCTAGAAATACTAAACATAGGAAATTCTTTTTTGATGTTATTTGTATCTTTGTTCATTACTACAACAATTACTCGCGACCGGAATTTCACAGGTTATGTGTACGAGTCTAAATGAGTTTTGTGGTCAAACAATTGACTCAATCTAGGCCTGCCTATGATGTATACAAAGGTATCACATACAATAATATACATTCGAATAAAGGTTTTACCACGTTATATTAAAACTTAGTTTCCCATAACTAATTCAATCATTTGTTCCTGTTTGAATATATGGTACAGGTTAGTTTCATACTGGATTTGAATGATGTGATATTTTCGAATTGAATAAAATCAATTGAAGAAATAATTTACACACCTACTTAGCTGTGTAAACGTGTATGTAGTTATATAGATATTTATTCCCGTTATATACCATCTAGGTAGCCGAAAACTATGCAAGATAGTACAGTTTACTGTACACAACGCAATGCTAATCCAAACTCTGATATATGGAAGTGAAAGCTGGATATGGCAGACAAAGCATGAAAGTAGAATACACGCAGTAGATTTGCGAACGTTACGCATTACCGTAAATGCACATTAGCGTAACGCATGCGGATCACATATGCAATGATGATGTCAGAAAGAGTGTTGATCTGAAAGAAAGTTTCGCCGTTAAAACAAAAAAGGCATGTCCATTGATTTGGGCATCTAGAGAAAACGCGGGATGAAAGAGTTAGATATTATGTATGAGAAACAGATATGCAGCGCTACAGTGCAAGGATTTAGCAGTCGAGAAAAACAAGACTCACTACAACGATGAAATTGATCGTGTTTTATCAGAAGGTGATGTTCCTAACATGATAGGAACCGGCGGGCGTGCAAGAGTTATGAATGTTAAAGAAGGGAACGAGGTGTGAAGGACCGCGTATTGTGGCGCTCGGTTCTCTCCGCCTACCCCGCAATAGACTTTGCGTGAAGATATAGACTAGACTAAAACATTTTTTTTAGTTTTCTTAATATGGGTTTCCTAATTCAAATACATAGGTATCTTAATTGTATATGTAAAAGAGTGAAATTTCGTAGACGATTTTATTGCTCCTTAAAAATACTAATAACTGTATTGTTTCTAATGTATAACGGGAAAGAGTATAAACAAGATTAAAAATATATATGGACTTCTGATAAACTGATTTGTCAATTTTAATTAATTTGTATAATATTGTAAACATTGTTTATATTAATAAATCTAAAAATATAGGATACATGCATTTAATTTTTTAATAAGCAAAGTTTGAAACGAAATACGAGTATGGTACCTTATGAGGTTGTTCATGACCAGCTGTGATAAAAAATACTCTCGATTTTTTCGCCTTGTATCGCTATATCGTATCCTAATATCCTAATAACTACGGGATAGGTAAAAGAGTTCTAATAACTACATAAAATTATTACTAAAAGCGACTTCAATAATTGGGTACCTAATGTTAATATTGTTATAAAATGCAATATACCCTTCAAATACAACCTGGACCTTACGATGCGTGACAAATACTATTTTCTTTTAAGCACCTATATAGTAGATCCCACCAAAAACATTCTGTAAAAAACTAGCCAAGTCTCGATGGAGCTGCTTGTTTATCTCTAAAAAGTAATGAAATCTAGACAAAGTCGTGCCAAGTCTTCCTTACTGCGATTTCTTTATTATTATAGTTAATGTTGTGTGACTTGGCCGTTGAACATTCTTTATACGTTAGTGGGTACAAGTCAATTTTGTTTACACGTAATATTATATCTGTTGTAACTACCTATGTTAGTTAAGCGAGATAATAGCCCATACTGGTATTGGTAATTGGACGCTAGTGTTTCATTTTAGGCTGTTGTTAATTGTGCAACACATGCATTCTGCATTGACAATGTTGACTTCTGCTCTCTTCTTTTTGGAAATTTTGGATTTTAGGTATGTGATTATAGCTTACTGGATGACGAAAATTTCTGCGTTCTGGTCTTACCCAGGGGTTCTCAAATAGGCGCCTGAAAATGCGGCGAAATGGTTCCAGTAAAGGATGGTACGGCAGTGTTTGCTTCGCGCTCGACTTGGCGGGGCCACTGCCGTGCCCCCCGATATTACAAACATACGAGAATTTATCTATCTATCTATCTATAACTTCACGATAAACCCCCTTGCGGGGTAGGCAGAGAGGGCCGAACGCCACATGACTCGAACCCTTAGAAACTTCACGTGCTTCTCTAACATTCATTGCTCTTCTTATGCCCGCTCGCCGGTTTGTAAGGCTCCTGACAACACCTTCTGATCAATCGTTTTAAACACGATCAATTTGGTCGTGGTAGGTAAGTCTTGGTCTTCCTCGGCTTCTACATCCTTCATATGAGTATGTTCTAGTAAAATCAACTAAAATTATTTTGACGAGCTCGGTGGCTCAGTCGTGAAATACTCGACTTTGACACCAACGCTTGTGGGTTCGATTCCCACGCAAGGCAAACATTTTTGTGCATGAACATGTCTGTTTGTCTTTGTCTGGATGTTTTAAGAGAAGTAGGGCGCATCAAAGCAGCCCGTCTGGGGAAGTACCTTCACCTCACAGAAAACCGCAACCAAATAGCAACTCCCTAGAGGGTTGTTTTGTTCCTGCGTGTGAGTGAGGTCTCCAGTAAGCTCCCAAGGAGTTGCTGTGTAAGCAGCAGAGGAGGCATCGCGCGAGTGATACTTAATATATCGCAAGCGTTAATAGGCTACGGTACCCGCTTTACATCAGGTGGGTCGTATGCTTGTATGTCTCCCGAATTAGTATAAAAAATAAAAAAAATAAACTGAGCCTTTTTCCAAAGGATGGACGGGGGAAGGGTATATATTTGTGTTAATGTTGGGACCCACTGCAGACTATTCCTTTTTTACGTGCTGGTGCGTGTGACGAACGTGAAGCGATCATGTTCATTTTGCCTCCATTTACGGTACTTTTGCAATTTACGAAGTACAAAATAATAAGAATTTCCATTAAAAAGACGAATCGCATACAGAGCCACCTAATTACTTCGTATTATGATTTCCCCTTTAGAAATAACTTTAATGGAAATAAACATCGCAAATTCCCGGTAAAGCGCAATTTGAGATCATAACGACAATATTAAGCCAAATGAAGACATTCTCAGAATGTATTTTGGGTTTTATTCGGTTTCGGTGGATGAAGAAATTGCAATGTAGCGGATAATTCGAATGAGCGTTGTGTGTATATCAGATTTGACGACAATACAGCCGCGACGTGACGGAAAATGACCTGGTTGTAGACTTGTGATTGACATTTTCTACTTTTATAGTGCTTTATTTAATACTTTACTAACATCTACTTCTTTTACTGGAATAGAACTAGCACACATAGGTAATTTTTGACAAAATTCCCGAAGCTCGCAGTAGGGGGGGATGATCATTTTTAACCGACCTCAAAAAAGGAGGTAGTTCTCAATTCGAGTGTATTTTTTTGTATGTTTGTTACGCGATTACGCCAATTATGAGTCGATTTTGATGATTCTTTTTTTGTTTGGTAGGTCATAGATACTTCACAGGTGGTCCCAAATTATATCGAAATTGATACAGCGCTTTTTAAGAAAATCAACAAAACCAAAAATATATACACAGATAATGTTTTGGTTTGTGGTTCCCATAAAAAAATAGATTGAATCCTCAGCAAAAGTTTTTGATGAGGATTCAATCTATTTTTTTACAGCACTAAAAATCATAATATAAATTCAAACACACGCAGGAACTAAAAAGCGAAACATAGTTGGTCACAATTACTTATGATTTTTGGAGTCAGTGCCAGCCGCGTAATATCAATTGATAATATCAGTATACTGGCACCGACTTAAAAATCGGGTTAAAAATAATTTATTTAATATCGTGAACAGCGAGCGACACACTATTCAGACGTGACCAGCCGTTTAGAAGGGTGAACAGCAACTGATTTGACTGCAAACTTAGAATTGTATAGCTACACTCGTTGCATGAGTGCGACGATTTCCGACATTTTTTTGAAGTTATCCTCCTGTAGCTACTGTGTTAAAGCGATGACCCCATTATCTTTGCAGTAAGTATCCTACTAAGTACTCGCGCGCAAAATCAGATAAACAAGATATCGATCAATCCATCGGGCGATTTTATTAGCGCCATAAATTTCCCAAAATTATTTCTTGCCATCGAAAATTGAGGGTCCGCGAAATTGCACGTAATGTTACAACTAAGTAAATTACAGTCTGTACTTGACGCTAAGTATAGAGCTTAAGTGTGTCGTATCGACTGCTATAGAAAATGTACCGGCTATGTTTGGGCACTGCTTTACGACGATTATCATTTTAAGGATGAAATTGATGTGCTCATTATTTTCATTATACGCAACAGAAAATATGTATGACGAGACTATAAAGTGTAATTTAATTTGTAATAGCACTCGTGTGTTTCAAAGGAAGAAATAGCGATATTCTTACAGGATTTTTTGTCGGGTAAAAGTATTATATCATATCTTATTTTTTTTATACTACGTCGGGAGGCATAGAAGCATATGGCCCACCTAATGTAAAGCGGGTGCCGTAGCCTACTAACACTTGCGATATACTAAGTATTACTCGCGCGATGCCTCCTCTGCTGCTTACACAACAACTCCTTGGGAGCTTGCTGGTGACCTCACTCGCACGCAGGAACACAACAACCCTATAGGGAGCTCTTATTTGTCTGCGGTTTTCTGTGAGGTGGAGGTACTTCCCCAGACGGGCTGTTTTGATGCGCCCTACCTCTCTTACAACATCCAGACCAAGACAAACAGATATGTTCATGGATACACATGTTTGCTTTGTGTGGGAATCGAACCTACGAGCGTTGATGTCAAAGTCGCGTCATTCAAGACTGAGCCACCGAGTTCGTTAAAAAAATAATGTCGATCTGTCTCTCATTTATAATAATAGCGTTTAAAGAATAAAATTGCCGTTTTATATTACTAGATACTTTGAATTGACATCATGGTGTGAGATTTTGGTGAAACTTTTTGACTTGATACTTGAGGTTTTTCTTTTAAAAAATGTACAATATTTGATTTCCGAATTTCAATTGCTTTTTTTATTCAGTTTATACGGGAAATATGGATACTTCGAAAATCCGAGCAATATTTGAATACGAGTTCCGACGCGGAAATACGCGGCAGAAACGGCTCGCAATATAAATGCTGCGTTTGGAGAGGAGACTGCTAATGACCACACCGTGCGTTTGTGGTTTAAACGCTTTCGTGATGGAAACCTCAACTTAAAGACCGAACCACGTGAAAGACACACAGGTGAATAACACTGAATTGAAGGAGATGGTGGAAGCCGCTCCGAGTCTAACTACCCGGAATTAGCGGCATGGTTACCTTACCCACAATATTGACTCATCAAATCAATAAGATAAAAAAATATGAAAAATGCGTGCCTCATGATTAGACTCATAAAAAAAAAAGAAAGAAACGCGTGTTGAAACTGGTGTTGCCTTGTTGAATCGGTACAGAAATGAAGGAATATTGGATTGGAGTGTGACATGTGACGAAAAGTGGATTCTTTACGATAACTGTAAGCGAAAAATTAAATGGCTGACCCCAGGTCAAACGCCGCAACAGCGCACTAAAGCAAAGCTTACCAATAAATAAAAAGGTAATGGTAACTGTTTGGGGGTCTCTTCATGACGTTATAGCTTTCTCAGGTCTGGTTAAGCAATAACAGCAGATGTTTATTGTCTCGAATTTCGAACAATGATAGCGAAACAGGCAGTGAAATAGCTGCCATCCTCCGTACTCGCCAGATCTTGCTTCAACTGACTATAATTTTCTTCGTGATTTGGATAATTTTCTGCGTGGTAAAAAATTTTCTTCCCAGGCAGTACAAAATGATTTCACACAGTTTATCGAATCTAGATCCCCAGAGTTCTATCGCAAAGGGATAAATAAACTTCCGATTCCATGGCAGCAATGTATAGATTATCTATCTATAACTTCACGCTAAATCCCTTCTGGGGCAGTGAGAACCGAGCGTCTCGTGACTCGATCCTTACAAACCTCTCTCGCTTCTTTAATATTCATTGCTCTTCTTATGCACGTTCGCTTCTAGGGCTCCTAACATCACCTTCCAATAGAACACGACCGATGTGATCAAAGTAGGTAACTCTTGGCCTTCCTCGGCTCCTACATACTTCCACTTTTGGATTGTCTATCTGCTTCGTCATTCTTTCATTCTGCATTCTTTTTACATATCCGAACCGAACTGAACAGAGCCTGCCTCTTCTTATTTTAACACCGATGCTCTCTTTCAAACCAACTCTATTTCTAACATCATCATTGCGAATACGGTCTACAAGCGTTACGCCATAAATTTTGCGCAACGCTCGCATTTCGACCGCGTTAACCCTACTTTCTTACTCTCTCTACTATACCGATTCCTCGCTTCCATAAGTAAGCATTGGGACCAGCATTGCATTGTGTATAGCAGGCTGTGCGTTCAGGTTCAAGTTTTTACTGCCAAGAAGTTTTCCCAACGCTTCATTCACACTATTCCCAGCACTCACTCGTCATTCCACATCTGCAGAGTGTACCTTTCATCCCTGCTGAAAGCGCATCCAAGATATACAATTTCATCCATTTGTTCCAACACTTCATCATCAACCGTAATCCTTACATTGGTTCTGGTTTCTTTTCTTTCAATTCTTTCATTATCTTTGTTTTCTTCGCATTCAATATGAAGCCTGTCACCATACATTCTCGTGTCTTTCATAATTGTGACCAGTGTTGCAGTTCAGTTGGCGTTTCCGCTAATTACACCGCATCGTCTGCATACAGGAGACAGTTCACAACTAGGTCATCTATGCGCAAACCTACTGACCTTATTCTCTACATACAACTCTCGAGATACAGGATAAATAGCCTTGCAGATAGCATGCAACCCTGCTTGACACAAATTTTGACATCAAACCAGAGTGACATGCACACACGCTGAGCAATCCTTGTAAGTGGACTGCACAGCACGGAGCAGTGAATCGTCAATCCCATATTTTGGCAATATGTCCCACAGTTCCTTTCGCACAACACTATCAAATGCTTTCTCAAGGTCCACTAAACCGCTCCTTTCAATCACCTTTCCATATAGTCTTGCTGTTAAGCTGATTAAACTGTATAGATAATGAGGGCCAATATTTTGATTAAATAAATATGTACATTTTAGTAAAAAAAAGTGTATTAATTTTTCAGTACAAATCGGCAATTTCATACTTTTACCCCTAATATAACGTATACGGCGAACAATCAAACGGATTCAGATTGATTCGACGCATTCTTTTTAAGAGAGGTAGGTCAGCAGACTGGGATGGTTACATGAATTCTAGGCATTGTACCCATAGAGGCAGCTTTGTTTCAAATCAGACGATATCAAATCCTGTGTAACCGCAGTAGCTTTTTTTATATACAACGTCGGGAGGCATATAAGCATACGGCTAACCTAATGTAAAGCGGTTACCGTAGCCTATGAATGCTTGCAACACATTATGTTAACACTCGCTCGATGCCACCTCTTCTACTTACACAGATACTCCTTAGGAGCTTACTGGTGACCTCTCTCCCCAGATAGGATGCCTTGATGCGCCCTACCCCTCTTAAAAAGCCTTTTTACCGCACTGCTCGACGACGGCGGGGAGTTTACCCTCACACACCGGAACCGCAATGTTCGTGTACTGTACGGTTCCAAAAATTTTCTTCCGAGTTGTGAAATGATCTCCCAGCCGAGGTTTTTCCAACCAAAGGACAACATGGGGTTCTTCAAAAAGGCTTGAAGAGGTTTTTAGAGGGTTGGCAACGCACGAGTGACACCTCTGGTGTTGCAAATGTCCGTAGTCTACGGCGACTGTTTACCATTAGGCAGACCGTATGTTTGTTTGTAACATTAGTGGTATTGAAAATAATTTTATATTAATATACCTGTTTTTTGTAAGAACGTCTTTTGCTATGAGGCAAGGTGTACCACGTACATCCGAGACTTGATTTGACTGTAAAATAGATAGTGTCAATAAGTTACAGTAACCATTTACTTAGTATTCCGTAGGCTTGTTTACCACCTTAGTGGTATAAAAGAAAATAGGAAGCCATGTACTTCAACGGCTTTTCTTATTGTGATGAACACATTCATGCGATTACTGTGCTTTTGAGTTTGAGTAGAAGGACTCAATCGCTGACGGCAAAGGTGAGGAAACTGCAGCTGCCTCAGCTCTACTGTCACCGCTTCAGTTTCATTTGACATATTATGTCATTCTGAAAGCAGGGGAAAGCAACATTCTCTTTCTGTCATTGATTTTAAGGCAATACGTAATTCGTATGTCGTGTAATTTTTTGAAAGCAAGAACCCAATTATATAAGAAAGTTAGTTTTCGCTTTTTTCGAAGGGCAATTACATTTATTGACCTTTAGCTACACGTCTTGTAGCGTCACTATTTTCTCTTTTTAAATATCAAATCTAATACAAAAAAAGAAAAAAGTTTGTATGTTTGTTTGTTTGAACCCGCAAATCTCTGGAACTATCAGGTCGATTTGAAATATTATTTTTGCATTTGATTGTACAATCTTGATTCTCAATATAACTGTAGGCTACGACTCTTAGAAGCAAAGGGAAAAGAAAGAAAGTAGGAAAAGCGATTTGTACAGGATACCCGGGCAAACACGAACGAAGTATCGGAGTGCAACCATTTACCTATATATTGCCTAATCTCAGGATTATCAAGCCATGACAAATCATAAAAGTACTTACTTGTAGTTTCTTCGTCGTCGTTGCCTCATTACCAAAGTAGAAAGATATAGATCTATCACTAGAGTTGTCTTTATGATCGTGAACAGTAAGTGGGATGCTACACTGTTGTTTCGAAGGACCAGCCGCGACTGATTTGACTGTGACCTTCTCTTAGAATCGTGCAGCGACGCGTATATTGCGTATGCCAATTTACTGCGTGTCTCGTAAGTTATTCTACTGCTTATCTCTCCACTGTATTATCACCGAGTTGAGAAGCTGTGACTGACTATAACGATTTTGCAAACTCTCTTCCTGGAGACCCACTCAAGTATATTTTATCAAATTTTGATGACTATCCTTTCCTCATTTTACTTGTCCTTTACCTTTCTATGTTAAACGCATTTTTCTGAAATATGGCCAATGAATTTCAGACACTGTTTGCTGGCCACGAAAAAAGTATTTATTTACACCAAATCTTATAAAAATATAATATTAATGTATTAGTAAAGGTATATTATGTTGATACACAGTTTATTGAAAAGTGTATGTTATTAAAAGAGTAGGAAGGCATCTTTTTAAAATACTTCAATAAAGAAAAGGTTGTCAAGTCGAACTTTATTTTGCGCTCTGCCTCGGCCAATTCTGTCACGATATTTTTTTTTAGGTTTTTTAGTTTTTCTTTTATTAGTTTCTTTTTATTGGGAAGCTTGTAGTATTCAATTATGTTTAGTGATGTTACACCTTCATTAATTCCCCTTTTCATGCTTCTTAATAAACCTTTGTTATTATTATCTGTCCGATCCATTTAGAGATAAAAAAGTATATTGATTTGTTTTTATCGATTTAAAGTTAAGTAAGTTAAGTAAATTATTTAAAAGTAATGAGTTTGTTTGTGATATCAATTTTATTAATGATGACCATTAGAAAGATTTGATTTATCAGAAAGATTATATAATAAATTAGAAATGTATTATTTTCATAGTAATTAGACTACATTTAGGTTTACCCATATGAATTTAGATCCAACAAGTAGAGAGTCCATTCAAGAGCAGTGACTGATGTAGTACATTCGCCGCGACCCGGTCCTGGGGATATCAATGAAATATACCCATGAAACTGGTATATAGCATCAACAGTCCCACTATTGTGAAATATGTCGGAAAACAAATTGTTGTGGATAAGAAATCAGCTCGGTCGATCGGCATTGTTTCAACTACTCCATATCTTTGCTATTTGTCTCTTTTTCATACAGTATTTGTTTTTATCTATAAAAAGAAATAGTAATTCTTTCACAACTACCAAAAATATGGTCTAGTTAAAACAATGCTAAGTATGCCTCGTACGTTGCCCTCTCAGCATTACCAGGAGAGCCCCTGGTAGCTTTATTTAGTGAAACAGATTTCTAGAGTTTTTTTTTATATTAATTAAAAATCCCATCCACAGGCTCTTTGGCCCGTGCCTTTTTTTGTTTGTCACGTTTTGTCAGTTTAATTTATTGTTCGCTCCGCAAGTAAGCTTACAATAAGTGCTTATGTTAATTAATGTTAATTTTGCGTGCTTTTTTCCTTTACAGGCTTAAAGCTAGTATGACAATTGTTAACTGAAGTGAGGGATGCGGGCAGACCAGTCCCTCTGCGCGGCACCCGTTCACGAGTTGACGCGGAAGGCAGCCATCGCCATGCTCAACCATATTTTAGGGAACTCGGCGACCCGCCCCCGACGCAGCCACGCGTCTGGACATTATTGTGAGCATGACTGCTCGCTTCCCTAAGTTCAGCTTTCGTTTTTTTTTTCCAGAATCGAAAGGAAATGGCGCCCCGAAGTTGCGCCAGTTTGCCCTTCTTTTCTTTCGTCTTTTCCGTTGTGAAGGAGGAGGAGGGACCGCTCCCTGGGTCCTCAGAGCTTTGGGTCAACGTTTTGATGACCTTCTCGTCCCTCGCCCTCATCGCTATCTTAAGGTAATAGTCCCTGATGTGTTCCGTTGTCGCGGTCTCGGCTCGCTGGATAAACAGAGCTGTCGCGTCGTTGTCGGTACAGTCTGTGTGGTATACACAGCTGTCCGTGTGTCTAGAGACCGCGACAACAGCATGGGGGACACTTTGGAGGAGGTGGGATTTTTTGGAGGTTGTACGCACAATAATCACTGACTCGCACGTTAGTCCCTGTGCTTCATGTATGGTTAGGGTGCGGGAACCCGAATTTGCTCCGTAGCCCTGGCTGATAAGGAGTGCCTTCGCAACATGGGTGTGGACAAGGTAAAGCGTGTTGTCCTGTTTCGGGATCCGCTCTCCTGTGAACCGCTTCAGCGATAGGGATTTAGCGCGAGTCTTGGCCGAGTATATGCCACTGTAGATTTCTCCAAGAGCATACGCTACGTCCTGTGGATTCCTGTACGTACAAAGGAGATTTTGAGAGATTGACGTCACAAGGTTAGGTCTGTTTTATAAGGTGTTGAACAGATTGTTCCTGTCGATGTAGGGAAGCTGGTTGTCGTCTCCGATCAGCAGGGCTTCACTGGCTCTGGCTAGTTGTATCGCCATGACTATGGATCCGAAATGGTTCATAAGGGCTTCGTCCACCATTAGGCGTGTACAAGTATCGCCCTTATGTAGTCCATTTACTAGAAGGGATGCCATAGTCCGCACCCTCTTTTTGGCTAGGTCACCAAAGCGCGTTTCCAGTTTTCGCCTGAGATCGGTGGCAGCCTCAGTTGTCGTTGTCACTATGATGTTTCTAGCCAGGTCGGCTTGTGACACCGCCCACGTGGATTTCCCGCAGCCGGGGACTCCGTTAACCCATGTGATAGTGCGTCTCACCCAGTGCTTCGGGCTTCCGCCTTTGCACAGGTCCCCCGCTACGGCTTCTGCCATATCGAGGATCCTGTCGTCCAGCATTACCTTTATGCACCTGGCTACCACCACTACCGGGACTTCGGTCGGTGTTTTAATGGTGATCCTCCCTTCCTCGCTCTTCTCGTCCAGGGGCACAAAACCGCCAGTTGCGCTATATGCTGCCATGTACGACCCCGACATGTTACCCAGTATTACTCCTGTCGCTGTCGTAGATCGCTGCCTCAGCTTCGTCCAATTTTATCCGTAGCAGCTCCTGCGAGCCGCGGTGATAAGTCTGCAAGATGGAGTTGCAGGTATCCATGTTTATTTTCCGCGTTGCTCTGGTGATTGTCACGAACTCGATGAATGAACTGTTCTGTCAGACATCTTTCCTGCATCACCCGTTGTTGCAAGCGTTCAGACCCACTGACGTGGGAGGCTCCTTCTCCTTCGTAGTCCTTAGTTCTCCCACTGAGGTATCCCACGACCATGGCGTCAATACTGATGATCTTGGCAGGTTCGGCTCTTTGCCCCATGAACTTCAGCACTGCGCACATCTGTTCGAACTCGGTAACTTCGTCGTCCGTGCAGAACAGCGCGATAGCTTTGTTGTTCTTTCGCACTATTCTGCACGTCTGGTTTCCGATTGTCATCTTTGGTAGTTCGTTGAACATCTTGCGCCGCATGGTGGTCTTGCGAGTGCTTCCGTTAAGTAGGACTCCGAGTCCCGGCGAGATCGTTACCGTATTTTTCGCCATGGCATTGCAAAAGGCAATCCCTATTTCTGGAGATTGTTTATGAATATTACTATGAATGTTGAAGAAGCGAGTAAGGCGTGAAAAGATCTAGTCATGCAGCACTCAGTTCTCTCTACCTACACCATAAGGGACTTGGCGTGGAGATGTATGTATTGTATTATATTGTTTTTAAATGGTAAAAGCTCTTCCAGAGTCAAAAATTACGAAAATATTTCAATTTTAACTATACATCGTTATGCTCTACATTTCTTTCGCCAGTCGTCGTTTTCTAGACAGCAGGGTGCACCATGGGTCTTAATTATATGCATAGTAGGTGCGATAAAGATAAGAAACCAATAAAATATTAAAATCTGTGCTGTAATTCAAACCAATAAATCAATGCAAGTAATTTAATAAGGATTTATGAATGTTAGTCCACAATTAACAGATAAAACTTTGAATACAAAATTACGAACGAGACAATCTTTATCGTTAATTTATGCCATTATTAATAGAGTATAATATAGATCCGTTAGACATGCCTGAGTTGAAGGCAAATTCAACGAATTTAAGCACTTTAATCTTTGACCTATAACATAGATCGAATTATGGTGACCAATCACATTTTAAAATGGTCACAGTTGTATATTTGGAATACGGTTTCGATTTATTTAGATTTTATTTCAGAACGTCTTGACATTCCATAATAAATTTAAAATATTTTTTTGACGAGCTTAGTACTGGAGTAATGCTACTTTGACACCAAGTATCGTGGATTCGATTCCCACACAGGAGAAACATTTGTGAGCATGAACATAATTAATTATGTGTTCGTCGTGATCTGGTCGTTATTAAGAGTTATTAAGCACATTCAAGCAGCCCGTTTGGAGAAGTATCTCCGCCTCACAGAAAACTCCTCAGGAGTTGCTGTATTAAGAGTAGAGGTGGCATCGCGTCACATGCGGCGAGCGTTCGTAGGTTACTTTAACAGTTTTATATTGGGTGGGCTGTACAGTGCACGCTTGTATGCCTCCCGATGTAGTAAAAAAAAAATTGCAGTCAAAGAATAACTTGTATAGCAAATAGTGCACTTTTTTTCTAGCCCGTGTTTACCCCTGCACATCACCTCCTCTTAGCGTTGTAGTAATCTCATTCACTCGCAGGAACACAACAACCCTCGAAGGAGTTGTTCTTTGACTGCAGTTTTTTTTGTACTACGTCGGGCTATTTGGTCTTCTGTGTGGTGGAGTACTATACAAATGTGCAAAGAAGTAGTGCATCTACAATTTTGAAGTTGAGAGCTGAATTCATTTTCAGTACGGATATTTCCTGCTCAATTATTCCAAGTAATTAACCAACCGAGCTTCGATTGGCGTTATTAATACATTTTTGTGTAAAACCGTGTTTTTTTTAAAACATTACCTATACAGAAAAACTAAAAAAAAACACAACCTTATCTAAATACAAAATTTGATACAGATCGTTATCTCGTTTCCTAATCCATTAGGATTGGCGGGATCCGCTACTAAAGCGATCGCCGTCAAACAGCCGAGTAAGTGAAATCCGAAAACAGGAAATTAGTGGTGCATACCTACGCCAGAATTCGATTCGGGGATCAGTTGGTCAATTGGCCGTTTTTTCATTCACCACTGGTTTCGAATATATTTATAAGATATAGAAGATTATATATATATATACAGGAATTGCTTGTTTAACGAAATAGGATTATACCAAGAGAAGTTATCTAGTAAAAATCGCAGTGATATTTAAGTCGGCGACTGTTGTAAACGTATCGGTAGTGTATTTCGGTTGCGCTTGCGCAGCGTTGGCCGGAGGCGCGCGTGGCCTGTCGATGATTTATCAATAGCCGGCCGCGATGGCTGCACGACGGCCACGCCGCACGGCCACTCTTCCTGAGAGGCACGCGAGCGACAGGAGCTGGCGACTACGAAACAAAGTGACACACAAGAATATACTATAAGCGATATCTATGACTATTATGTAGGTCCTGTTGGAGTATTGTATCTACGAGTACAATACGGTAAAGTACGTGTAGTTAACGTAATTAAATTGAGATGTCTGGCCAAATAAAACCATTATTAATAAGTTCAGGTGTCACTATGCGCAAAATCCTCAATAACATTCTAGAAACATTGTGAAGGAACAGTGAATGCCAACCCTACTAATCTCAATGCATCGATACAAGCTTCGCTTCAATTGAAGGCGTTTAGAACGGAGTATATGCCATAACCATGCCACACTGCTCAACTGCGGATTGACGGAGGTCAGTATTCGCAAGCTGCCCGAAGACCATTGACTAAGTTTAACGACTGTCATCTATCGATAACAGCCGGGATCGATGGTTTACCGTTCCTCAGTTATAATCCTGACGATGGAGGAATGAGCGCACCGTTTTGTATGAAATTTGGTGGGTAAAGATTAGTTAGGTACGTAAGAAATGCAAGTCTCAAATGGTAGTACGCGTATAAGTTCGATTCGAAATCGGCCGGCTTTTAGTTGTCTTTATTAGGTGACAGTCATATAATCGGATATTTTTCGGGAATATAAGTGATTTACTGATGTCTTCAGAGAAAAACTTTAGCTTATCGATACCTGCTAATTGATAATCTAGGTTTTGGTGGTGGAGCTTTCTATGTATATAATAAGCACTAGCGTAACAGTACCTTCCACTTCCAAAATTTTACGATGTTCTGTAACTAGGAGGTATTTCTCCAGTCTGAACAGGAATTCCCTGGAAGGTTCTTGTATTTCTGCGAGCGAGTAAAGATTTATTTCAAAGAATATGTTGGGTACGCGTGCGCACAATATTTCTTGTGTTACAAGCGTACATTGCTTCGTTAACGCAAAAAATCAAATCCAGCCATTGTTGAATAATAGCAATATATACCATTTGTTACAATGGAGACCTTTTCCAGTAGGTATTATTATACTTGGTTTAGGTAAAGTATGATAAAGATTACCTATTGATTAATGTAGGATCTTGGGTAGTTTCTCTTAGCTTTCTTCTTTCAACTCTTACAATATGTAGGAGCTGAGTAAAGATTGGCTTTCTTCATCTCGCCACATTCAGCACCACGTGTTGTGAAGATATAGAAAGATGATAAAGACAAGAACATAAAATAACTATATCGTCTATAAATTCACAACGGTGTTGTATTTGTTTTTCAGTTCGTTACAAATGGAATTTTTGTTTTCGGCTTTATCTCACTGTAACACAATGATGTTATATTGTTTAATTCCTTTATGACGTGATACTTTGTTAAGTAAATATGTATTTTATTCCATCTCATAATCCCTGCAATTATCAAGGCATATGAATGATAATATGTGGAACAGTGGCATTAAAATTTTCCTAATTTGTTTAAGCTATCGAGTAGAAAAATACGAGAAGTAGCTGCGTAGTTACTACGCTGATTTATTCATTTTATATTTAAATATTCGTTAGTTAGCAGTGGATACTTTAACACCGAGTTGCGAGTTCCTCATTTTGTCTGGTGTTCATGACCATCATGGTCGGGTGGTTTTTGTCTTCTTACATATTAAACTGAATAGATCCATATGGACTCGAAAACGGCTGGACGGTTTTTAATGAAAATTTCAGGGAATCTTTAGATTTTGTCAGCGGGTAATTGAATTTGAATAGGTAACGATAAGTATGTACATATTTTAACAAAATATTTACGTATTATTAAAATACTTACGTAATTATTTTAAGAGATTTTCAGGTTTACACAATGTCAATTTGAGCAAATTTTCTGTGTATATAAAAATGTATATATATAGAAAAAGATAATCTTTTATAAATTACACCCGCGTCGTTCTGCACTGTCCCTTCGGCGGCCCTTCCCCCCACCGACCTCCCTCCCGGGGCCTAGTTGCGCACGCGTCACACCACGCCCTGCCCTGCTAGCGTTAAATATATCATAGGTCATCTAGTCAGGTTTGTCCGGCTGTGGCGAATTCGCTACTAAACTCTGTGCCTGGACAGTGTTTCAACATTCCACTGATAGTTAGATATTGATGGTGATGACCGCGCCGATATTACTGAACTGTACTAATACGTCTACGATAGTAAAGTTATGTAGTTAAGGCATAATTACACTAGATAACACTGAAGTCCAATTAGATGTCTCATAAAATTTTGAATTGAAAAAAAAAACTGTTTTTTTACAGGTGATGTTTGACCGTGGAGATTATGACGACCAAGGTGGCGGAGTGGTTAATAACGCTACTTTAACACCTTGTGCATTCGAGTCCCACACAGGACAAACCTTTGTGTGCATGGACATATCTTTTTGTATTAGTCTCCGAGTTTTTGAGACAGGTAGGGCGCATCAAATCAGCTCTACTGTGAAAGTACCTCCATTACCTCCTTAAAAAAATCACAGTCAAATAACAACTCTCCGGAGGGTTGTTGTGTTCTTACGAGTGAGTGAGATTACCAGTAAGCTGCTGTTTTAGCACCAGAGATAGCAACGCTCGAGCGAAACTTTCTGTATTGGAAGCGTTCATATCCTATGGTAGCCAGTTCACATCAGTTGGCCGTATGCTTGTATATTGTCCGACGTTGAAAAAAAAAAGATTAAAGATAATTATAATGGGTTGGATAAATATATATTTTTTTAATCCTAGGGGTAAATAATGTCCTAGGGGTAAGTAATGGCGAGGTCTATGTTTTTATTTCTGAGGTTTTACGCATTGTGCTAGCAAAATATAGTGACCATCGTACGCGCGTATTTATGCTGCGATTTACTCGTACGATTTCAGCAGCGAAAGTAGATACCATGAATATCGATTCGATCGATTGACGACGTTGCATCAGTCAATTCCCTTATATTCGTTGGGATAGCTATAAACCCTAACTTTTTAACAAATACAGAATTTGGCATAAATTTTATCCGCACGTACCGATTTAATCATTCCAAATTAAACTAGAATTTAGAATAATCAATACTCGTTGTGATGTTGTCGTTTTAAGGGTAAAGGGTTTCGGCCTGAGGGTTTGGCGAAGATACTGATTTACATGGAGCGACTGCCGTCAGATCCCTGCAAACCAGAGGGAAAACCAGATCATTTTTAGGCAAGTTCACATGTCTTTCGAAATGTGATTTCTTGGACGTACGTCCTCCTCACGATTTTTTTCCTTCATCGCCGAACTAGTAATAAACATGTACAATTACTCCATATGTTAATGTCTGTCTGAAAATAGGCGTAGAGTTTAACTACGCCTACGTTTTCGTTATTCACTAGTAAATATAAGTTTTGTAATGCTAAAATATCAACTATAAAATGAAACCTGCTAAACTTCAACTTATTTATAAATAACACTTCACTTTTACGTTTACTGTCTCTTCATGAGTACTGTTATTGTTATTCAATGATGTTCCGCGGAGAATATGTTAAGTAAGTTATAAGCCGGTGTAAATTGCAGTTATCGTAATAATCGCCAACATAATGCAGCCGTAAAGAGCGAAGAGAGTCTGACCATCGAGTAGGATACAATATGTCCACTTCACAGATCTTTACAACATGCGATATTCAACCGACATTACCTTTCCATAATTTGTAGAAAGACAATGTTTATAGGAAATCGTAATTTTTGATTCGTTTTCTTCACCCCAGAACATGGTTGGTAGAATCTTACTTGCTAGTAGTAGTAGTAACCGTATTTTCCTAATAAGTTTTAACAAACTATATTAACACTTATTAGGAAAATACGTCTGCGAAACCTATTTTTAACCAGCGATTCACTGCTATTTTTTAAAATGATAATCAATATAATATGCTAAATTTAAAACTTGTTTAAATTTCAAGGTTTCCAGAGCCATGATATACCATTTTTGGGAAGATGGTGTATGCGAGTGTGTAATAAAAAATTGCGTTCAATTTTTTCTACTGCTCGATGTTTTGTAGTTAGCGTATCTTGAGTTCCTGATGTAACTTGGCCCTGGTTAGATTTTCAGTTTCCTCGCCTAGTTCAACATAGTTTTCAAAAACATATTCATTAATTTCATACGTTTGCAAAATTTACCTTTTGCTTTATGGAAAACTGTTGCATCTGTTATCACATGAATTTCTTAAATTTTTCTTCATTTAGGCAATGTATTGCGTCATTTATTATCGCAAATGCCAAGAAGAGCATTTTTTTTGTATTTATACGACTTTTTTTAACTCTTCCTTTCAATTATCGTAATCCAAGAGAGCACACCCATTGTTGGCAAATAAGTATACCTACAGAACATGGCAGATGTCAAATAAGAATACAGAGTTTAGTTTAGTTTGTTTTCTCTTTACTTTTGCGAAAAAGACATTTTAGATTTTTATGCAGGTGCTTTAAGATATTGATAACTTCAAATGGTGATGTTTTTATCATCCCTGTAAGAAGTCATTGGACGATAACTAATTTGTGTTTATGTCAATGCCATCTCCTTCTCTATCTGCTGAATGGTCATAAAATGGGCATATTGGCATGCGATAGCATCGCTTAGTGAATTACCGACGGGAACCTTCATTATTTCTTCAAATCAGGACACAGCTAATTTTTTATTGGAATCGGCATTGCTATTGTAACTTCAGTTATGGTATCGGAGCTTTAGTTTTTTTATTAATATTTAGATTCTGCTTGTAGTCCATAGGGATTCCGTTAGAAATAAGAAGCCGCCAGTATCTTTTGCTAAGTCCCAGATTACCTCAGTACTAAATTTAATTACAATCAATTCAAGGAGTCAGCCATCTGAGGGTAACAAACATAGACGTATAGATTTACTTTCGCATTTACGTACGATATTATTGTAGATTTTACATCGACTAGAATTTCTCATGATTACCTCGGACCAAAAGAGAGCAACTGCATCCGAGATCTTAGATCCTTAGTATGATTCAATTCAAAAATAATAAATCATGATTTATTATTTGATACATTCGATCAAACTTATCACTTGAGAATCTAATGACACAGTTTTAATCTGAACAAAATAATGAAATCCTATGGTTGTTGTTTTTAAAGAAATCTTATGAAAATATCACGCTGAATGAAGACTTTATTGTATTACAAACGTCATTAACCTACTAAAATTTCGTGAAATCAATATTATTCTTCCTTGTGCATAAAAATTAAAGAAAAATGATAAGAAATAAAAAGTAGTCTCTTCCAGCAACAGCTAATTTAATCATTTTCTACGCATTACCGCGAGGCTATAGAGAGACTAATGGGCGATCTCGACCGTAAGTCACAGGCAGGCTCATTGTCCGTGATTCGCACTCTCGCCCTACGAGTATCTGTAACCCGGCGACAAATTTATTATGTAACACATTGTAACGGTATATTAATCTCCAGGTATATCTAATTTGATGTAATCGCCGGCGTCTCCTTTAATGTCTTCGTACATGGCTGGTTTTACATGCGTGTAAATCTTGGTTAAAATTCCAATGTGAAACCGCTGTATACAAATCAAGATACGGTTATTAAGTGTTAAAAAATTGTGAATCATTTTTAGTTAATGTTGTGGGGGCTAAGTTATCTGTTATTCAGTTAGTCAGGAAGGAAGAACGTTACATTATTAAACTATAGTGCCTGCTTACGTTAAAACCAACTTTCTCAAGTGAATATTTTGCGTTTTACACTAGACTAGTGCTATGAGACCTTGTTTTACGTCTAATTTCATTATCGTGTTATATGACTGAGAATAATGTTCGTAACGTAGATGTATTTTCGTACGTAGCTTTAATCTGTATTTTATTATTCACACTATGCAATTATTCCATACTTGGTACTTTAATCTGTTGGTACTTTAGGTAGGTACTGCTTATTAATATATCTCATCAAATTATAAGCGCTATTTTAAACCTATAATGTTCAAATATTAGCACGCACCTTTATGATAGCTTATATGCTATTTTAAATCGTACCAATTCAGTTCAGTCGTTTTAGTGCAAAGAAAGTCACAAACGTGCAAACTTTCGCTTGCAGCATCAATAAAGTTAATTTAATTTGAACCCTTGATTATGAATAGATACCTACATGTAGGTATGCTGACTGAAATTTTGTATCTTTATTATATAGATAAACTATTAAGGAAATATTAAATGGATACCCAATAACAAGAGTTTTCCTAGTAAAAAAACTCACCGCTGCGGGCCGGAGGGTAAAGTATAACGCGCAGCATTTGTTGGCTAGTTCATGGATCAACATAGAGTTATTGGTTAAAATATCCTTCCATTGGTATTGACCAATTGCCTTGCCTAGCTTTGAATCGCTGCGAAATTTAGGCGTAAAAACACCATGTTTTAGTGAGTGAGGCGTACTTTAATGCGACGTCAAGTGCGACATTGATTTGTGAGATAAACAGATGTGGAGATTTCTGACGATATTTACATATATTATAATTTTGATCCACTCTTTTACACATAAATGGCTAAATAGTATGAACGGATTTTAAAAGGTCTACTTCTATATTAAAAGGGGTCTGCTTGTGTAATAACTAACAAAACTTGCACATACCTTTAATAATCAGTGCTTTATATTGCATTTTTCTTGGCACAATTGTGAAGACGGCCGATTGGAACATAAAGCCTTTTTTGGAACGGAATATTTCTTATTGCATTTCTGACGCGGTAAAAGGGATTGAAGGGTTTCTGACGCATGATCGAGGTCGACTTGAGATTTCTCACGGTCACCTGATGAACGAAAATTGTAATTAAAGTTACGCTATAAATGAAATGCACAATATTAAGAAGTTCGTTTACGTGATATACATATCATTAATAAATTTAATAGTAACAAATAATGACATCAGTTTTTTTCTTTTTGAACTTAGTGAATACGTAATTCTCGTAACTTCTATGGTATGGCACATAGAGCAAAGGGGGTCAATTATGCTCCTGTATGTTATTAATAAATAGAAATAAAATGTCGTTAATTGTCTAAGTCACACTTTCTTAGTGTTAGTTAGTGTTAGTTTAAGACAAAAAGTTCCATTGAAGAGTCATTCTAGAATTAGAATAATCACCTGTTAAAAACAATTTAATAACAAGCTCAGCACTTCTCATTATATATATATATATATATATATATATATATATATATATATATATATATATATATAATATAAGTACGATTTTTAGTAATATGCACATGATAATCAATTCTAAACCAGATTTGAATTTTGGACCACATATCTGTCAGGAATCCTAGAAACCGGCGAACGTCCATGAGAAGAGCTATTAATGTTACAGAAGTACAGCGAGTGAGGTGTTAAGGACAGATCCATTTGTGTTTAGAAGTCACATACAAAGAATTAAATCATCACTTCTGTTGTATTTATTATATAATTATGTACACCCGGCGAATTTCGTACCGCCTCGGAATCAATAAATGTTGTTTTAACTTATTAGGCGAAATAAATTCAGTTTTTGTTTTGTTAAGAAAAAATGAATAGTCAAAATGAAATGAGTACAATAAATGATCAAAAATATGAATGAGAAGTATTTTAATTATATTACAACTAATGTAATTCAGATGGCAGCAAAGTATTAGCTTTATAGAAGCGAACTAAATGAGTCACGTACCATTGTTGTACTACTTTACATTAAGCTATTTGCTGGATGGGCAACCCATCCAGCAAATAGCCGATTCCCTTCGAGTCGGTTCCCTTCGTTTTAATTGACTGCCGAGCTATCCTTCCGTTTTAAATTGTGCGGGGGCAAGTCAGGCTTATTCAATGAGTTAAAAACATTCAGTTCTATAGGTGGTTGCTTCGTCTTGGTTTGCGACCATGTAGGACGGTAGATTTGAATGCAGTAGACCAACGATTTAACTTTGAATTGTGAAGTTTTAACCAATTGTGATTTTCATGGTCATCAAAGGTGCTCGGGAACACTTTGTTGATGAGCTCGTCCTTCATGGAGAAGAAATTGTAAAATTTGGCGGAAACGAAATCAATCCGTTAGGTTTGTCGGCAGGAATACAACCATTACTAATAGTCGGTAATTGCTTGGAGAAACCTGAGGCAGATGGATTTTAAAGCAATGCAACTCGCATGTTTGACGTCAGCTGAAGTTTCGTCTCATAGCACCACTGAGTCTATTTGAGGCAAGCGTTTATTTCAACGGCAGCGGTCGTTCTTGAAATGACTTCTAAATTATTATAAATGGCTTGGCTTGGCGTATTTGGCGGAAATCGCCATGCAGTAGAATCATTGCACCTCCAAAACATCTCGAGTCATTGCCCAGAATATTAAATACGCTTTCAATACGTGTTTATGCGCCATTGAACATTCATCTCTGATGATGATTTTACTTGTTACCGAAACTTTGGTTTTTGTTGAATGTTTATCAATGTTGGATATCGGTTTTCTGGAGTCGTTTGCATGTTTAACGATAATATCAACGCTGTATGAGTCGTTTGAGTCGTTTCAGTAACATGACCGCTATTCCAAAGAAGCAACTGCAATTTCGGATATCTTGCGAAAAGAGGCTAAAGTGGGCAAATGCAATGATATGAGGAATATCTGCCCAGTTCCACCGAGCGCATGAAGAAAAATAAGCCATTTCTATCATCAATTGTATATTCGGGGCAGGCCAAATTCAAAAAAACAAAGATCATAAAAATCGGTCCAGCAAAATCGTTATCGAGTTGTAAATAGTGTAATTAACCAGACTTTGTTTTATATATGTAAATATATATAATTGTGTCTTGTTAGTATATTTAACATTTGTTCTAAATAACCAATGTTTGAAACTTCCAAATTTCCAATCGACAGCTACTGTAATTGCTGAAAAAATGCCACTGCGTTTGACGGTCAAACGGACAGATGGAAAAAGGCTCAACCTTTTTAATATTTTGGTACAGATCACTAAAAACTACGAATTTTATAAATACAAAAACAGAGCTAAGCAGAGCGTCAGCCACGTATTAAATTTGAATGTTTTTCGTAATGTACAACGTTACCACAGTTAAGTTTGTTAATATCGTAGCTACTATTGTTGGTCGGATGACTTGTATGAAAGCTCTTTATAAAATCAGAAGCATGCGGACCGGGTCACGCGGGCGGCACACATCTCTTAATTTAATTGTTATCAACACACGACTATCTGCAGTCATTATTCATTCATAATTCACTGGTGAGTTGTGTAACCAACGCGCATACTGGCGTGCGACGGTTTGCTCCCATTCTTGTATGATAAAATAGTTTTGAAGTCTTTTGGGCTAATAAATCAGCTCAATTTTGAAAGAACAAGAGATATTAAGTTGTATAACTTATAAATCAGTACAGAGATTACTGCAATTTTGTTTTTGAAGTAAAACTTCTTTACGCACGCTTGACTTGGGGAGTAAGCTGGTGAATGCGTGACGAGAGAGTTACGAAAAGTGTGATTGGGCGAGGCAAACGGAAGTTGAGAGTGAGATATAAGTTAGTGAAAATAGAAAGAGAGTTACGTTTCGTATATTAGTGTAGGGGCAAGAGAGAGAGGTGCAAGCACACATTTTCTTTCTCTCTTAGCGAGTTAAGTTTCGTATATTGTAATGTTAATATAATTTATATAGAATCTTTTCTTAGCATGGTCTATGATCTGTCAAAATTATTGATTTTGTATTTTCAAATTTTGTAAATGTTCAGATTTTAGTGAAAAACCGAAAAACACGGCAGTCTGGAGCTAGTTTTGAAGAAGTAAAGATTGAGGGCACCGCGTCTGAGACCACCAGCCTCCTGCTGTGGGCTACGTGGTGAATCGTCGGGATTTACTCACTTTTCCAAGCCCGTTTAACTCCGAAGAGCGAATTAATCCAAATTATAATACCTGCAGCCCCTGTTGTGGACTACGGCGGCTGACGGAGATACCGCTGCGGTATTGGTCCGTAAGGCGGTCCCACCAACAACTTCTACGTCTGGATCTTCGTGACCAACCAGTGATATTCCGGTTAGACAAGTTAACGCGAGTTCTTAAAGACCCTTATTAGCCGAACTTTAAGTCACTGTTATTTTATATATAATTTACTGTATAAATAGCCCTTTTATTACATTCTTTTCTGGCTGGAGGAGCGGCCGACCTCGCACAGTTAGGACATCAAAGCCTTGAAAGCGCGAATCCAAAGAAATCATTTACTAAATGAAGACCTGGGACTACGAGGTTATCGTAAAAAAACCGTTCATTTTTTGAACGAGTGTTTGAAAAAAATTAGGATGGAAGATCCCGCGCTTTGTTACGGTAGGGCGGCGGTACGCGAGAAAAAAATACCGCGATATTTTGTTTTCTGATGAAAAAGTTTTTACCATCGAAGAAAGTTACAACAAACAGTAATAAGCTGTAATAATAAGGTGTATGCCCACAGTTGTGCGAGCGCGCGTATTCCGAGGGTCCATCGAGGGTATTATCCTCCATCAATCATGGTTTGGCTCGGAGTCTCATATTCTGGCTTAACTGAGGTGTTTTTCTGTGAAAAAGGTGTGAAAACCAGTGCCGTGATTTACCAAATACCGTCCTAACAAATGTAGTAGAACCTCTTTCTCAAACAATGTTCAAAAATAGACACTGGGTATTCCAACATGACTCTGCACCAGCTCGTAAGGCACGAAGCAGAAAAACTGGTTGACCGCCCGTGGAATTGACTTCACCGGACTGGCCCTCTTCTAGTTCAGATTTAAACACACTGGACTACAAGATATGCCAACATTGGAGATATTGGAGGAGAAAGTCTGCGCTAAACCTCATCAGAATTTGCAGTCTCTCCGAGCATCTCTGGTTAAAGCAGTGGCAGAAATAGATATAAATGTGGTGCGTGCTGCGATCGATGACTGGCGGCGTCGATTAAGGGCCTGTATTAACAATGGAGGAGGGTATTTCGAATAATGTAAATAAATTTTTATTGTACATTTAATTACATTTCATTTCATATATAACAATTTTATTGTTTGTCGTGTGTGAGTTAGAGGCATTCAGAGCAGGTACTTCGATGCGCCCTATCTTTTTTCAAGATTTTGTATTGTTGCATTCCAGTAAGAGTGCTTTCATATTTACGAGACTTCACCTTCTTCGCGCTATCCTGTTTCCTAATCCACTAGGATTGGTAGGGTCTGCTACCTAAGCTTAAGGAATTGGTGAAGACACAGATTTTTACATGGAGCGAATGTCGCCAGACCTCTACGATGCAGAAGGAAAACCAGATCTTTCTTAGATTGGGTCACACGTCTTTCGAAATATAATTTCTTGACCGTGTGGGTTTCCTTTTCATTCCCAGTCGAACAAGTGATAAATATGTACATACCCAAATCCGAAAATACGAATTAGTGGCACTTTATTAACCAGACTGAGCCATAGTAACGCCTTGATAATAACGTTCAATTTCTGTGACGGGGTGGTATAAAGCATTTCGGGGAAGGGTATGTCCGGAACAAATTTAAGACAAAAGTGCATAGGTATTATGTATACTTGTATTTTTATCAGTAAGTGGCATTGTTGGGAAATACGGCTCTATGATATACATATACCGGTAAATATGGGTCTATACTAACATATAAAGTGAAAGAGTTTGTTTGAACGCGCTAACCTCTGAATTTAAAAAATTCTTTTTACGTATAGATAGCCCAATTCTTGAGGAAGGTTACCAGCTTTTCAATATCGTGATATTGGATGACTCTTAGAAGTCGAGGAAAAGAAAGAAAGTACAAAAAGCGTCATACGGGATACCTGCCAAAGGTGCAGACGAAATCGCGGTAGGGTAAAGTTTTACGAAAGTTACATGCATTATCAAACCATTATACTCATAAAATAATGAATCGGATCAAAAAATAAAAACATACATAATGGCAGTGTTAATATTTTGTTTTTTTTATAATGTCAGAATGCATAGCAAAAGCGTTCATAACGCTAAGTTCTCCCGGGTGATGCCACCTTTATTGTTTGTACGGTAATTTTAAGGTAAAATAGTGTGTTTCTATTTAATGTATATTTATCTTCAACTAAGTTGGGATTTGAATAAAGAGAGGTTAGGGTTGGTAGGGTAGGTAGAGAGAATGCAGTACCACATGACTCAGTACACACAGATGACATCTTCTTCTTAACGTTCACTAGGATTGGCGGGGACCTCTACATTAGCGTAAGAATTTTGCGAAGATACAGATTTTTGCAAGGAGGGAAAATCAGATCTTTCTTCTCACACGTGTTTCGAAATATAATTTCTTGGGCGTGTGGGTTTCCTCACGATGTCTTCCTTCACTGAAAATTTCATACATTCGAAAACACGAATTTAGTGGTACATGCCAGGATTCGAACCGGAAAGCAGTTGGTCAATAGGCCGGTTCTTTATTCATTAGGTTATCTCTGCTCTCACCGGGCTATCGCACACACAATAACATATTTTTTATTAATTATATCGCCCAATCAAATTATCTGATCAGGCCATACCCTGTGGGAGTGTCAACCCTACTTTAACATTACCCATCGCACTTGCATTGTTTCATTTCATGCATACAGCTGACTCGTGACTGAAGTAATGCCTCTGTTGGTAGGCATATATTTATGTATTCAAACACAGCATCAATCATGCTAATGAGGTGCGCCGGTAGGCAGATACGGGTGTAGTGGCCGCCGGAGCGTGCGGGCTCACGTGTGATAAGTAGTGATGTGTACATTTTTATCGACTACTATTAGTGTAGTCGTACACTATGCGCTTGCAGGATGGCACACTGTCCACTAACCACTCGAGATCTTCCCACACAATAATAGACCAGAATGATAATTAGCGTACTTACAACTTTTTTGACATTGAAACCAATGGTCGAGTAGCTGCCAATGGTTACTTTAACCCCAAACGTCGTGCTTTCGATTCTTACGCAGAAATATTTGTGCGTATTCACATTGTATGTCTCTTCGTCTGGGTGTTATCTATGTATACTAATAAGCATTACGACATATAAGCATTCTATAAAATCTTATAGTGTATGTTCTTATATATTTATTTATTATTATATATCAGTCGTAAAGTACAAGTTTTAAAATTCGCGGTTCTATTGCTGTGCACGTTTCCATAATTTTTAGGCAGTTCCTGAATATCAGTAGTTTCCTTATCGAGCAAATAATGCACTGAGCTGCTGCCTCGTGGTATCGCTGCGACACACAATTTTTTCTACAATTACTATTTTATTTTGTCTTGACATGTTAGCAGCAGAGATGACAACGCGCGAGCGATACTTCATATATTACAAGCATTTGTAGACTTGTATTGACAATGTAAAAATAAATCGTCCTTACACATGTTCGAATGCAAAGATTCAAGCAGATACATGTTCGTTGTTTATTTACTTTTTAATTTCACTTTTTGGGCTTTTACATATTTTGTTTGATACTTTGATTGATCCAATACCGTCCTATCACTTTGGACATACCATTCATATATGGTTTGAGTTGCAGAGTATCGTTATCCTTCTGTCCTGACTATCACGGAACTCATCGTTAAGATCAAAAATCGTATTCGCTAATCACGTGTAAAATCGATATCATCGATAGAACTGAAAAATTCGACCATGTTCATAATACAGCAACTCCTTAGCAGCTTACCGATAACCTCTTGAGTCTCCTCTTGTACTCAAGGATACTAGGGGAGACTTTACCTTCGTATGTGTGTTCTACCGATTGTACAACGGTTTGTGTTCCACGGAGTGGCTCCATTAATGCCAACAACGTCTTTCTACAACCGCACCGCTCGCCGACAGCGGAGAATTCATCCTCAGACACTATAACGACAGTGGTGACGTACGGTGCGGTGTTAAAGGAGTTTTCTTTTGAGAACTCTTGAGTTGTGGAATGTACTCCGTGTTGAGTTTTTACCAAGGAACTACTGCATGAAATTGTTTAAAATAGACGTGGACAGGCTTCACATTTTTTTTAATGTCGCCTGTTAAAATGTCCCCATCGCGCCTGATGGAAAGCGGCAATGAGAACCAGATGTCAGAACATCCATCACAGTGATTAGCGCTGTGTTGGCGTTCCCCTCTCTTGACAGCCCGCTAAGGTGCCTCTTCACACCTCGTCTAAACGACCAAGGATTATTGGAAGTGGAATACATGCGCCGGAAGCGAATTCCACATTTTGATACATGATCACCAACGCTAATGAATTATGATCCTGGTGTTACAAGTGTCTATAAAGTGCAGCAACTGCTTACAATCAGGCAGGCTCTATACTAGTTTGCCACTTTAGTAGCACAGAAAACTTTAAATACAAAGACGCAGAATATAAGCACTGCACGCAATAAATTCTAATTCGTTAATGCTAAAAAAAATCTAGGTCATAGATAATATATTTAGATTGAAAGCTACATGTCACTTTAAAAAAAATTTAAAGGCCTAAGTTCCATTAGTCGTAATGTAGTGGTAGGCTTTCTTATTTTCTAGGTCATAGATAATGCTATAGGTCAGAGACAGCGCAATCGTAAATAACACCAATATTTAAATGGTTTATAATTCGTTTATTTTTTTATATACTTGCTGGCATTTACATTATCATCATAAGCTCATATCTACTCTCCGTTAGTACTAAATACAGACCCTCCCGAAAATTTCCACAATATGCGATCCTATTTTCACCTCCAGCCACTACCGGTCATCGGTTCGATTAGAGCGGGGACACTCACCTTCTGTAAAGTGGTTACTCGACAGAACGTAGATAAGAACAACGCAGGAACACAAGCCTCTAGAAAATTATTATTTGGCTGCGGTTTTCTGTATGCTGCAGGTGCTGATCTTGTTTATTAGTTACTGTTTACCATCAGGCTGCCCGTACGCTTGTTTGTCACCTTAGTGTACAAAAAACACACTTGTCTATCAGTCAGTAATCCAAGGTTAAGAGAGAGAGGTAGGGCGCATCAAAGCAGCTCGTGTGGGGAAGTACCTCCATCTCACAGAAAACCGCAGCCAAATAACAACTCCCTTGAGGGTTGTTGTATTCCTGCGAGTGAGTGAGGTCACCAGTAAGCTTCCAAGGAGTTGCTGTGTAAGCAGCGGAGGAGGCATCGCGCGAGTGATACTTAATATATCGCAAGCGTTCATGGGCTACGGTACCCGCTTTACATCAGGTGGGCCGTATGCTTGCATGCCTCCCGACGTAGTATAAAAAAAAAGTTCGGGTAGAAACTCCAGTTGTGACATATAATCATAATGTAAACACAAAAATGTTATCTGCACACTCTCACATTTGCTCTTGATAAACTCACTGGATCCTCTATAAATTATTACTTTCTTGGAACTGATAGATCTAAGCCATCGATATCGACAGTGCTCTAGAGCTATTAAACCCTATTTAAAACAGCAGTGATATTCAACTAACAAGTTTAGCAATGGAGGAAAGAAAGCAGCCTGGAGCGTCCGGCGCTATTCACAAATTGGCACGAGCTAGCCACGCGCGCTCAACACGACGCGGATAAACATATATCCCCATATGCATTAAATAAAAACCTTCCTTATATCGATAGTCTCTAAACATAATTTAGTTTGACAAAAGTTAACTTTTATGTGAAGAGAATAAATGAGATAGGTTACAAAGATTGAATGGTGCAGCGCAATGATACCACGGAGCCATTAGTAGAAGCAAAAAAGATGGAATTCTTTCGATAGTGTTTATTTTTTTAGTTGGAAGTATGCATTGTAACTATAAATTAGCATTTTACGAGTATTTCTTTTTGTCTTGCGATTTATTTGTTTTTACCAAAAACGGTTTTATGCGTTTGGAAAGGGTGAATAAATAACGTTTTATTTATCGGGCCATCAAATGTTGGTTTTGGAAATTAGAGAGCAGCTTTCGTTGAAGTATTGGAGCGAGTGGATGAGATTGCATATCTTGGATGCGCTTTCTGCTGAAGATATGGGATATAGGGGATATGGAAAGATAGGGGATGGAAGATTCACCGCTGATATGGAAAAACGAGTGAATGCTGGGAATAGCGTGAATGGAGCGTTGGGAAAATTTCTTAACAGTAAAAGCGTGATGTAAAAAACAGATTAGGTCTGAAAGAGAGTGTCGGTGTTAAAATAAGAAGACGCATGCTCCGTCGGCTCGGACATGTAGAAAGAGTGCAGGAAGAAACAATCACGGAACAGATATACAACGCGAAATAGAAGGATTTAAGAGCCGAGTAAGGCCAAGACTTAACAATTTGAAAGAAACCTATGTAGACAAGTTTCTTTCGTAATTTTTTCGTTGCCAGTGGTCATTTCCAAAATGATAATAGATTAAAAGAGAAATAGTAATATAAGAATTGAATAAGATACAATAAGATTATATTTTAAAAGAAATAAAACGGGTCTAAGTCTCCACGAGGGCCCAATGGCAAAGAAAGAATTTTATCTTTAACTTGACCATGACCAAATTGATCGTGCTTTATCAGAAAGTGATGTCAGGGCTCCAGAAACCGGCGAGCGTGCATGAGAAAAGCTATGAATGATAAAGAAGCGAAGCGACAGAGTGTAAGGACCGAGTCATGTGGCGCTCGGTTCTCTCTGCCTACACTGCAAGGGATTTGAAGAACTTAGCAGGAAGTGAACAACCTATTATTAAATTTATGATATAAGCTGATTTCCGGACCAAAAACAGTGTGTAGGTGAGACTCGGTGTCTACCTCTCCGTCTATCATGGTCGTCTTTCACAGATCAAATAAAATAATTTATTTGCTTGCAATATAATCTATTTACCGTGTGTGAGTACACACGGTAAATAGAATTTCGTCGATACATGCGTGTAATTGGCATGCAAAACATTAAATTAATATTTAAATTACACTTAACGTAGTTAGTAACGTTACTTTGACACCAACGCTCGTGGGTTCGATTCCCCCACAGGACAAGCATTTGTGTGCATAAACATGTCTGTTTGTCTTGGTCTGGATGTTTTCTATGTATTATAAGTTAAACAAATATAATTTACAAAAAAAAGGTATTTACGAATGTTTATCAGTTGTCTAGTACTCATAACACAAGTTTCGCTTACTTTAGGGCTAGATGGCGCTGTCTATTTTGTGTGGCAATAAAAAAATATACTGTCTTTAATGTCTCATAACTAATTTAAATTGAATAGTTAGTAATAATTAATATTGATAACATTGTTTTATGTCCAAAATCAGCAACGTTAATGCTATCAATGCTAAATTTAAAACAGTTGTTGTATTGACGAGCTCGGTGGCTCAATGTTTTTTAACGCTACTTTGATATCGCACAAAGGACATACATTTGTGTGCATGAACATGTCTTCTTGTATTACTTTGGGTATTGACATGTTCATGCACACAAATGTGTCTCCTTTACACATTTGTGTGCATGAACATGTCATTTTGTATTAGTTTGGGTATTTTTGAGAGAGGTAAGGCGATTCCAAGCAGCTCATCTGGGGAAATCTACCACCTCAAGAAAATCACAGCCAAATAACAACTCCCTGAAGGATTGTTCTGTTCATGCGTGTCAGTAAGATCCTAAAGAGTTGATGTATTAGCAGCAGAGGTTATATCGCGCGAGTGATACTTAATGTATTGCAACTTCATTATATTGTTCCTTTTATACCATTGAAGTGTGTAAAAGAAACAATAGATAATTAACAATTAAGCGTACGACCTATTTGATGGTAAGTAGTTAAGGCAGCCTATGCAACATCGGCTGTGCGTTGTCGACCGTATAGACCTTTTCACATCTATTTCGAAGAACCCCATGCTGTTGAGAAAATATCAGCAGAGTGTTTAATACAATAATGTTAATCTATTAGTCAGTCGAAATTAGCTCCATCGTCGAAACATAATAGTATTTCGTAAACAAAAAAACACATCGAACAACGAATTTCACAGGATATCGATGTATGTATATATGTTCCCTATGGATTCCAAAACGCCTAGACCGGTTTTGAACCCAGCGGATAATTTTGTGAGGTTTGGTAGTGATCAGACACCTTGCGATGACGGGGCGGGTTGCTTGTAGCATATAAAATATCTACAACAACTGTATACCATTGTAAACAAACACTAATCTTTATTCATCGTTGGTGCCAGTTTCCAGTGACTGACTACGTCAACGGTTCACGGCAAAAATCTTGTCTCGAGCCGCACAGTACGCGACTATTTTCTAAGAACGTTGTGGGCACCCCGATTAACTCAAGTTACAATCAATCGTAACTATGAGTCAGGTTACTATTTTAAAGTATATAATGCTCACAACTTTCTTCATAATGGTAAACGCATAGTGACGATTTTAGAGATGCTTTCGTCCACTAACCGTTAGGTTTTGAAAATAACCTATTGAGGTTTTCCCAAGACACTTCAAGGCGTGGTGTTTACTAAAAAAGGGCGTGAACACTTACAGATTCGGGAACGCACGGGTACCCCGGTTTCCATAAGGTGAGCGATTTCTTAGCGATATAAAAATCTTTAATCTTATATACCAATACTAATTCCGTAAGTATTTAACTATACTGTAATAAACATTTACATTCTTTAAATACCAGTCCGCTTAGCAATCAATTATGTATAATAATCTCGTCTGCAAATTCTTGACCCGCGCACAACCAGATCGCGACTCGACGGCGTTGAAAATCTATATTTTCCTATATGTAACTTGATTTGACTAACAACATGTTTTTTAAAGTACGTAATAAAAATCATATGTATGTTAAGTAAGGTATGTTTTATATTGTTTATGATAAACATAGCAGAATCACCTCGCTCATGTAAGTGAGACCTTCCGTAATTGAACGAGTGCTCTTCCATCTACCAGCTAGGTTTGTTGTAGTAACGAACTTTTCCGGGGCAAAACGTACTCAAAATATTGACCCGAGGATGTCGGCAATCACGGTAGGTATAAAATTTAATTGAAGTTCGTTCGACTGTTATACAGTACGGACCGATAAACACAAATACTAAATTTCGGGTATACTATTTTAGGAGCATATCAATGATTTGTTGTCAATCTATAACAATAATTACTAAGTGGACAACAGCACCCGTAACGTTCCTGATACAGGCTAATATCAATCGTTCGCGATGTGAAGTAAAGCCGCGCACAACCCATTTATCACATTGGGGGTGGGCCTTAAGTATCCGATGGAGGGCGATTGAAGTTGGTCCAATACCTCTCCATCAAGATCCAAGCATGAGCGTTCACTGTTAAGAAAAAAATGTTAGCTGTGGTTCCTTACCGGCAACAGGCGTGTACTAGAACTGATATTTTAATATCGTTTTTCAATAAGAACCCCAATGTTCCTATCGATGGCCAAGAGCTTTGCGACATTTGGTCTCAGTAATTTACAATTCTGAAGTTACCTGGAGAAGACTTCAGAATTTTTCAAACTTGCGGTGTAAAAATTGACATACTCAACAGTGCAGTACTTCAAATTGTAGCAAAGACTTATGCTATACTAAACTGAATTGTTGATAATCCCAAGCTAATCTACATAGCATAAGGTGAGAGTGTCAAGTCTAAGAAGAGAACTTGAATCCCCTTATTTACTTTGCGTTTGTACATTGACTACAGTTCATTCAGAGGAATTGATACAATTCCCACAACCTCCTTTCACAAACGCCACTTGCCATCGTCAGAAAAGTTATTCTATCTATCTATAACTTCACGCCAAATCCCTTACGGGGTAGGCAGAGAGGATCGAGCGCCACGTGATTCGATCCTTACATACCTCACTCGCTTCTTTAACATTCATTGCTATTTTCATGCACGCTCGCCGGTTTCTAGGACTCCTGACATTACCTTCTGATAGAACACGACCAATTTGATCATGGTACCTAGGTAAGTCTTGGCCTTCCTCGGCTCCTACATCCTTCCACTTTTGCATTGTATATCTGCTTCGTCATTCTTTCATCCTGCATTCTTTCTACATGTCCGAACCAACGGAGCATGTCTCTTCTTATTTTAACACCGACGCTCTCTTTCATACCAACTCTGCTTCTAACCTCATCATTGAGTATACGGTCTGCAAGCGTTACGCCACAAATTTTGCGCAATGCTCGCATTTCAACCGCGTTTATCCTAATTTATTGCTCTCTCTGCCATACCCAGCTCTCGCTTCCATAAGTAAGCGTTGGGACCAGCACTGCATTGAGTATAGCCAGTTGCGCCTTCTGGCTCAGGTTTTTACTGTCAAGAAGTTTTCCCAACGCTCCATTCACACTATTCCCGGCACTCACTCGCCTTTCCACATCTGCGGTGAAAGTTATTCTCACACATTAGAACCACTGTTACTGTGTGGTTACAAAGGAATTTCTGAGAACCTTTAAGTAGTGGAATGATCCTGAAAATTTCCCAACAAGTAAAGGGTTCTTCGAAAAGGACTTGAAAAGACTTTCACACGATTGATGTCCCTGGTGTCGCAAAGGTTTCCGTACCGTACCGTACCGTTATTGTAATCTGTATTACTATCAAAAAAATATATCCCGCGTATCTACAAAATCGTATCATTTTATTTTGTGTTTGATATCGATATAGGAAGCACCTAGCCCCGGAATAGTCTTTTAAGTAATTCGTGAAGTGTCTACGTCATTGAAGTCAGTTTTTAAACTACTTTATACCATTATCAGTCACAAATCTAACGAATTTGTTTACACAATTAATCATTTAAGTCATATAATTAATTCCAACCAATTAATTTTCTAATTACTTTGCGAAGGTGCATGTTAATAATACAGAGCCAGCCAATGGTCATGTATTTAATAACTAATTTTGTTTGTGAACTAAAATAGAACCGGTCAAGTCGGAGACGGAGTCTTGAGCCAGGGTTCCATATGTAGAATAGTTATATTTTTATTACGTATTTACAATAAAATAATAAATTAAATGTGACGTTATGTAATACAATGATTAAAAGGCTCTGGAAGGCCGACTGACTTCTTAATTTATGTGAAAAATATTCTTATTGAATGAAATACTGATCTGCCTGACTCGAAATCTGTTTTATCTAATGATTCACTTAAGGAATCGCTGAAACCTTAGCATTCCAGTAAGGAAATTAAGTATCTAGTTATACCTAACTTTAAAAAGGTTACGACTTTTTATGTGATTATGAACTGTTGATAATTTTTACTTACGTTAGTAAAAATAAAAAAAAGACGCCATCTTGATACTACAATAACTCATGATCGCGATAATCTCCATATTATTTATTTTCTTATTCGTCAAAAAATCTAATTTAATAAATCAATGGGCGTCTTCAATGAACCTTTCAACCAGCTACTAACAATTGTTCAAACTAACATCAGCATGATATTTAAACTAATTTATCCCAGCTTTAGACTCCACGCGTAATGGCGTTTTACTATACTTTCTTCTCTTTTTTACTACATCGCCAACTGAGCATGATTACTATGTAAATTTATAATGGATGGATCATCAAGTGGCACAGAATCTCGACATTATTACCTAGCTCCTGTCACGCGGTGCTTCAGCTCATCAATCTTTCATTTAAATGCTACAAGTAAACGCTTTCAAGCCCCTCGCTCCATTATAATGACCTATAAATTTATACGTTAGAATTAAGTAGTTATTAGCACTTATCTAGGTGTAAACATACATGGGATTTCAAATATGTTTTAAAACTTCTAACGAGTTTTTACCTTAGCGATTATATACTACTGGTGAGTACAAAAAAATGGGGGAAAAATGACAAATTCAGAAAATGAGGTTGCAGTTTGAGGTCAAACGAAAAGGAGTCACACTTACAGTGTGTGTCGATTAGCAAACGAGACTCTGACAGAAATGAGGTAAATAATAGTGATATTGTTCATAAAAAGAAGAAGACCGCGGCAATCAACAACTTCAAATTCAAGATTTGATCGAATACAACAAAGGGGGACATTGTCAGTTTTATTCGTGTGATATATTGTTTGTTTAATTGCAAACTGATTTTGTTTTTTAACCTATGGCCTGACGAATGCTCCTATGTAGATCTAAAAAAAAAATAACTAAATTCTAATCGAGTTTCTGGTCTTTTAGACAGTCACATATGTCATCGGTATATCAACATAACAGCTTGCTGGGAATTTGTCATCCTCCATGAAAAAATGATAACTAACAAAAAATATTTCCTTTAAACTGCGTATAAGTAAACGGATGTTCTGGAATATACAAAAATATATTACACAAAAGCCACCTGTTTGCAATTCACGTAACGTGTCCCTGCCAAGAATTACCGGGAACAGACGCAGTAGGGCCTTAATGATGTCAAAAGGCAACATAATGTGTTCACCATAAACGGTCATCTGCAGTTCGTTACTGTCGCAGCTCCACAGTGACATCTCACTGCCTACACCCAGAAGCATTAAGATCACCTAAGGGGCCATTATGTAAAACGACGCCAGAATAAAATACATACTTTAGTTAAAAAATAAATATGCAGCTGGTTTCGAGCACGTCTTGCTATTCAGCAGTAATTTGCAAACCGTCGATGCCTCGGCTTTTGGCATTATAAAGTGGATGACGTATGTCCTATAAAACTCCGGGTATATAATTCACTTTGTCCTCTTGCGACAATTGGTATAATAAAGTTTTTTTTATTGTATTACGGAGGATTGGGCGAGCGGTCCGGCCTCGCTGCAACCTCGTGTTCGGCCCGTGCTCCAAATTAATTTGTTCGTATTTAGAAGCGCGGCATATTGGAAACGTGTTAGGATATTTCGAAGACAACTACGTGATCGAGCCTATGATGTACCGGATACACTGGAATTAATTCTATTCAAAGGTCACACCTTCCGAATTATAACGGTCGTGTATGACCTAGGCCAATCTTTAATCTTTCGTTACCTCTAAATTTTTTTCGACACAACCGTATAGGTTTATTGCAAAAAATATTATAAATAGTAGAAAATAATATCAAATCTACCTAATTGTGCTAATACTGTGCTTACGAGCTGTTAAAAAACTGAACTTATTTATTATAGGTTAGAGTAGGAACGTGAAATATCTACCTATTTATCTATAACTTTAAAGAGAGTCCATGCCCGATGCGTGATTTTATTTAATTTTGTTACATATTCACCGAAATTTCGGAAACAGTTTAATCGATTTGGATAATCTACATTATGTTCTATTAAATGTAGATTTCAAAGTTAAATTGTGATAATGAAGTCTAAATACATTTAATGACTAGTTGAAGCTTTTTAAATAAAACTTTTATTACTCGACATTTTAAATACATTTGTTTGAGTTCTACCATTATTTTTGGTTAGAATTTTATTATTCTTTCATAATACGCCTATAACTATCTAAAAAAGTAAAACTTAGTAACAAAAAATGATTCCGATTGCAATGACCTTGAAACATTTTCTTTTTTTCGCGACTAAGGTGGCATCAACCGTACGGCCTGCCGGATAGTAAGCAGGTACCGTAGTTTATGGACATTTGCAATATCTGGGGCTTCATCTTGTATTGCCGACGCTAATCTTTATTAACATCGACTTTAATGAAGTAGATCTCTGTCTTTTATTTAAAAGTATGTTTCTCTCGTAGTGGAACGAACAGCGCGTGCAAAGATTCGGGAGTCGAATGATATTTGCCTGAATACCAATTTTCTGCGTAGCAGATTGTTTTAAGAAGGTATGAATGTTAAAGAAGCGAGCGAGGTGTCTAAGGACCGTGTCAAACGCCGGTTCTCTCTGCCTTCACCGTAAGGGAACCGGTATGCAGATATAGAGATTATCTGATACGCCCACAGTACAATATGTTACAAATAATATATACTAATATGAAGCGACATAAGTTATCGTCAATGGTGAGCAGTACAATAGAAATCAATTTATTAAACTATTCAACAAACGTATGTAGCTATTCACGATTCAATCCTCTCTCAGTTAGCCATTGTACTGTCAGATCACAGTAATATTAATCTCAATATTTTGAATATTATCCGAACTTTGTATTATCCCACAGCAAATAAAGTATCAGAAAGTGACGTTTGTTTTTTCTTTATACCGCGTCGGAAGGCATACAAGAAAACGAATTCTTGCAAAATAAGAAGAGTTCCGCGTTGCACCCCGTGCAGTTAAAACAGCATCTCCTCCGTAATTTTACTCACGCACACACCAACTCCTAACTGCGCTTTTCTATGAGATAGAGGAGCGAGGTACTTTTCCCAATGGGGCTGTTTATATGGGCCCTACCTCTCTTAAGTCGTATGTTATGTACATATATCTGGCAGAAAGAGCGTGACATTACAACATATACCTTAACTAATTATTACAACATATAGTCGCTGTTAATTTCATGAACTTCTCGAAATACTTTCTGTCGCAGTGGATAAAAGGTGTAAATAAGAAGAAATATCTAAATAAATCTGGTTCGATCTCACGTTTTTGATGATTGTTCGAGGTTTTCTTTTTATATTATATATTAAGCATGTTGACGATAATTCGTTAACTTATTGGTTACGATGTATTGTTTTTTTTTTAATTTATATAACCCGCTGAGATGTAAGTATCTTTGAAACAGATAAGTGCCGGTTTGCCTTTAAAAATTATGTTGTTTTTGGCTGGTCAACACTGCGATTTTTTTAATTTTTTTATTTTATTGTTGAACAAATTACACAGCGCCAAAGTAGGCGAAGCTTGTGTTATGGGTACTAGACAACTGATAAACATACGTAAATACATACTTATTATACATAAAAAATACCCAGACCAAGACAAACTGACATGTTCATGCACACAAATGTTTGTATTGTGCGGGAATCGAACCCACGAGCGTTGGTGCAAAGTAGCGTAACAGCGCGTTTCACTACTGCGCCACCGAGCTCGTCAATGACCGCTGACCGATGACCGCTTATAATATTGCTAATAGGAATATTTTGCTTGAATATAAAGGAGAAAGCCCATTTATGGTATCAAATTGTGCATAGTTGAGATTAACATTAAAAATTGAATCATTACTCTCACGTCTCTCAAAAAATTAGGCCATAATTTCTCCGGGCAATAAATTAGATAATAATTAAAAATACTTTGACGACATAGTACAACTCATAAGTTTCAGTACGCTATATAAATGAAATTATTGGCAGTACTGATAAGTAATTAAAGTACTCGATTGAATAAAGACAGACTACCCATTGAAAATAATCGTAACATGATTTACCATTCAAAACGCAAAACTAAATATAAAAATCATTTATTTGCCATTAGGCTCTCACGGGCACTTAGACACGTTTTACAGTCTTTAAATCAGTACATATTGTATCTAATACATCTTAACTAATACATAAAATGCAATTCAATCGAACCGGTTTTATTATTTTTACTATTATATATTACTATTTAATATTTAAATATACATATGACGTACTTACTATTTGATGATAATTGATAACTCTCCATGTATATTTTCACCACTTATGTGTATTTAATGTAGAAGTTGCAAAATCGATTATCGAATACCTAGCAAACTAGTTATTCGATAATCAATTCTTCCTTTATTTAATAGTATATTAATCGATCTTGAACTGACAGATATAAAATATATTTATGTATTCCACTGATAGCTTTCCAATTTATAGTAAAAATAATTAGTTTCGCCAGTATTTTACGTTTTATATAATTTCATATTTCTTGTCGTAATACATCGAATTGAGTTTGACGATATATAACGATAATGTCAAATAATATCGCTATGTACTTTATGCTATATATATACGGCTGAAATTTAACAATGATTGTTGAAGATATTGTAAAAAATATTTTAATCAAACCCCATAGGTACAGCAATGGGCATTACCGCGAGACGATTCGCAGCAAATTCACACCTTTAAGAAATTACTATTCATATTATGATATAGGGAATAAGGTAGTGGGAGATTCGTGTAACATGATTTCAATGAATCTTTGGTGACTAGCTCTTCTTAACGTTTAAGTGCACTCGTTGATTGCATTCAGACAATACAAGAAGTTTGACGTTATCGTTTCGTTATTTTTATATTTCTTATTAACGCGAACTGATATAATTGTTTTTAAAGTTTTAATTGAAGATTGTATATTTTCATTTGGGGGTCATGTGCCAGAAGCGAGCTCGTTCGCGACCCCTGCCAATCGATTAGATTGCAGTTCTGGCCCGAAAACGCACCGATGTGCGGGTTAGGGCGTCCTCAGGAGGCGACGTGCACCGATCGGTGCGAAAATAGGTGCATGCGGCGGTGGGGGCTGCCGCCTACTATGCAGCGCTAATTCTGGCGGATCGAGGAGAGCCGAGTGCTGCATAGGCACGTGGAATGTGAGAGGTGGATTGAGTGATAAGATGAACGAGCTGATGGACGTAATGAATGAGAGACGCTTAGATGCTTTGTGGGTGACAGAGACTAAGCGCAAGGGGAGCGACACCGATGATCTGCCCGGTGGGATGATGGTCTGGTGTAGACAGGGACGATCATGCCAGTGCTGGTGTAGGTGTCATAATCTCCTCTCACTTAGCCTCTGGTGTGAAAGATTACTGTTTGGTAGGGCCTAAACTTCTCTGGGTTCGTATAAAACTGGGCATCACGCGAGTATTTCTGGTTGCAGCATACGCTCCCGTAAACTCAGCGTGTGGCCAAGAACTAGAGAAGTTTTGGGAGTCTGTGAGGGATGTTCTGGATTTAGCTGAAGGGAATGAAAGAGTAATTATGTGTGGAGATTTGAATGGATGGGTTGGGACCGAACGATACGGCTATGAAGCTGCTCTTGGTCCCTATGGAGATAAGAGAGTGAACGAAGCACGTAAGTCGATTCTAGATTTATGTATGGAATGAAACCTCCTCGTGTCAAACACTTTATTTCAACTGTAACAAAGCAGAGACAGGGATGAGAGATGCGAGCAGTGATGCTCACTAAAATGTCTAGACGAGCGGCGGCGTTGGGGGGCGGGTCATCAAGTTCCCTACAACATGGTTGAGCACGGTGATGGCTGCCCTCTGCGTCAACTCGTGAACGGGTGCCGCTCGGGGGGACTGGTCTGCCCGCGTCTCTTGTCCCACTTTCTGCCTATAACAAAAATGAATGTAATCTGACTAATTTGAAAAAAAAAAAAAACGACGAAAAAAAAACAAAAAACTAACAAAAAAAAAAACACTGACTTGTCGAAAATAGCATGTATTGACCAAAATATATTAAGCACTACTAATTATATTGTAATCGCACTTGCGGAGCGATAAATAATAAACTAACTAACAACCTGACAAACAACCTGTCAAACAAACAAGTACATCTGGTAAGCGAAAGACTTGCAAATGCAAGTCTTTCCCACATAGAAGTGGTGATTGCTGGAAAGTTCTGAAAGACAGTATGGTGGATAGTGCAAAAGAAGCATGTGGATGTGCAAAGAGGCAAAAAATATTGAAAGGAGATGCCTGGTGGAATGCGGAAGTTGAATGCTGCGTAGCAAGAAAAAGAAAAGCGTGGCTGGATTATGTATCATCTTTGCCCTTAAATGAAAGTATGAGAGAAAAGAAGAAAGAATGTAATGTAATAATCTATGCAAGAATGAAACAAAGGCTTTCGTGAAAGAGAAGCGTGAAAGACAAATTATGAATGAGGAAGAGAGGCTGGCGAAAAACTTCGAGGCAAATACCAAACTCTTTTGGAGAGAGGCAAAGAAGTCTCGGGGTATTTCGTCGGCATCCAGTATGAACAAGATTAAGTCTAAAGCTGGTATCATTCTTGCAAACACTGAGAAAGTGTTAGAACGGTGGAATGAATATTTTGAAAAAATGTATGAATATGCCTCGGATGCTGACAATGAGAGTGAGTCTGATGCTCAATCCACGTTGACGGCATCCGATCAAGGTATAGCTATGGACGAGATTGAATGGTCGATATGATCTCACATATCACAGCTGAGATGATCAAACTAGATGGCACTTACGTCCGGGACGCCTTCTGGTACTTATGCAACTTATGCTGGAGAACTGGAAGGGTCCCAATGGACTGGGGACGCGCAGTAATCGTACCCTTGTATAAAGGCAAGGGATCACGCATGGATTGCGCCCGCTATAGGGCCATCAGTTTGATTAGCTTAGCAGCAAAAGTATATGGAGAGGTAATTGAAAGGAGAATTAGGGTGAAATCTGACGAAATGCTGTGGGAGGCACAGGGAGGATTTCGAAGTGGAAGGGGATGTACGGATCAAGTTTTCTCGCTCCGCAATATCGTAGTGAAGCATCAGGCTACAGACCAGAAGGTTTTATGCGGTTATGTGGATCTTGAGAAGGCATTGGATAGGGTTGTGCGAAAGGAATTGTGGTTCATATTGCCGAGATATGGGATTGACGGTTCACGGCTCCGTACTGTACAGTCCACCTACAAAGATTGCTCAGCATGTGTGCGAATAGATGGTAACATGTCACCCTGGTTTGATGTTAAAATTGGTGTCAAACAGGGTTGCATGTTGTCTGCTAGGCATTTATTCTGTATCTCGATAGTTGTCTACAGAGAATGAGATCGACGAATGTAGGATTGCGCATGGGTGACCTAGTGGTGAACTGTCTGCTATATGCAGATGATGCCGTCCTATTAGCAGAAACACCACCTGAACTGCAAATACTAGTCACAATGATGAAAGTCGAATGTATGAAGGAAGTACTATTAAATGCGAAGAAAACAAAGATGTTATTTGAAAGAGAAGACAGCAGAACCAATGTAAGGATTACGGTAGATGATGAAGTGTTGGAACAAGTGGATGAGTTTGTATATCTTGGATGCGCTTTCAGCAGGGATGGAAGGTACACCGCAGATGTGGAAAGGCGAGTGAGTGCTGGGAATAGTGTGAATGGAGCGTTGAGAAAACTTCTTGGCAGTAAGAACCTGAGCCAGAAGGCGCAGCTGGCTATACACAATGCAGTGCTGGTCCCAACGCTTACTTATGGAAGCGAGCAGAGATAGCATGAAAGTAGGATAAACGCGGTTGAAATGCGAGCATTGTGCAAAATTTGTGGCGTAACGCTTGTAAACAATATTCGCAATGATGGAATTAGAAGCGGAGTTGGTATGAAAGAGAATGACTGTGTTAAAATAAGAAGAGGCATGCTCCATTGGTTCGGACATGTAGAAAGAATGCACGATGAAAGAATGACAAAGCAGATATACAATGCAAAAGTGGAAGGATGTAGGAGCCGAGAAAGGCCAGGACTTACCTACCATGATCAAATTGGTCGTGTTCTATCAGAAGGTAATGTCAGGAGCCCTAGAAACCGGCGAGCGTGCATGAAAAGAGCAATGAATGTTAAAGAAGCGATAGAGGTATGTAAGAATCGACTCACGTGGCCCTCGGTTCTCTCTTCTGATCCCGTAAGGGATTTGGCGTGAAGTTATAGATAGATATATAGTATATTTTCATTACATACTTTTTTTTACGTTCTATCGTAACTGCCCAAGTTATATAGATCATATTGGTGATGTGTTGAAAAAGGGCTAAAGCATCCAAAACGAAGACCTTGATTGAAGGTTGAAGAGTGTGGAAGAAGCTAAAGGGGTATGTTTGGATCTGTGCAACTGGCATTCAATAGTACTCGTATCTGCCTACCCTAATAGGAGACAGGCGTGATGATATGTAAGTATGTTAAATAATGTTGTGGGACTTTATATCCTTATTAAACATTCATTCTTATTGTATGGGGATGTATAACTATGGTAGCTGCTTACCGCCACCTTATAATAAATATTAATAGTCGCTTCTTAGAAGCTGGTGACTTTGAATAATGAGATAGGTAGTATGGATACATATTTTAATAAATTTGATTATCTTGTCTTTTAATTTTTTTTGATTATTAGGACACAAATTAGCCCAACTGAATACGGTACTATTTTTATACCACTGAGAAGGGAAATAAACGGATGGTCTGCCTGATGATAAACACTCGTACTCGTACGTTACAGGCGCTGTAAAAATCATTTCACGAACCCTAAGTTGTAGTCCCTGGAGAAAACTCTCTAGAACCGAACAATATGCAACTGTTGCTATTCCAGTGTGCGGAGATTATTTTTCCGCCGACGGTGAACGGTGCGGCTGTAGTATGAAGCTATAGGCACATATTATTCCATATATATCAAACAATAAGTAACAATATATTATTTTTATATGTATTATATGCTACTTAGCTTAATAACTTTCTTCAATTGTACCTACTAAGTCTATTGTAGATAATAGGGATATGCACGCTCTGTATTACCATAATATGGCCTGCTACATCACTAATAGTCGGGAATCCAGGGAATCACTATTCACGTGACACACCTGGCTGTGTCTTTTAGGGGTTTCATGAGGAGTGAACGCTCTTTTGCGTTCAGTGCCGTCTATATGAGAGAACGAATAACATATCGTAACACATCATCGTGCCTCATATTCCTATAACTAAAATTATTTTTACACTTTCAAAATAATACGAATAGTTATCGTATTCGCTTTTATATAAAAAATCTTGAATGAACGTAGCGGGTGGCTATTGATACTGCGCCCGCGCTGTCCACTACCGTACCTTATAATTAGACGATATCAATTCGATGCGATAGCGTGGCGGTCCCTTGCGAAACTCGTCCAGCTTCTAAGGGACCATATCGATCCCCAACGCACCACATTATCTTAAAAACATATAAACTTGCAGTCAATACTCACCCTTGTATTGCTCGATACAAAATATAAAGTTGTATGTGCCAAAGTTCACATTGTGACTTCTGTTTTTCAAACCAGAACTTGAACTACTGATGAAGTTACTACGAAAAGTAACACAGTAAATTCAAACGACTGTAACTACTATGCTTTGATAATAAAGCCTAATTTACTGATACTATCAAAGCGTGATGTTACATTTTGTGCTTAAAATGAGGTACGCGTTAGAATCAGGATGCTGTAATAGTCCGGACGCGGCTCTAATTACCACCGCCACTCAATATTGCAAAATGAACGAAGCCTATTCTGGTACCCTTCGGCTATTAAGTACACCCGTTCTATTGTTACACAAAATACATTTTAAGCTGTGCTCTGACGTGACCACGCCACAAGCTACTGATACCACGACGTATTATAACTTATTCTGATACTGACAGTTAATATGCAATACAATAAACAATGTTATTTGAAGCTTATCACTACAATCGCTACGAAATAATTTCTAATTAATCGCCAACACAATCCGTTAATTGCTGTTATGAAAGTATAATTGCCACGATTACGACGCGTAAATTATATCACGCAAAAAAATTTAATACGTAAAAATGGCCAAGATCTCTTTCGATAATTGAATTACTAGGTCCTCGTTTACACTCACGTTGATATGGTTGGTAACGTTGGTACACCACAGACAGGATGATTGTTTTTCTTTGAAATCTGTATCTCGTTGTAAATTTTTATTATCCGAGATTCCTTGTATTCTCCTAATCAGTATAAATTATCCTTCCTATTCTTACTTTAGTAACGAATGTAAATCATTCTGTCTGCATGCTTGTTATAAACTGCAGGGACCTAACAAATCTCTTACTCACAAAATGTCTACGAGCATTCTGATACTCGTTTCAGATTTTTACTGGTTTCTTCTAGAAGTTACTACTATACTAATGCACGATTAAATGACTATCGATTGAAGTAATTTACTGCGGGGTAGGCAGAGAGGACCGCGCGCCAAGTGACTCGATCCTTACATACCTCACTCGCTTCTTTAACATTCATTGCTCCTTTCATGCACACTCGCCGGTTTCTACGGCTCCTGATATCACCTTCTGATAGACCATGACCAATTTGATCATGGTAGGTAAATCTTAGCCTTCCTCGGCTCCTACATCCTTTTACTTTTGCATTGTATATCTGCTTCGTCATTCTTTCATCCTGCATTCTTTCTACATGGCCGAACCAACGGAGCATGCCTCTTCTTATTTTAACAAAAATTATTGGCAAGAATACGATTTTGCTGTACGTTGATTGGTTGACCTATTCTTGCCACACGTTTCAACATCAAAGCTTTAGACAAATAATCATGATAAGATGATACCAAGCTATAACATACTAACTTTAAAAATCAACGAGATAATGCTCTACACAATATTAATTATTATTAATAACATAATTTTCACTGCAATGTATAACTGCATGTACACTATTAATTAAAGTCATAATAACCTTGTAAATCATACTTATAATGACTATTTTGCTTGCAGCAGAATTACTCGATTCATATTTACGGTTACTGAATCTGACATAAATAAATTAGATTTTTACATATTTCCTTACTAAAACTATATATAATATTTTAATTCGAGTTTTCACTTCTTCAAGCGACTTGTGTGTACTGAAAGTTTCCCGTGTTCATGAATGCTTAGTGTTTTTATTACTAGATCCGGGTTCTTACGGTTTTTTGTAGGTAGTATAAATAAAACACGTCAGTTTAGCTAGAACTTGGCAGCTCTACTGCCGTGTACTTACCCCGGTGCTCAATGACTAAATTTGAATAAAAACACAATTAAACGCATTCAAACTATGAGTTCTAGTTTTTTTTTCTATGTCAGAGAAGAAATAAAGTGTTTTGTATTGTATAGTTCTAAATGTTATAACTTTTATTATCCAATTGAATACATGGAAATCATTTATAGTTAACGCTATTGTATTAGTGTGAGACATACAGATTTATTTCTCGTTTCGTGTGAAAATTGTAGTTGAAAGACAGTAAAAATATATTATCATTTAACGAAGCTTTATTTATTACGTACGTCTTATTTTTTAGTAAAAAAATATAGTTTATCAGTTTATTATTAAGTGCAAAGTGCAAGTGATTTGCTCTCATATTAGATGCCAATGTCAATGCCAGCTTTTTATATGCTCCGCCTGATTTGCAGCGGTTGCTAAAACCTTTGAACGCTTGCAATAAAATGAGTTCACGAGCTGCTAACCTCTGGCACTGGCAAATACGCTTTAGGGAGCTATTACTTGACTACGATCTTCAACGTGTTGGAGTTATTGGCCTGTTGAGCTGCCTCCCATTAATGAGTAGGCTTTAATCCCTGAACTATATAGGCACGAAAATGTTATTGTGAGCGCGGGGTGTCTACATGCGCAGTGAAGTGGTTTATTGGTTTGTGATTATAACTGTTATTATGTATGGCATGAGAATGGTAAACCTCGACGTACACTTAGCACTAATATTTTATTAAATATTCTAGTGTTCTATATGCTTGAACTAAAAATAATTTAAAGTCGATATCATTTGCACTGCATTCTGTAGGCCGATTCTACTAAAAAACTGCAACTGCACTGCAGCGCGGAAACGAACTCGTCGAATAATATTGTTAGAAGTATCATTACAATTTGTATATTGCGATCTATAGTTTTATTATATTACATAAATAATTATAGAAGAGGAAATACGCTTCGACCTCATGTGTATCTTATGAACCCACTAGTCAATTTTACGTAAATCATTCTGCTTCCTGTCATTATTGCGCCAATTCTGTTCGAGTGTAGAATCAATGAGGTAGTTACTTAACATGCTCGATCTGTTGATATGGTATTACTAGTCCACATCTTTGTTATTAATTTGTCTTTTTAGAAATAAATAAACTATTGACCAATACAAATCACAAATCTACGATAAATAGAAATTCATTCGCAAATAATAAAAATGGGCTAGATAAAACAATGCCGATCGAACTAAAACGCTCTTAATTACACCACATTTACGCTTGTTTGGATTATAGACGTGTATGTGTTCTTCTCCTAAGCCTAAAGATTTGTCGAAGATACTGATTATGACATTTTCTATAAAATGCCGGGTCGCATACATGCATATACGACTCACCAGATGTGAAATGGTTATCGTAGCCTATTCAGACCTCCACAATCCAGAAGTAAAACCAGACATTTCTTAGGTTAGGTTACACTAACTAATTATAATTTTTCGGATTTATGTGCATATTACATAATTGTAATAAGCACATAAATCCTAAGATAAAAACACAAATTTAGTGGTACATGTCTGGATTCGAAATTTTTGTTCAATAGGCCTGTTCATTAAGAATAGCTACTTGGCTATTACTGATCTCAGCAAACATTTGTCCTGTTATCACAAAGCAGTAATAACCCAATCAGATAGGGTTTTTCCGTGAAAGCTGTGTTGTGGAATGACTTCCAGGCTCAGGTTAGCTTAAGAGATTACGTGGGGTCCTCCGAAAAAGGCGTGAGATGGTCTTACAGCGTCGGCAACGTCTGACTTATGCCTAGGGAGATGCAACCGTACATATGCCACGGTAACTACTTACACATCATTATAATTATAATAAATTCCAATGTTGAATTGCGAAAGTCGACTTTATTTGATGTGACACTTTGCGATGGAAGCAGATATACAAATTTACGTACTCTTAGATAGATAGATAGATAAAAGCTTTATTTGTACACTTAGACACACAATATAAAACTACAGTAGATATATATGCTAACAAACAAAGGGAGACAACAACAACTTACAAATAACCAATTAGATAACACTTTCCAATGTATGTGTCAACACCTTGTCTGTTGGAGCGTGTGTCGCAGTCATACAAATGGGCAATAGCTCAGTGTTGGGTTTGCTCAGAGAGCAAAACACTGATTTTCAGTTATTGCCTGTAAATAGGTGCTGGGCGCATTTGAACTATACAGAGGCGTCAGCCATCATCAACTCTTACTCTCACTATTCGTTAAGCGTAACTCATTGCCAAATAATGTATTATTGTTTTTTGAAAATATTCCCTAAACTCCCCTTTACATTTTAAACATGTTTTTATTCAGTCGAAATATTTTTCATATCCCGAGGACCACTGATCCAGCTTTTCAGTAGGCCGTATGGCGAAGCTCAAGGTCATGTGAACAGGACAAATGTTTGATGAAAGAGATTTTCTAGCATAACGTACATAAAAATAGTGAACCTTTCACAACGGAATCGGTACATATATGTAGGTATACCTTTTCCTTTTTGCTTGTATCGTTTCACGAGAAAACCATTCAAGAGGAAGTTATAATTTCATATTAATATACTTAGTAAATTTTCTACAATTTTCGTATTGTTTTACATATATTTATGTATATCAGTTTTAGGTTTTTAGTACGTCTTTATAAAAGTCTGCGGCGCCCTTATAGAAGGGATAACTGCATAAGCCTGAACAAGGCGAACCCCTGGCTCTGCTAGACCGCGTGGCATGACACCCTTGAAGGTTTGAAAACCCCATTGCAATAGCATAGAATCACGGCATTTTCTGACTTCAAGAAAGTCAAATTACAGGTTCCGAAAACTGATCTATGCAGTAGGGGTCACGAGCTCTTCTTTTTTTATATAACGTCGGAAGGCATTCGGCTCATCTGATATAAAGTGGTTACCGTAGCCCATGAACTTTTTCAATACATGAGATATTAAACGCGTGTTCTTATCTTCACTGAAAACACAGCAACTTATTAGGAATTTACTAGTTACCTCAATCACTTCCAAGAATACAAATCCAGAGAGTTGTTATTTGCGGATTTCTATGAGGTGGATGTACTTCCTGAAGAGATAAAAAGAGGTAGAATGCATTAAAGCAGTCCGAATGGGGAAGTACCTCACAGAAAGCCGCGGTTAAATGACAACCCCCTGGAGTAGTGTTGTGTTCCTCAAAACGATTGAGGTTACCTCTAAAGGAGTTACTGTGTTATCAGCAGGGGTGACAATGCGCAAGTGATCACGCAAACCTTCATAGGATACGGTAGCCGCTTAATATCAGGTGGGCGTTCGCTCGTATGCCTCCCAATGGTGTATGAAAACAAGTAATGCAAAACAAAACCTTGTTGTCCTGTAAAACATCATAATTGCACTCACCGATGCACCGCGTGACATCGATACGAGGCCAATCCATAATAACACTCGCCTTCGAGTATGTTTTAATCTCGATCACTTTAAATTCGGCATTTTCGGAAAAAAGTACATTAAATTATTCCACTTACAATCTCCAGTGTAATCATCCGGCAATAAAACTGATGTCCGATACGATTTTCGGAGAAACTACTCAGTACGATGATATTTCTCATAATATTGTCGGATACTACAACAGGCACTATCGTGGGATCAGAGAGGGATGATTTACTTTTCATTGTTTATGTTAAAAATATCATTTTTTCATTGTAGGAAAGTTGATTCATATCCAAGAGGTCGCAGGCTTCACAGTGTGGCGAGGAAGCTTTCTGAAGCTCATGTACTTTGTTTTAAGCCTATTAACGCTTGTATTATATTAAATATCACTCGATGCCTCCTCTGCTGCTAACAAGCAACTCCTTAGGAGCTTACTGGTGACCTCATGGTTACACGGTGGTGGTACGTACTTTTCATTGGTATTCTTGACTGTCACATACGCACATATAGCAATGTATCATCGCTTACTAAGGATATGACATGAATAGTATATTGCTAAAGAAATTACGGTATATAATCATACATTAGATAAAATGAAATAGTCCGGTATATAGATATAATTCAATTTAACTCATTTAATTTTAAGAGAACTTTATAAAACCTAAACAACAAGCATAGATAACATAAACACATAAATAAAACCTTCATTTAATATATAGGTATACGATATTACAATCGTCGGTGAAGAGAAACGCATGTTAGGCAACTGTCCTCGGAATTAACGAAATACGATTCCTTCCCCCTCGAATTCTTCTTTCATGAAAGTCGGTTGATGATGAGTGGGAACCTTTACCACAAAAGGAACTGAAATTTACTTTATGGCCAGATTTCAACCGCTCATTACTCAATATTGTGCTATTACTTTCTCGTTTCACGATGGACAGATTCAAAAGGAAATTTAAATTTCCTTTTGAGTCTGTCCATCGCGAAATCTGGCCATAATTTTTTAGATTATACATTATACATTTTTTAGATTTGAAAGAGTATCGCTTGCACGTTTCTAACTTGCTGACGCAGCAATGTACCTGATAACTTTACTCATTCGCCAGAGTACAATAATCCAACAGGGAATTTTTCTTCCGGCTGCAATTTCCTTTCTCAAATTTACATCATTATTCACTTCGCTATGTTTTTTCTGAAAACGGCACTAGTTTATTTGCTTCTTACTTTTTATACAACGCCGGAAGGTATACAAGCATACGGTAAAAACCACCGATGTAAAGTATTTATCATCTCGGCTGCTAATACAGCACCTCCTTGGGAACTTACTGGTAACCTCATACAGTTGCAGTAACCTTCCACACAATAACCCTCCAGGCGTTGTTTGTGGCCGCGGATTTCTGTGAGGTGGAGGTACTTTCTCGAACGGATTTCTTTGATGCGCCCTACCTCTTTTAATAACACCCATACTGAGACAAAAATACCTACATGCTAAAGTACCATTACTAACAAATCCGACACCGAGCTCCATGTAAGAGTCAACTTAATTATTTAGAGGTATAATGGAAGCAAATAACTCTCACGGCAATACGGATCTTACAATCACGGATACGAAAGATTTATGTCCCCGTAAACTAAATAAAGGCGACAACAATAATCTCAGTTTTTATTTAGATAAAGCAAGTTTTTATCATATCAAGAGCTCATTCCATACGTAGAGGCGGCAGCAAGCCGATCTCTTCATGCAAGAGTTCTTATACTACCTCGTTAATGATGTAAACGCTTATTTGTTTACGATGCCTTTCCTTACTTCGCTTATCATCAGCAAATGCCTTTTATGTTTCAATCGATATTAACCTTAAATCCATGTATTCACTGGGCGACTTATCGCATTGATGTGTATAGGTTACTGTGTCTATGTAGGTATATAGGTGGTAAAGTAGGTACGATATTTTAATTTCAAATCCCATGTCAGTTTGGTAATCGACCGTAAGGAAAATTGTTATTTAAATTTCCAATTTCTAAGGGTTAGTTAAGTTATACATTGTATACTAAGTCTATGTTTGTGAAAATTGAGCAAAGTTTCTTTTAGTACCTGTATTTTGCCTTGATTGCTTAATCACGAATTATTAATAGTTAAAAAAGAAATTCTATACAACTTTCTAAGTTTTTTATACTTATAACATATGTGCAACTTATCAATAGACTAAATATCATCACGAATATTTTATTAAAAATTCCCTTACGTAACATATTTATCTGGATAATCGGACATTTTCTTTCAATAAATATTTAGTTTTCTTGAAGTCAATGAAAACGAAACATACATTTAAAATTACGATACTACTCGTATATATTACAAATGATATTTATGTTTGACTATATTCAATAACATCCAAATAATTGGAAATTACAAAGTTTTTCAAAGACACATGTCCCGCGCAGCCTATCAATAAGGTCAAGTTTTTCCGAACTTCTGATAAGTTGTCGGTCGTTGCTTTTTGATTTATGACTGTCGTTAATTAAATCAATAGCTTTCGGGTGTTTAAATGCAATGTTCATCGCCAATCCAGAATTGAGCAACGTAGCGGTGTATGCTCTAACCCATTCGCTTGCAGAGAGACCTTATCCCGTCAGTTTAATGAGCATGGGTTTATGTGGTGGATATATGTCACTATTAAGCTAATTATTAATAAAAAGCGAATTAACAGGATACGAATAAATGCGACAATTTACTTAATGTGACGTCATCGTATTACCTAAATCCGATCTCTGCTTAAAATACAATTTGTGAAAAGGATCGAAACAACGGTAACATTCCTCGTTAAAAAATCTCAAAAGGGCCATTACGTCTTTTAGAGTGACAGCCAGCACCGATCTCGAGCTGGTAATGGCATGCGTCGCGGACGACGGCACAGCTACTATACCAAAAATGTTCGAAGAGCTGCCGAACCACTTCGCCCAGTATTAATAATGGCGTCAGCATCATTAAGGAATTCCTTTTATTGCGAACTTAAATAAGTCCGTTCGCCAACCGCCTCTACTGAAAGAGGCTACCTTTCTCCAAGGTTTTGCAACTTCGCCCTTCTTTTAAAGCGGTTTTTAATGCAAGACGCTACAATTCACTTTCAACGCACCAACAAAAGAAGTTCTTATCAATTTTTGTGATAATTTTTACACGCTTTTTGTGTTTTATAATCACTTAATCTGCGGTGGCTCAGTTATTTATTGGAGGGTGGATCGGACGTGTTATCTTGTGATCGAAACTCATCGCGATACAATGTCTGATCAGGCCGAATTATGTGGTGAAATTTGTGACGTTTAAAAAGAAATTGGAGCCGTTAGCTATAAAAAAACAGTTACGTAAAAAGCATCTTATGTTGATGTGTTTTTTATCTGCGAAAAGTGGGTAGTCTGTTATTAGTATACCGTATCAAAATTGGATTGCTGACACAATTATAATGTGGTATTCGTTTGTCACAACTTACCGAGTGCACGACTTGCAAATTGGATACAGATCTACTTACTTTATTTCAGCTACTTTCATAGTATTATGTCATACGGAATTCTTCTTTGGGGTAACTCCGCGGACATTAACACCATCTTTTTATTGCAAAAGAGAGCCATAAGAGCTATCTACAAACTTGGTCCCCGGGAGAGCCTTAGAGAAAAATTCAAAGAAATAAATATTCTAACACTCGCATCGCAATATATCTATGAAAATCTTTTGTATGTCCATAAAAACATAGACTCATTTTGTAAAAAGAGTGATACTCATAACATAAATACTAGATATAAGCATAATCTTGTGTTACACTGAAAAAAATGTTTAGTTGGATTTCCCAGATTCCTAATAGAATTCACCAAAGTCGACGGTTGAACTGGGTCCTACCTTTGACTTAAGTTGATTTTACCAATTAAAAAAGGTTAATGAAGTACCAGTAAAAATAGTAAAATTTATTATTTAGTATGATAAACTGTACCATATTATATGTACAATCCATTTATTTGCGGTAAATTATACATTTAAAATAGTGATAGCTACAAAATACTTTTGTATGAAGACCAACCGTAATATATTTGTAAATTTAACTACAAATTTTTGCATTAATGAACAAAGTTTACTAGTAAAATAGCCTACCTTTGCTTCTTTGGTAAATTCAACTAATCTTTTTTTTCAGTGTACATGCAAGCCGTCGCCACAAAATAAGTAATTCTTTTATGGGGCAATGTATACGGTTCTATAACAAACTTCCCAGCAATATAAGAGAATTGTCAATAAACAAATTTAAAACTACTATTAAAGCCAAATTGTGTAGCAGGGCATATTATAAAGTATCTGACTATATCTATAATATAAAAATGAATCGCTAAATGTGTTGTTCAGCGCAAATCTCGAGAGTAGCTGAACCGATTTCGCTAATTCTTTTTTTAGAATATTCCTTGAAGTACGAGGATGGTTCTTACGAAGAGAAAAATTTAAAAAATTGCCTAAAAAAGTCTAAAAAGAACACTTTTCTATACTCGCATACAAAATATTCGTAATAATACTTAAAAGTCAATTTGAACTTTAATACCATACTATAAAGTTTAAGTGTTAGTGGAGAGGTTCCGGGAAGGTAAAACAATTAAGTGACGTTAGTATCGTAGTTAGCAGAATAAGTAAAAAAATAATAATTAAGTAATCGACTGTTAGGCGGTACGAAGTCCGCGGGTCAGCTAGTTAATTATAAAAATGCCTGGGATTGAGTCGATCCAATTGTAATGTAATTAATAAATTATGTAAATTTGTTTGGATAGGTACCAAAAGAGGGATGCCTGAGTTTTTTGGCAGTATTTTTATCAGTGCTCACCTAATCATGAACTGCACGGTAGGGAAAAAAATTGTGACGATTCCAAACAAATGTAGCCATTTTTCGGAATAAAAAGATTTTGACTTTGACTTTGATTTGTCATATGCATTTACAGTGCAAAGCATGTTGCACTGGACTGCAAGTGCATATAACAAGCGTAATACATTATTTTTGGCCATTTTGTGGTGATTTAAAACATATCGAGACATAATTCTGATAATACAGCGCGTATAAACAATTATGTCATATACGTTGTTAAGTGTGGTAATTTTTAATGCCTTATTCATAATTCTGTTCTTCTGGACTGGTCGAGGGAGGGAGGTGGTGAACTCCTATGACTACTCATTTTACTGGTCAGTTGTTTTTAGCCGGGATGGCTTTCAAGGCTTCATCGGAGGCGATCGCCAAAGGGGAACCGGGGCGACGCAGTGTGGTAGCAAATGAAAGCTGCTTAAAAAGAAATCTTGTAATGATTTTTAACGAATCAATGAATAGATTCATAATCATAAAGAAATTTCAGTATCAGCAACGCACGAGTGACACCGCCGGTGTTGCAAATGTCTGTAGGCTACAGTAACTACTTACCATCAGGCAGGCCAGTAGTTTGAACACATCCACACAAATGTAACATCAGCTAGTAAATGAGACATGCTTTGAATATGGAAACAAATTCATAATACTGTATGACATAATTTAAGTAAGTTAGCTGTTAGTACTGAATAATAACAAAAATAATAAAAACTATATCTTCAAACATTTTATGCAACTTCAAGTATCCGAGAGTTTTACTTTGTATTCGATTTTATACAAAACAATATCAAGTAAATACAATACTAAATAGTTGCATTACGCACGAGTAACATGTGTGAGATCATTCGATGCGTGAGATGTGGTTTTCACTTTATTATAGCTTTATTATTTTAAACATAAAGGGAACAAAACGTACCAGTACCCAGTGTGATTCACAACCCACGAGCGCGGCTACTGACGTCGGACAGACAGCTGGACAAAACTTTTGTTTATCTCTTTTAATAAGAAGGCTCGCTACTACGCGGCATTTTAAATCATTGCCTCACGTAAGTCTTATATAGACATGATCATCGAACATCGAAAGTAGGCGATGACATTCCACAAAGTATGCGATCAAAATTAAGTCACATATCAATTTATTCATCAGGGAAATTATTAACTATCTGTTTTTGAGTAGATTAGCAATGACTTTTAATTAAAAATATTAGTTAAAATCCTTCATACATTCAGCAACTATATACCACTAAGGTTTATTTTATATTTACGCGCATTTTTATTTATGTATGTTCACCGAAATTTTAAAATCGGCTTAAACAATTTAGTTATATCTGAAAATGATCTCAAATAAACAGATGTTTTATAATTATTTCATTACTTACCTAAAAAGTAATTTAAAAAAAATATGTCGTCGCCTTACTTTATGTCTTTGTTTTGTTTATAATATTTGTTATGATTTAGTGAAACTAGATGATACTCCGATGCCAAAGTAAAAATACATGAATAAAAACATTCAAATAATAGTCAAACCAACTTTATAGAAGTCGACGGCAGTAAGGGTTAAAACGATATAAATGTTTATCGACTTTGAGATCAATTTCTAAGTGAAAGTTATATCCAAAGTTTTTTTTTATCAATTAATAGAAAGAATTGTCGGATTATTGCTGCCTAATCGGATTTTTTTAAAGAATGAACCACTTTGAATGCTATTACGTATATTATATTAAAATGAGCTGGTCCAGTGCTGTCCTTACAACTGTCGCCGTACTTTTCTCACAAGATTATTAACATAATGGACCAAAATATTAATTGTACGCTGTCAATTATTGCCCTTATTCAGAATAATATGAAATTCAAAAATCGGTCAACTTATTCACACTAGGAGTTCCGTACGTTTCTTAGCTCACATAACTTAATTCGTTTTAACACAATTGCTAAAAAAAGCTGTATTAAGCACAAACAACATTCTAATTTAACCGTAAATCATATGAACAACATTTCGACATTCAAATACAAAGTGGAGTTTTAAAAAAGGGTTTTCAGTACCTAGTGCAATAAATAAAAGCTCGGCAAACGTATCTTGAAATGAGCTGTAACTCAAATTATGTCTACTTCTGCGCTTTATGCCCATTTTTGATACAGATCAACGGAAACGAAGGTTCGTATATAAATCAGAAAGGTTTATTAATGGATCCTTCGTCAACTTTTTCGGTCAAGCCTGAAGTTTAATATCTATAAGCATATAAGTATTAAGTGGTTCCGTAAACTCCTGTGATTAATGATTATGTACATAACATAAATAGTTACCGACATCAGCATTTCATGCGGGTACTACATTTTTCATGTACTTTATTATCTGAAGCATCAATACACAAATAAGGCGTCACCTACATAATAAATAACGCTGCATATCAACATAACAGTGCCTTCAATGTCTTTGCACCGTACTGTAACAATGGTCGAGGACATCTACTTCGACACTTGCAGCATGCTTGCAACGTGCCGCGTGATAGCATTGTAAAATAACGGTAAACTACTGTTATTTAACGAAAATTACTGAACCAGAATATTAATATAGAATATTGTGATAATATATTCGTATCCTACAGTAACATTACAGAAGTGCGTGATTTTAGTGTGTGGTGGGGTATAGAATTTGCAGATCTTATTGGATAGTTCGCGGATCAATATCGCGGCACTTGTCGTATTATGCTTATTAGCTTAAAATATTCTTCCAATGGTCAATAGGTTTGAATCGCTGATATCTTTAGGCACTAAACTACAACATTTTTGATAGCGCAGGATGTCTCAATGCACAGTCAAGTGGTTTATTGGTAAGCAGGCGCTCGAAATTCATAGCTTTATTGTTATAAACGTTGTAATTTGTGATTTATAAACCACTTATAGATAGCGCTGAAAAAACATATCCAACATATCCAAACCTAATTCACGTGATTAAGATTTATTAAGCTATAATCACTACCCCAGTGAACCAAAACATCGTGAGGCAAAGTAATATTACTTAGACTTTGTATCGGGGAGTCGCACTATATACGGATTTCTCTCCGAACTTTGTACGTGTATAATGCATAATCTTCAGTCCATCTGGATACTTCAGCACTGTATTTGCCACTCTCATCTTGCTCAGAAGGAGTTGTGTGGGACAGTATAGCCAGGATGGCTCTAATTACCTTTTTGTAATACTATTATTATAATAAAAGCATCTTCACACTTACTAGAACTTTTCATTTCAAGTACTCCTCATCGACTGCAAAGTTTTCTCCAAGAACCTACAGTAAACATGTTGTTGATCTATTGTCGACACATTGACATTTCTGGATTGTGTGTGAACTACGGATGGGGACTCTTGTAATAGCGTATCTCCATCGGAAACCTAAGTATTTTAAAATGTAATAATAGCTACTACTACATGCGAATATTTCAATGAAATTCTACATACAAGACTAACTGCTTTTTGAAAGCATGCTATCTTCTCACGGTACAGTATTTTTATTAAAGTATTGGTTCAATAACAAATGTTAATATGTATTAGCTCTTCAAAGCGGTTATTAATCTTTTTTTTTCGGTTAATAACCCTCGTTTACTATAGAATGCTCAAAAACAATAAAATCGGTGTGTCTGGAGCCTTACACATCATCGCGGGGCGTGCCCAACAAACTAGTCTGACAGCCAATGCCCTTGAAAATAACTTAAAGCTAATAAATTGACACCTCACATACTAACTTTACACCCACGGGCATCTTCTTATCGAATGTAACCATCGTTTAATAATAATCATGTCAATGAATAAATCGGTGAAAGATTGATATATGAATTAATTTCACAGTTTAGATATATAACGTTACGTTGCGTTACCGGTTCGAGCGCGGCACCATTGTATTACGCAAAACGGCCGAAATTTTATGAAAATTAAACGTCGATTATTCCGCTCTCGTCACGAGAAACAAGTGCAGGTTACAGCTCTAATAATTGCGTCGGAACCAAACTGGGGCCGGGTTATGTAATCGAAAGAAATAATTCGTGGTCGCGAGATGGAAGGTACCGCGTACCAAGGTCCATCGAAAATATCGCCCTACTTCGATTTATCAGCGATCGGGCAAATTATCTGTGTTTGGTAAAGTCATTATTCTTTTATTAAAGTCAATAAAATTCTTGTAGTGCACTTAATTTCATGAGTATGATAATTAATTGTAATCCCCCCAAGTAATCATTTAAACAAATAAATGTAAATAACCCTTCCCACGGCCCCACAGAGGTGGAACGTCGCGGCTGTGATCCGGGTGTTTCGTGGAATTCCCAACTATGCGTGATTTGGATGGTAGCGCAGCCCGACACTGATACCCAGCCCCTGGGAAATATGTTAGGTAGCTCCCAATTCTCCAGTTGCGTCTGTTACTTTTTTGTTACATATTTTTTAGGTACTGTAAAGAGCTTGACAGTTTGATACTTACAGACTCTTAATGGAGTCGATGTGCGCATTTGCTTATCGAACACGAGAGTAAGGCAGCGTCGATGCAGTATGTCTGTGGATAAGTTTAGTCATTTAAAGTTCCTGCGGATGTCGGAGGGTAAGTTACAATTATTCAAGTGACTACATAGAATAAACACCTCGGCTACACACAAGTAAGGTTTTTTTTATTTCCAACAACATTATTTATTCTTTCTCTTTCAACAAAATCTTTTCAGATTGTGTGTAATCGAAACAGACTACGTTATTTACAGCCGAAATTTAGTTTTTACCCATAGGCTTGGTTCAGTTTTCGGTATCGTGTACGTCGAATGCAATATGATCAGTTACAATATCGCAAAGTTACTTCTAGAGATGGATTTAAAATAATACTAATCAACTGATTGGCGACTTTTCATTGATAGCCGCAAAAAAAGAGTTTGAAATGCGTTTTATTGGAAAATGGAAATTGATTTGCATCAATTCCAATTGCTTATTCAACAAAACTCAAAAAAAATATCAGGAGAATATTGGAGGAGGATTGGAGAAAAAAAAATAAGAATACAGGCTGAGATGATGATGGTGACAGTCGTCAGGCCTCCATAACCCAGAGTGAAAATCAGAGTTTTCTTAGGTTAGGTCACACATCTTTCGAAATATAATTTCTTGGACTTCCTCGCGATGTTTTTCTTCGCCGTCGAGCAAGTGATAATACTAATATGAAAGAAATGGTACGTATAAAGCTATGTAAGAAATCTAAATTACATATAGTAAAAATGCATTAATAGTCATACAGTACAAAAAAAAACTATATAGTGGAAGTAGCGATTATAATTTACTTCTTTGTAATAATGTAGTGCAGAAGTAAAGATCACAGACACATACAATTTAAAACGTATCTGCCATTGCGAGTAGCGCCACGGCGATCTGCATCAAAAATAAATATTAAAGATTCATTTATGAGGTGCCTTCAAGTCAGCATTGACAGGTTGATCTTTATGCCAAATCACATAAAGGCAGTGTTCATTTACGCTCTTGCTTATCATGACAGAAACACATTCAATTCTTTGTTTACATGGAGAATAATCTGAATATTGTTGAATGTCAAAACGATTTGGATTATCTTCAAGTTGGCTTTAGTTTAGCAGTTGTCAGTAATATATTATGATATAATGCGATGACATTCAATGGTAAAATTTAAATTTCTTTTGCCATCGTTTTTATGATTTTGAATCACGTGCCAGACAAATACGTTCAATACGGCGTTTTCAGGACAGTCTATGTAATCTGTTACTCCGACTAAATAGACGAAAAGTTGTTACGTCGCTACGATTTAGCTCAAATGTTAACACTACTTTTGGTAGGAACCTTCATATATCAATTACGATGTATTTTTAACTACTATGCTGAATTCTGATGATTGATTAGTTTTTATACAACGTCAGGAGCCCACCTGATGTAAGGCGATTACCATAGCCTATGAACGCTTGCAATGGATCACGTATCGTTCGCAAGATGTTACCTCAGCTAATTTCACTCACACGCAGGAATACAACAACCTTCCACAAAGTTGTTATTTGGCTGCAGTTTTCTCTTAGGTAGAGATACTTCCCCTGTTTTGGTGCACCCTACCTTTCTTAAAAACTCCCAGACCAAGACAAACAAACAAGTTCATGCACACAAATGCTTGTCCTGTGTGGGAATCAGGACCAACGAGCTTTGGTGTCAAAGTAGCGTTACTAACCACTAAGTCACCAAAAGTATACAATGAAATCATGGTGAAATAGTATGTACTTGCAAAATACTGTTTGATTTAACTAAAACTACTCGGCTACACATAATCATCTTAATTATTTATTATATTAACAACGGATCTCTTTATTCGGCGCCGGAGGGCAAATAAGCGTACGGACAACCTCATCAGAGATTCGTGTTATGTCTAAAGTGGTTACGGATACCTATGTAAATAGGAAAAAGAGGGAAATGGGGAGTTACAAAACCATTGTCAATTTTGACTATTATATTCGAAGGCATAGGAAACGATTAATTGCAACTTTATTTTAACACAAATGAAATGTTAATGATGCGCTAGACGCTTTTACATGTGGTAGATCGATGTAGTTGCATTGGTCGCATTGCTTAAGCATATTACCCGTTTCAATCATGAATGTGTCTTCAAAGCGTTTGCGTCAGGCTTAGGTTTCTTATAATTAATTACCAATATAATACCTAAAACTGTTAATTGTTTTTTGTTTTATACCACTACAGTGGCAAACAAGTATACGGTTTGCCTGATGGTAAACAGTCACCGTAGCCTACGGATATTTGCAACACCAGGGGTGTCACTCATGCGTTGCCGACCCTCTATAAATCTCTTCACGCCTTTCTTGAAGAATCCCATGCTGTAGTACCTAGAGAAAACCTCGGCTGGGCTACAACTCGATAGTTCCCGGAAGAAAACTTCTTTGGAACCGCACATTGCGGTTCCAGCGTATATAGTGGTCCGTTTTAAGAGTGGCACCTCTGAAGGCTCTTGTATTCATTAACGCCTTTTGAGACGTCCATTTATCAAGATCAGATCAATCACACTTACTGTTCATTCAGTCTCCATGCACGTGTGAATATCCTTGTAATGGAAGAACGTGTCCTATACAAGAAGGTTCGTTACATATATACGTCTAAAAGTAACCTACCAACATTATTCACACTCTTATTTCCGTATAGACTAATCACAGCCTCATATCCTTTCATTCGCATCAGCCAAATCCAGAACACACCTTACGGTTTCCTAAAACTTCTCGAGCTCCTGAGGCGACACATCGAAAAATTAGACCAACTTTCATCGAATAGTATAGGCTAATGACTAAACTGACGGATCTAAGATTTTAATATAAATAACTTCATTTCTTTATCTTGAATTTGCTTGCTCAAATACGCGATTGTGTAAAATTGATTCGATAATAATTACTTTCGAAAACACCTCCTGAAATTCATTATTTTTGAAATTACAACGAAGTTGTTCTGTTTATACGCTTCAAAATTACTTAAATCTATTAGTAATATCTATGTTTATAATATGGTTGCTGCATATTTTGATAAGTGAAACATGAAATTTTTTAAAAATATTTTAAGTTTCTGACAATTTCTAAGCGATCACATTCGTCTTGGGTGCTACGTGTTTTCGACCTTATTGTGCGGTAATGAGGATTATAAACGCGTTGACTAACTACATCCATAGCCAGTCCGGCTGCAGCCCGCTTCGAGGTGAGACCTATGTCGACTGTCTGCTCGAGCTCGCTCCATTTACATCGCGACACCGAAGTTTTTATAATTAATAGTTGTAAATATTCAATATTATAGTATTTAGCGTAAGTGTATTATTATTAGATATAAGTAGTAAATAATATTATAGGTTTATATATATTTATTATACTGTTGTAATAATGGGGAACACTAAAAAGAAAATATATAGAATAAAAATACAAAGAAAATGTTCGTAGAATGGCGGAGGCGAACAAGACAAGGTATTTATTTTTTTTAATTATTATATTCATTAAACATATTATAATAACATTGTGTAGACATATTTCTAGTTTTTAGAACAGTTCCTAGGTATGGTTGGCCCAAGCTATTTAATTCCTCTTCAAACTTTTTTTTAATTTTGCTTACTTAATAACTCTATATAAAACTGCATTAATTAAATAAGAGTTATTTTTTGCAGGAATAAACAGTAACATTTGATAATTGGTAAACATTATCCACAGGCTGACCGCGTACCTATATAGGACGCCAAACTCCTATTATATCCATTATAATCTGACCGAACTCCGACTTAGAAGTTGTACGTCGGTGGAGGTCAGGTTACGTTGGAAATTTATACCAATAAGGTTCGCGCTCTCAGCACATAGCAACCAGTGGAGACTCTTTATTTCTTTGTATTAAAATAAAAACTTATAAAATAGAATATTTTTGCTGTTTTGTTTTTTAGGAGAAACTTACTAAATAAACATATTCCACTAGAAGAATCACTACTCGATTTATATGCTACTTTAACGTAAGTGTCATACGGGACGACAAACTCATAGTAACCATTATAAGCTCACCGAACTCCGACTTAGACATTGTACGTAGGTGAAGGTTAGTTTACGTTGGAAATTTATCCAATCAGAAGATAGAAAACCAGTGGAGGTTTTTTTTTTTTTTTTGTATTAAAATAATTACTAGTAAAATAGTATATTTTGATAGTTTTTAAAAAAACTCGGTATGTTTCATGTTAAAGAAGCGAGCGAGGTGTGTAAGTACCGAGTGATGTGGCGCTCACGAGGGATTTAGCGTGAAGATATAGATAGATAGTATACTTATATCCATGGTACTCGTGAAAACAAATAATATTTACTATGAACCAACACTGAAAACACAAAAAAATCATCTATTCTATACATTGTGGTTAGTATTGAACTATTGTACGGATTAGATTTATTTTGCAACATCAGAGATGGTCCTGGTTCTTTCTTCTTGAGAGTTTAATAAATAACAAGGAAACGTACAACAATACAAAACACAGAGTATACATAAGTAAAATACAATAAATGTCATTATACTGAAGTTAAAGTTATGAAACAGCAAGAAAATCATTTGTCACATGTTTTTTTAAAATATGAATAGATTATAAAATCTATTTGTATATATGTATATTAGGGTGTCCCTTATTTTTCAAAGTTTTTATTTTCTAACGCATATGTCTTAGTTTTGTTCATTTGCTTTTAAAACACTCGGAAATTAATTTTTAACTTATTTGGATTACGATAATCCGTGCCGAATTACATCGAAACATGTTCATATAAGTTGCGCGGCAGTGCCGCACGTACTCGCGGTATTCATTTGTTCAAATTCAAAGTCAAAATCTTTTTATTCCGTAAAAATGGCTACATTTGTTTGGAATCGTCACATTTTTTTTCCCTACCGTGCAGTTTATGACTAGGTGAGCACTGATAAAAATACTGCCAAAAAACTCAGGCATCCCTCTTTTGGTATCCAAACAAATTTACATATTTTGTTAATTACATTATAATTGGATCGACTCACTCCCAGGCATTTTTATCATTAATATAGTCAGATACTTTATAATATGCCCTGCTACACAATTTGGCTTTAATAGTAGTTTTAAATTTGTTTATTGACAAATCTCTTATATTGCTGGGAAGTTTGTTATAGAACCGTATACTTTGCCCCATAAAATAATTACTTGTTTTGTGGAGACGGCTTGCATATAACACAAGATTATGCTTATATCTAGTATTTATGCTATGAGTATCACTCTTTTTACAAAATGAGTCTATGTTTTTATGGACATACAAAAGATTTTCATAGATATATTGCGATGCGACTGTTAAAATATTTATTTCTTTGAATTTTTCTCTAAGGCTCTCCCGGGGACCAAGTTTGTAGATAGCTCTTATGGCTCTCTTTTGCAATAAAAAGATGGTGTTAATATCCGCGGAGTTACCCCAAAGAAGAATTCCATATGACATAATACTATGAAAGTAGCTGAAATAAACTATTCTAGCCGTATCAATATCAGTGAGCCGTCTAATAGTTTTCACTGCATAAGCTGCAGAACTTAGTTTTCCTGATAATTTTTCAATTTGTGGGCCCCTTTGTAGTCTGGAGTCAATTGTTATACCCAAGAACACAGTTGTCTCCACAGAGGCTAAATTAGTTCCATTAACATGTACATTGGTAGCCACCTGCCTTACATTAGGTGTTGAGAACTTAATTACTTTAGTCTTTTTATCATTTAAAAGCAGATTATTAACACTAAACCAATGAATAACTTTAGAGAGAGCATCGTTAACTTCGTCATAATTACCTAACCGTCTATTAATTTTGAATGTCAGTTATTCTCGTGATTAATACGTAATGTTTTAACTTTTATAAGATGGCAGTGGAATTGAGAAGCAATAAATCAAGTATTTTCTTAGTTGGAGACGTAAATTATCAAATAATAGGCGCAAAATTACCGTCTAACCGTCAAGTTCTTCCTGTACTTTTTTATAAAATTCGCGAAGTTAAATTGACTGTTAGTGAAAGCGCATACCTAGTCATTCGAGAGTGTATTATATTTAGGGAAAAAGCTAGGATCCCTACCAGAGCTATACCTAACTGTGTAAAATAACTTGTGAATCTTCACCAGGAGGGAGTTGCAAAAAAATTCCAATTTTCTATTTCAATTTCAATCTAATTCAATCTGATAATTTTATTTCTCTTATTTATTCGAAATAAAAAAATCCTGTGTTTACTCGGCGCTATCAGCCATTATGACACTCGAACATCTATAACTTCAAGCCAAATCCCTTGCGGGGTAGGCAGAGAGAGCCGAGCGCCACGTGACTCGATCCTTACATATCTCACTCGCTTCTTTAACATTCATTGCTCTTCTCATGCACGCACGCCGGTTTCTAGGGCTCCTGACATCACCTTCTGATAGAACATGACCAATTTGGTCATGGTAGGTAAGTCTTGGCCTTCCCCGGCTCCTACATCCTTCCACTTTTGCATTGTATATCTGCTTCGTCATTCTTTCATCTTGCATTCTTTCTACATGCCCGAACCATCGGAGCATGCCTCTTCTTATTTTAACACCGACGCTCTCTTTCAGACCAACTCTATTTCTAACATCATCATTACGAATACGGTCTACAAGCCTTACGCCACAAATTTTGCGCAGCGCTCGCATTTCAACCGCGTTTATTCTACTTTCATGCTCTTTCTGCCATACCCAACTCTCGCTTCCATAAGTTAGCGTTGGGACCAACACTGCATTGTGTATAGCGAGTTGTGCCTTCTGGCTCAGGATTTTACTACCAAGAAGTTTTCCCAACGCTCCATTCACACTATTCCCAGCACTCACTCGTCTTTCCACATCTGCGGTGTACCTTCCATCCCTGCTGAAAGCGCATCCAAGATATACAAACTCATCCACTTGTTCCAACACTTCATCATCAATCGTAATCCTTACATTAGTTCTGGATTCTTCTCTTTCAAATACCATTATCTTTGTTTTCTTCGCATTCAGTAGTAAGCCTTTCTCCATACAGTCGTCTTTCATCGCTGTGACCAGTGTTTGCAGTTTAGATGGTGTATCTGCTAACTAAACATATGTGTCCGAATCAATAAATGGCCCGCTTTAGCCTCTCGATAAACAATGTTGTATTATGTGCCTGGTGTTTCATTCTTCTTAAGGGGGATACATGCCGTCCAGTCGCGCCTCAAGGAATAAAATATCGTATCTTAGCGTGGAAGATAAACATTATAAAGTCATGTGTTGCGTGTGTTACAAATACAATAACGTACTTTTACGTCATTAAACCAACAATTGAAATGTTTTGCTTTCGTTGTTATAGGCATAATTGCCAAAAAACGGCCTCTTTTAGCACTTTTGCTTATAACAACGATAGTGGAATATTTTGAGTGTTGGTTTAATGACGTAAAAATACTTTACTATCTTCGTAATAAATGCAACATAAGATTTCATAATGTTTATCTTCTATGCTATAATATGTTTTTTTATTCAATGAGGGCGCCACTGGACGAGACCTAAGTAAGAACAACATAGATACCAAGACATGTTAACTTGTAGAGATATAAACATAAAACGATGTCATTGATTTCTCTTTCAATAAACTTTTAAAAGTGAATACGTTTCTGTAGTTTTTTATTACTATTATTACTATTGTTTTCCGTCTAGCTTAAATAAATATGTTTGGTTCAGTATGTATAAAGCTAAATAATAATTAAATCAATAATTTTTATTAAATATTGATATTATAAATTTTATTTAAGTGTGACGCGACTCTGTAGCTTTTCTGTTCGTTTGCATTGACTATACGTTGACCCCAGGTTACCTATTAGGCGCTAATTTCAAATTTTACAAATCGAGCGTCGAGTGTCAATTGAGGGGCGCGGGGTGATTGGGCGGAGCCATTTTAAAGCTTCACGATCGAGGTGTCGCCTTAATAAAGCTTATGCTCCTGCATATTCTGCAACCAAAAAAACTCGCGTAATCCCCAGTTTTACTTGATATGATATTGATTAAAAATAAAATAAACTCAACTATATAAAACTTCGGGCGGTAACTTGTAAGCGCTTGTAACTTAATATGTGTTATTTACCCAAAGACGTCTACTACAGTTCTGGACAGAAGCAACCCGTTAAGATCTCACATGGAACCCAACTCGCCGACGACGAGTTTAATTAGGGCAAAACGTCGTTCCCGTCCATTGAATTAACAGGTACGATTTCATTTTGATTGATAGTCAGTGGAACCGTGCACTTGTCCGCAATTATCATGCCAGGATCAATCTTTAAAGTCCGTTTATACAGACAGAACAATTAAATAAAAAAATCTCATAAAAATTTGCAATGCACACGTGGAACCTTTGCGATTGCTGACCTAGAAACCGAAAATTGCTAACTTCCTTAATTTTGTCCTTACCTAAAACACGACTAAGTAACTATTGTGTTATCTGTGTCAGAGAGATGAAATGAACTACTTCTATTTTACCATTGAAATGATTTCTAAATCATAATGTATTCGTTCTAATATTTGGTTAAATACTTATTTTGTTTTTTATTTTCAATCCTATTTTAATATATTTTATTAAAATGACCCTTCGTTTGCTTTTTATATCACATTCAAATAGGAATGAACCTCCTTCTCCTCACAGAAATCTGCAACCAAATAACAACAACTTGGAGGGTTGTAGTGTTCTAATAAGTGAGCGAGGGCTCCAGAAAGCTCCAGAGTTGCTGTATTAGGAGCAAGAATGGCATCACACGAACGATACTCTATATTGCTAGTATTTTTAGGATTCGATAACCACTTCACGTCAGGTGGGCTATACGCTTATTTTTCTTCCGTCGTAGTATACAAAAAATAAGCAAGTCAAACGTTTGTTTAAGCATTGGTTTGTTTAGTTCGAGCTGGGAACACAGTTAAACTTTTGTTTTTGGTTACTTTCGATGGATATCAGTCTTTAAGCCATGTCAGTAACCTTCGGGTGGCTTATAAGCACTGATAACTAACACATTGAATTCCGTACCCCAACAGTAGAATAAGTAAGAGTTAACATAGATGTTGAGTTATAGTTAAATAACATAAATAGTTTACATGCAATTTGATCTAAATTGCTTTGTGTGCTTCCGCCACCAATTAGTTCATGAGGCCTAGCGCCGGCCGGCATCCACCCACTACTGTTAGTTGATGCAACATGCCGACGCTGCCATGGCTGCTTCGGTAGTCTCTGCCTCGGCTGCTGCGGTCGTTCGCCATCTGGAACAGAAACCGCATGCCCCCTCCACCGTCGCTACCACGACTGGCCTGGTCGTCACTGCCTAGCGCCGGCCGGCACCCATCCACTACTGTTAGTTGATGCAACATGCCGACGCTGCCATGGCTGCTTCGGTAGTCTCTGCCTCGGCTGCTGCGGTCGTTCGCCATCTGGAACAGAAACCGCATGCCCCCACCACCGTCGCTACCACGACTGGCCTGGTCGTCACTGCCTAGCGCCGGCCGGCACCCACCCACTACTGTTAGTTGATGCAACATGCCGACGCTGACATGGCTGCTCTGGTAGTCTCTGCCTCGGCTGCTGCGGTCGTCCGCCATCTGGAACAGAAACCGCATGCCCCCACCACCGTCGCTGCCACGACTGGCCTAGTCGTCGCTGCGACACGTGTTTCGCCTCTCCACGAGGCATCATCAGGTGTTGTAGACGTTAATCGTAAGAATAACACGCTACAAGTGACAAATCTATCGCAGTGGCGTCCCTTATATTGAATTGAGGGTAGGGGTGGATGGTGTGAGCGAAAAGATATTTAATAGTGGGGAATTATTTACGCCAGTCTGTTTGTTTATGAGAGTAATTTTAGAATTTTTATGTTTATTAATTTACAATTGTTCCCTAATGTTTAGTTTTAAACCTTGGTCCATGGTGCGTAAAATTCGATATGTATTAGTGGCGGATAAATTATGTCCTTTGTCTATGAGATGCTCGGTGAAGTGCGACCTTTCTGGGCGATTGTTTTTATACGCCGATACGTGTTCGTGAAATCGTGTTTGAAAATTACGCAATTTTCAAACACGACCAGGTCAGTCGTGGCTGCGACGGTGGGGGGGGGGGGGGGGGGGCATGCGGTTTCTGTTCCAGATGGTGGACGACCGCAGCAGCCGAGGCAGAGACTACCGGAGCAACCATGGCAGCGTCGGCATGTTGCATTAACTAACAGTAGTGGTTGGCTGCCGGCCGGCGCTAGGCCGCATGAACTAATTGGTGGCGGAAGCACACAAAGCAGGTTAGATCAAATTGCATGTAAATTTGACTTTCGCAAAATAACGCCTGAATCTATTAACTATAAATAGGTTAAACAAAACGTACATTGGTATGCATAGAGCTAATTAGCGACTAATATAAATGATTTCAAACAACTCGTTATGAAATTAGTTGCTGTAACTTCCTTTATTTTCTTTATTATTGTTCAGCGTTTATTAAACATATTTTTCCAAAAGTCTTATCGTATGAATGGATCCAAGAAGCCGGCTCTGCCCACATTTTACGTGCAACGCTACGTAGGATTAAACCTGACAACCATTAATTCAGGCACTTGCGCGATTTCGCTTACGGTTGCTGGCCAATCGTTTTACACTTTGTTTGTACGAAACTGGAACATGTCGAAATAATGAAGTTGTGGTCCGAAAATAAATTTACGAGTTCGATAGCGGAGTGGTTGGCAATGCTACTTTGACACACACAGGGCAAAAATATGTGTGCATGAACGCTTTCCGTTTTGCATGGTGTTTTTAAGAGGGGTAGGGCGCATCAAAGCTCTAGTTCATCAATATGGGGAAGTACTTCCCCTTACAGATAGCCTTAGCCCCATAACAACTCCTTGGAGGGTTGTTGTGTTACTGCGAGTGGAAGGGGTTACCAGTAAACTCATAAGGAGTTGCTGTATTCGGTTGGAGTGCATACAAGCATACAGGCCACCCGATGTAAAGCGGACGGTTGCAATACATTAAGTACCAGTTGCGCGATGCCATCTCTGCTGTTAACACAGTAACTTCTTAGGAGATTACTCACTCACACGGAGGAACACAACAATGCTCCATGGAGTTGATATGTGGTGCAGGTTATTGGTGGGCCAGCTGCTTCACTAAACGGGTTGCGTCGATGCACCCTTCTTCTCTTAAATTACATCCAGACCGAGACAAACAGACATGTTTATGCCTACAAATGTTTGTCCAGTATGGGAATTTAATCCATGGGCATTGGTTACTATCCGCTGCGCCACCGATCTCGTCATATTTATAACAGGTGTGCTGTATAGCAGGAGAAAATAGATGAGAATATTTACTATGTTGTATAACAAACAGGAAGGAGATGAGGAAAATTCTCCCTGAGTTGTTCGTAGGTTTGTGATCTTCAATAAAAATTGACGAATACACATACACGTAACGGTGACGTTCTGCAAAGCATGAAGAGGTGCGCAGCGTATCCGCGGTGTTCAAGTAGGTTTCGACGATGGTGTGACGTGGCTGCTGAATATGTAGAATGATAGACTCGTAGTCGGGTTAACGGGAACTGCGTCTCTGGCACCCAGACTTCACTCACTGTCAACCTCAAATACTTGTTTCCCTATGTTCCACTATCGTCCCCAACGTCAATTGTAGTGGTTTAGTTGGCTAACGAAGCTAAAAAGCGAAGGTTATGAAGAATGAATTGGATCCAGTCAAATTTAATTTAAAAATCAAATTATAAAATTATTATGAAGTTTTTACACAAAGCTTCCGAAAACATTTCAGTTTCAGTTTTTATATTATTGAAGTTATACTTCTAATGCGATTTGCAAAAAGGTTACGTTAAACGTTTAACGCTACCATGGAGGGGGAATAGAAAGAGACAGAGCGAGAGTGAATGCGTGGCACTCGAACACAAAAGTACAGGTTGAAGCTGCTAAATGTTTCACGATATTACCGGTAGATGGCGCTATAGTTAAATGTGCAATAGGTTAAAACTGCTAAATGTATCACGGTATTATCGGTAGATGGCTCTATAGTTCAAAATGTATAACATTTGTATTTTACATTTGACTTGTATGAAATACATTTTTTAAACATCGCCGCGACTACTTGGTAGATGATTTTTAATTTAAGTTCATAATGTTAAATATTTATTTAATGATGCCAGAGAAGTATAACTTCTCACGCGCGTACATAAGTACACGCACCCATTTTTTTTATTTTTATATGCTCTTCTTCTTCTCAATCGGACACCCTTGACAGAGTTAATGAGGTTGGAGAGCGACCATGGCATCTCTTGCCCTCCACTTTGCCCTGAACTATAATCCGCTCCATTGAGTTTCCTTTGCGGGTTATGTTCCTAAAGAAATTCTGTATTCGTATTTGAACAGTCGACGATAATCTTTCTCCAGTACGGTCCACAGAATCCTTAGCAGACGCCTCCAGCACTACATCTCCAGTGCATCGATTATCCTCTTTTCTTTCAGCGTCAAGGTCCACGTCTCAGCTCCATACAAAAAAATTGGAAAGACGAGACTTTGCATTAACCGCACCTTAATGGTTTTAGTTATTCTGCGGCCTTTCCAGATTTTTGTCAGCCTCTCGACAGCAGATCGTGTTACAGCACAACGCCTTCGTATCTCGTCTGCACAGCCTCCTATGTTGGTTATATTGGAGTCAAGATAGCTCTGGACAACATCACGGTTCGCTATATTTTTGACGGTAGCTCTTTTATTATCAATTCAGTCCACTATCATACTATGAGAGACGAATAATATTAAATATAGAATAATATTAAATAACATTAAAATAGCTTTAGCTGTAACACGCATTTGAGCAGATAAGCGCAATAATTTAGAACATCCTCTCATAAATACAAACGTCCTCCTTTTAATTTACTCAACACCTTACAATGCTTCATAATCTAACATGAACAATATAGAATAGTATCAAATAAAAATAGTGGCATTGTGTATGCCACTATTTTTACCATGAATGAATAAATAAGTAACAATTTAAGAATTGACATTTCATTATATACAAACAAATCGTCCATATTTTGTGAAGCACTTATTATAGCCTCCTGGAACCCTAGTATTCACGGTTACAACAACTCCTCAGGAGTTTCCTGGTCATTCGCAACAACAGGAATCACATGGAGTGTTAGCACTATGACTTACCTCTTTTTTACCCTAGTATTAATACGAGTAGCTAATTGGCAGGGTATAATGTCAAGACATTATATTGTAATTGTTAGAATAAAAATAAAGGTTTATTCAATTAAAATCTTTGATTTTTTGCATTATGAATGGAAATATCTAATGTAGACAGTGTGCATAATAATCTAAAATATGACATGGCTACGAGTAATTTACTTTACAAAATATATCCATGATGGGCTTACACATGCTTTTTCTGTAGCGAATTTACTTTCGTGGCGAGTGTGCAATAAGCTCACAATTCGCTGGGTATGTCCATTATGACAGACAAATAAATGCTAATTCAGTCGAATGCCTTTCCAAGAGTCAAATAGATCGCCTTGCTCGGCGTTTTGCAAGAAGCCAACGTTTTGAGTTGTGGTAATGTAGCTGCCATATTAGCAACATGGTCGCTGCGACATAGACCAACTAAGCAATGGACTCGATGAACTGAAATGTAATTTTGGTCATTTCGTGGATCCTATAAGCGCCATCGCCATTGACTACTTTGGCGTATAGTTTATTACTGATTGAATCCATGGTAGGTAACACCACCGACTTTTTTTCTGATGTAGGTTAGCCGCAGGTCGTTATGAGTCGAACCAGAACATCTAAGCTCACAACTGCTTGGAGGGTCATGGATATTTCAGAAAGTGACTGAGTGAAATAATGTGTGTCGTGTGTGGAAATCGAGCATTGGCTTTAAAGTAGCCGTTGCTAATTACTCAACCATAGGGTTCGTTTAAATAACGGCTATAGTAAGTAGTCATATTGGGTACAGTAATAACTAATTTAACACTGAGAATATCTGGGTTCTATTCCCATATATTACAAAATTCGTTTGCATGAACATCTTTGGTTTTCTTAGTCTAAATGTATTTATATATTATGAATATAAATTATTATTAGTATGTAGTTAAAAAAAGTAAAGATATCAATATTCCATATTACATACATAGACAATAAAGGATACTATGCACGCTCTCACTAACCCGCACGTTCAAGAAATAATATTTCTACGAGTATAGCCGTGAGACCTAAGAATGGTTTGGTTTTTCTCCGTGTTGTCGAGGTCTGACGGCAGCCGCTCCATGTCAAAATCAGTATCTTAGCCGTCTTCTGTGAGGTGGAGGTACTTTCTCAGGCGGGCTAACGTCGTGCCCTGCCTCTCTTTCGAAAAAAATTATGTTAAATAATTCGTATTATAGACATGGCATGATTAGTTTATCAATTTTGCATACAAAATGCTTTAATAATATGGGTCATTTCTTTTGACTGATCCACAGGTCACACACAGCAAGCGGAGAGAGTTGAAAGCGCCACTGCCCATGGCTCCACCGACCTTCTGTTAATTTAATCCGAATCGTGGAAGATGCGCACGATCCTTGTTGCTCTGAGGCTTTATTTGTAGTCATTCTCTGCCCCTTTTGGGGTAGCGACCATGTCTTCACTGTCATCCGTGGGCGCTCCTCTTCTGGTCTTTTCAAGCCATTTCTTCGCGATCTTCCTTGTGTGCCATCCGTGGGCGAACTTGTGTAATTTAGTCCCGATGATACGAGATCGGTGAAGTACACCGGTCTCATTTGGACCTCACTGCGGTGTTTCCCGGCCATCACCACACAACGCAGATCGTCATATTTTGAACAGGACTGCAATATGTGATCTCTGTTCTCCTCGTTCTCTCCACACTCACACTTACTACAATACTACTACTAGTTATTATAATATATTATAATATAATACTAGTTACAAGCGGAGAGAACTATGGGATATGATCCGGAATGACGAAATTCAAGGGAGAACCAAAGTTCAGAAACGACATAGCCCTCAAATTTAGCAATCTGTTTGGCGGTCAGCCAACCATTTTGCTGAATTAATGATTGCAAATGAGGGACAAAAGCTTCGTTGAAGAGATGCGAGAGACAAGGCAGTGACCTCTTGCATTTTTCTGTTGACGACGAGGCATTCAGCATCCCCATAATCTTTTCTGAAACGACCACCGGGTAGTGGTTGAATGCGGAAAGTGAAGAATCGCATGGTGGAAAGGATTATACTGTCAAAGTCTGAGCTGATAATGTTAATGATAATAATAAAGATGTATCAGGAGCCCTAGGAATGACGAGTGTGCATGAAAAGAGCTATGAATATTAAAGAAATGTGTGTAAGGACCTAGTCATGCGGAGCCCGGTTCTCTCTGCCTACTTCGTAAGGGATTCGGCGTGAAGTTATAGACAGACAGATAGTTTCAAGTTATCAGGTACTTGACAGATATAGAAACATAAATCATTTGAAGATATTTCTTTGTCATCATCATCATCTCAGCCCGTATTCGTCCATTGCTGAACATAGGCCTCCCCTCCATTTCTTTGTAATTTACTCTATTTACGGAGTCACGTGGTGCTTCGTCTCTCTGTACCTGATGCGCAAGGAACTTGGCTGAAGGTGTATAGTAGACACATAGATAAATTTTGTAATGGACTTCAAAAAAGTACAGGTTTTGTATTAGGTGTACATGGATTGATTTTTATCAGAGGAATTTTATCCCTGAAATAGGAAATAAAAAATAAGCGAAGCGGACACTTTTAACGCTTAACATTCATTTAACCTATGTATATAACAATATAGTAATTATAACAGGGAGAGCTTACAATAAGCACTTGTATGCCCAACTACCAGTCTATATTTATAAATTGGTACTGATCTATGGGCCGACTTAAGTAGGATCGAAGAAGAAAGAATACCTATCCAATTCATCTCGATTTGTCTGCCGGGTCACGGAGCGGGCGCTCGTGACTAGACCGCCAGTTGCTGAACACATGCGCATTGTAGATATAGCCAAAAATTGAGAAATTTTCTTTCCTATTATTCGGCAATAATAGTAAATTAAAATATTTCGTATTATTGCCGAAGAATTATAATATATATATAATATACAATGCAAAAGTGGAAGGATGTAGGAGCCGAGGAAGACCGAGACTCACCTACCATGATGTCGTGTTTTATCAGAAGGTGATGTCAGGAGCCCCAGGAACCGGCGAGCGTGCATGAAAAGAGCTATGAATGTCACAAAAGCGAGTGAAGTATATAAGCACCGCGTCTTATGGCGCTCGGTTCTCTCTGCCTACCCCGCAAGGGGCTTGGCGTGAAGATATACAAATTTGACCATAATCATTACTGAAAATTTGAGGAAAATATATACGAATTTGCATTTTTACAACTTTGTCCTACTGTTTTATTTCTTTTTATTGGTGAAGCTTATCAATAGCTACCAAATAAACTAATAATAACTAATAAGTTAAAGAAAATAATTATTGAGAAATAAATTATTTTGTCTTGGCCTAATTATATCTTCTTCTTGGCGTTATCCCATTTCTTAACATTGGGATTGGCTACCTAAGTCTAAGGATTTGGGGAAGGTATTGATTTTTACATGGAGCGACTGCCGTCAGACCTCTATAACCCAGAGGTAAAAGCAGATCAATCTTGCGTGTTATCTCACGATGTTTTCCTTCACCGCCGAGCAAGTGATAGTTACAAATTGGCCTAATTATATGTAATGAGATAATTCTATGGTATTATTTAGAAATAGTTGACTCAATTGGCCTATAGAGAATGACTCTTATCGATTCTTATCTTATATATAAAATTCTCGTGTCACAATGTTAGTTACCATACTCCTCCGAAATGGCTTGACCGATTTTGATGAAATTTTATATACATATTCAGTAAGTCTGAGAATCGGCTACTATCTATTTTTCATACCCCTAAGTGATAAGGATGGTCCACCCTAAATAATTTTTTTTTTATGATGTGGCAAAAGTACACACAACCCTAAATTTTCACCCTTCTACAATCAACCCCTATTATAATACTAAAATAATCCTAGGAATAATTTATATGGCAAAACAACGTTTGCCGCGTCAGCTAGTATTTTATAAAATTATTATATACGTTATAATAATTTTATGAAATATAAGAATCGATCAGGACCTCACAGAAGAACCGCAGTCAAATAACAACTCCCTAGAGGGTTGTTGTGTTCCTGTCTGTGAGTGAGGGCTCTAGTAAGTTCTTTAGGAGTGGCAACGCGCGAGTGTTTATAAGCTACGGTAATAGATTTACATCAGATGGGCCGTACGCTTCCCGACGTAGTACAATAAAAAGTGAGTAACGAGGCATTCGTCCCTCTTCTGCAATAGCACAGTAGCAATAACCTGTCCAGATTTCATTCAAATAGCCCGATAATTTCCACATATAAGTAATATTTCCAATACTTGAAGAGATTTAACTCCTGATTATACTGTTCCATTGATATCCTCCGGAATAGGTCACACATTCATATCAAATAGCTGAAATTGTTACACGAGACTTTAGAATAATAATAATAATAAGTTATAATAATTCCCCGCAGGGCAGCTTGTGGCGAGCTGTTGGTGCGTAACGATACCACGGGTACCCGAGTGCTCCAGAGAGTCGATCAGGGCCTTCGTCTCCGGCGTGTCTTCGTCGGTCGGAGTGTAAGTCAAGAAGGCCCGCAGGACTCTCAGCTCTGGCTTGCCTTCATTGGCCGTCCAGAGAGGAGTCGATAGAGCATATTACTTTATTAGGTGATATGCTCCAGGTGATATGGAAGTGTTAAAGGGCATAACGCCGCGAGTAACTTCGGAGAAAGCGCAGCACACCTCTCGACACCCCTGAGTCACTCACACCGGTTTTGCCCCCGTCGAATTTCACTGGCATTTCGGGGGTCCATCCAGTGAGTGGCGAGCCACCACCTGCCGGGAGTAACATCAGATATGATAGTTATGGCAGGTGTCCGTCCCTCTTCTGTAATAGCCCACCAATAATTACCAACACATTTGCAATAGTCCCAATACTTGCCGTGACCTGGTTCATGTGTATATTGTCTCATTGATATCCCCTGGACAAGGTCACGGCGGCTATACAACATTACATCAAGCTTCTCAAAGGGGCCTCTACGCGTTGGATCCTTATCCCCACGGACGCCTATCAAATGACCGGGATAATACCCGTGAATCAAAATAAAATAAATTAGTTATATTCTAAACTTCCCCTACAACGAGACGTTAAAAAAAATCTAATTACGAATATCGATATGTTAAATCGAGCCCTCTAGAATCAAGAGCCCTCTAGAATCTAGAGCCCTCTAGAATCTAGAGCCCTCTAGAATCTAGAGCCCTCTAGAATCTAGAGCCCTCTAGAATCTAGAGCCCTCTAGAATCTAGAGCCCTCTAGAATCTAGAGCCCTCTAGAATCTAGAGCCCTCTAGAATCTAGACCCCTCTAGAATCTAGAGCCCTCTAGAATCTAGAGCCGTCTAGAATCTAGAGTCCTCTAGAATCTAGAGCCCTCTAGAATCAAGAGCCCTCTAGAATCTAGAGCCCTCTAGAATCTAGAGCCCTCTAGAATCTAGAGCCCTCTAGAATCTAGAGCCCTCTAGAATCTAGAGCCCTCTAGAATCTAGAGCCCTCTAGAATCTAGAGCCCTCTAGAATCTAGACCCCTCTAGAATCTAGAGCCCTCAAGAATCTAGACCCCTCTAGAATCAAGAGCCCTCTAGAATCTAGAGCCGTCTAGAATCTAGAGCCCTATAGAATCTAGAGCCGTCTAGAATCTAGAGCCCTCTAGAATCTAGAGCCGTCTAGAATCTAGAGCCGTCTAGAATCTAGAGCCCTCTAGAATCTAGAGCCGTCTAGAATCTAGAGCCGTCTAGAATCTAGAGCCCTCTAGAATCCAGAGCCATCTAGAATCTAGAGCCGTCAAGAATCTAGAGCCCTCTAGAATCTAGAGCCCTCTGGAATCTAGAGCCCTCTAGAATCTAGAGCCCTCTAGTATCTAGAGCCGTCTAGAATCTAGAGTCCTCTAGAATCTAGAGCCCTCTAGAATCAAGAGCCCTCTAGAATCTAGAGCCCTCTAGAATCTAGAGCCGTCAAGAATCTAGAGCCCTATAGAATCTAGAGCCGTCAAGAATCTAGAGCCCTCTAGAATCTAGAGCCCTCTGGAATCTAGAGCCGTCTAGAATCTAGAGCCGTCTAGAATCTAGAGCCCTCTAGAATCTAGAGCCCTCTAGAATCTAGAGCCGTCTAGAATCTAGAGCCGTCTAGAATCTAGAGCCGTCTAGAATCTAGAGCCCTCTAGAATCTAGAGCCCTCTAGAATCTAGAGCCCTCTAGAATCTAGAGCCCTCCAGAATCTAGAGCCCTCCAGAATCTAGACCCCTCTAGAATCTAGAGCCCTCCAGAATCTAGACCCCTCTAGAATCTAGAGTCCTCTAGAATCTTGAGCCGTCTAGAATCTAGAGCCCTCCAGAATATAGACCCCTCTAGAATCTAGAGTCCTCTAGAATCTTGAGCCGTCTAGAATCTAGAGCCGTCTAGAATCTAGAGCCCTCTAGAATCTAGAGCCCTCTAGAATCTAGAGCCCTCTAGAATCTAGAGCCCTCCAGAATCTAGACCCCTCTAGAATCTAGAGCCCTCCAGAATCTAGACCCCTCTAGAATCTAGAGCCCTCCAGAATCTAGAGCCGTCTAGAATCTAGAGCCTTCTAGAATCTAGAGCCGTCTAGAATCTAGAGCCCTCTAGAATCTAGAGCCCTCTAGAATCTAGAGCCGTCTATAGTCTAGAGCCGTCTAGAATCTAGAGCCATCTAGAATCTAGAGCCGTCTAGAATCTAGAGCCCTCTAGAATCTAGAGCCGTCTAGAATCTAGAGCCGTCTAGAATCTAGAGCCCTCCAGAATCTAGACCCCTCTAGAATCTAGAGCCCTCTAGAATCTAGAGCCCTCTAGAATCTAGAGCCCTCTAGAATCTAGAGCCGTCTAGAATCTAGAGCCCTCTAGAATCTAGAGCCATCTAGAATCTAGAGCCCTATAGAATCTAGAGCCGTCTAGAATCTAGAGCCGTCTAGAATCTAGAGCCGTCTAGAATCTAGAGCCGTCTAGAATCTAGAGCCGTCTAGAATCTAGAGCCGTCTAGAATCTAGAGCCCTCTAGAATCTAGAGCCCTCCAGAATCTAGACCCCTCCAGAATCTAGAGCCCTCTAGAATCTAGAGCCCTCTAGAATCTAGAGCCGTCTAGAATCTAGAGCCCTCTAGAATCTAGAGCCATCTAGAATCTAGAGCCCTATAGAATCTAGAGCCGTCTAGAATCTAGAGCCGTCTAGAATTTAGAGCCGTCTAGAATCTAGAGCCGTCTAGAATCTAGAGCCATCTAGAATCTAGAGCCGTCTAGAATCTAGACCCCTCTAGAATCTAGAGTCCTCTAGAATCTTGAGCCGTCTAGAATCTAGAGCCCTCCAGAATCTAGACCCCTCTAGAATCTAGAGTCCTCTAGAATCTTGAGCCGTCTAGAATCTAGAGCCGTCTAGAATCTAGAGCCGTCTAGAATCTAGAGCCCTCTAGAATCTAGAGCCCTCTATAATCTAGAGCCCTCTAGAATCTAGAGCCCTCTAGAATCTAGAGCCCTCTAGAATCTAGAGCCCTCTAGAATCTAGAGCCCTCTAGAATCAAGAGCCATCTAGAATCTAGAGCCCTCTAGAATCTAGACCCCCTCTAGAATCTAGAGCCCTCTAGAATCTAGAGCCGTCAAGAACCTATAGCCGTCAAGAATCTAGAGCCCTCTAGAATCTATAGCCCTCTAGACTCTAGAGCCCTCTAGAATCTAGAGCCATCTAGAATCTAGAGCCCTCTAGAATCTAGAGCCGTCTAGAATCTAGAGCCGTCTAGAATCTAGAGCCGTCTAGAATCTAGAGCCGTCTAGAATCTAGAGCCCTCTAGAATCTAGAGCCCTCTAGAATCTAGAGCCCTCTAGAATCTAGAGCCGTCTAGAATCTAGAGCCCTCCAGAATCTAAACCCCTCTAGAATCTAGAGCCCTCCAGAATCTAGACCCCTCTAGAATCTAGAGCCCTCTAGAATCTAGAGTCCTCTAGAATCTAGAGCCCTCTAGAATCTAGAGCCCTCTAGAATCTAGAGCCCTCTAGAATCTAGAGCCCTCTAGAATCTGGAGCCGTCTAGAATCTAGAGTCCTCTAGAATCTAGAGCCCTCTAGAATCTAGAGTCCTCTAGAATCTAGAGCCCTCTAGAATCTAGACCCCTCTAGAATCTAGAGCCCTCTAGAATCTAGAGCCCTCTAGAATCTAGAGCCCTCTAGAATCTAGAGCCGTCTAGAATCTAGAGCCGTCTAGAATCTAGAGCCATCTAGAATCTAGAGCCCTCTAGAATCTAGAGCCGTCTAGAATCTAGAGCCGTCTAGAATCTAGAGCCGTCTAGAATCTAGAGCCCTCTAGAATCTAGAGCCCTCTAGAATATAGAGCCGTCTAGAATCTAGAGCCGTCTAGAATTTAGGGCCATCTAGAATCTAGAGCCCTCTAGAATCTAGAGCCGTCTAGAATCTAGAGCCGTCTAGAATCTAGAGCCCTCTAGAATCTAGAGCCCTCTAGAATCTAGAGCCCTCCAGAATCTAGACCCCTCTAGAATCTAGAGCCCTCCAGAATCTAGACCCCTCTAGAATCTAGAGCCCTCTAGAATCTAGAGCCGTCTAGAATCTACAGCCGTCTAGAATCTAGAGTCCTCTAGAATCTAGAGCCCTCTAGAATCTAGAGTCCTCTAGAATCTAGAGTCCTCTAGAATCTAGAGCCGTCTAGAATCTAGAGCCGTCTAGAATCTAGAGCCGTCTAGAATCTAGAGCCGTCTAGAATCTAGAGCCGTGTAGAATCTAGAGCCCTCTAGAATCTAGAGCCCTCTAGAATCTAGAGCCGTCTAGAATCTAGAGCCGTCTAGAATCTAGAGCCCTCTAGAATCTAGAGCCGTCTAGAATCTAGAGCCGTCTAGAATCTAGAGCCCTCTAGAATCTAGAGCCCTCTAGAATCTAGAGCCCTCTAGAATCTAGAGCCGTCTAGAATCTAGAGCCCTCTAGAATCTAGAGCCATCTAGAATCTAGAGCCCTCTAGAATCTAGAGCCGTCTAGAATCTAGAGCCGTCTAGAATCTAGAGCCGTCTAGAATCTAGAGCCGTCTAGAATCTAGAGCCGTCTAGAATCTAGAGCCCCCTAGAATCTAGAGCCATCCATAATCTAGACCCCTCCAGAATCTAGAGCCCTCCAGAATCTAGACCCCTCTAGAATCTAGAGCCGTCTAGAATCTAGAGTCCTCTAGAATCTAGAGCCCTCTAGAATCTAGAGCCCTCTAGAATCTAGAGCCCTCTAGAATCTAGAGCCCTCTAGAATCTAGAGCCCTCTAGAATCTAGAGCCCTCTAGAATCTAGAGCCCTCTATAATCTAGAGCCCTCTAGAATCTAGAGCCCTCTAGAATCTAGAGCCCTCTAGAATCTAGAGCCCTCTAGAATCTAGAGCCCTCTAGAATCAAGAGCCCTCTAGAATCTAGAGCCCTCTAGAATCTAGACCCCCTCTAGAATCTAGAGCCCTCTAGAATCTAGAGCCGTCAAGAATCTATAGCCGTCAAGAATCTAGAGCCCTCTAGAATCTATAGCCCTCTAGAATCTAGAGCCCTCTAGAATCTAGAGCCATCTAGAATCTAGAGCCCTCTAGAATCTAGAGCCGTCTAGAATCTAGAGCCGTCTAGAATCTAGAGCCGTCTAGAATCTAGAGCCCTCTAGAATCTAGAGCCCTCTAGAATCTAGAGCCGTCTAGAATCTAGAGCCCTCCAGAATCTAAACCCCTCTAGAATCTAGAGCCCTCCAGAATCTAGACCCCTCTAGAATCTAGACCCCTCTAGAATCTAGAGCCCTCTAGAATCTAGAGTCCTCTAGAATCTAGAGCCCTCTAGAATCTAGAGCCCTCTAGAATCTAGAGCCCTCTAGAATCTAGAGCCCTCTAGAATCTAGAGCCCTCTAGAATCTGGAGCCCTCTAGAATCTAGAGTCCTCTAGAATCTAGAGCCCTCTAGAATCTAGAGTCCTCTAGAATCTAGAGCCCTCTAGAATCTAGACCCCTCTAGAATCTAGAGCCGTCTAGAACCTAGAGCCGTCTAGAATCTAGAGCCAATAGAATCTAGAGCCTTCTAGAATCTAGAGCCGTCTAGAATCTAGAGCCGTCTAGAATCTAGACCCGTCTAGAATCTAGAGCCCTCTAGAATCTAGAGCCCTCTAGAATCTAGAGCCGTCTAGAATCTAGAGCCGTCTAGAATTTAGAGCCCTCTAGAATCTAGAGCCGTCTAGAATCTAGAGCCGTCTAGAATCTAGAGCCCTCTAGAATCTAGAGCCCTCTAGAATCTAGAGCCCTCTAGAATCTAGAGCCCTCCAGAATCTAGACCCCTCTAGAATCTAGAGCCCTCTAGAATCTAGAGCCGTCTAGAATCTAGAGCCGTCTAGAATCTAGAGCCCTCTAGAATCTAGAGCCGTCTAGAATCTAGAGCCGTCTAGAATCTAGAGCCCTCTAGAATCTAGAGCCCTCTAGAATCTAGAGCCCTCTAGAATCTAGAGCCGTCTAGAATCTAGAGCCCTCTAGAATCTAGAGCCATCTAAAATCTAGAGCCCTCTAGAATCTAGAGCCGTCTAGAATCTAGAGCCGTCTAGAATCTAGAGCCGTCTAGAATCTAGAGCCGTCTAGAATCTAGAGCCGTCTAGAATCTAGAGCCCCCTAGAATCTAGAGCCCTCCATAATCTAGACCCCTCCAGAATCTAGAGCCCTCCAGAATCTAGAGCCCTCCAGAATCTAGACCCCTCTAGAATCTAGAGCCGTCTAGAATCTAGAGTCCTCTAGAATCTAGAGCCCTCTAGAATCTAGAGCCCTCTAGAATCTAGAGCCCTCTAGAATCTAGAGCCCTCTAGAATCTAGAGCCCTCTAGAATCTAGAGCCCTCTATAATCTAGAGCCCTCTAGAATCTAGAGCCCTCTAGAATCTAGAGCCCTCTAGAATCTAGAGCCCTCTAGAATCTAGAGCCCTCTAGAATCAAGAGCCCTCTAGAATCTAGAGCCCTCTAGAATCTAGACCCCCTCTAGAATCTAGAGCCCTCTAGAATCTAGAGCCGTCAAGAATCTATAGCCGTCAAGAATCTAGAGCCCTCTAGAATCTATAGCCCTCTAGAATCTAGAGCCCTCTAGAATCTAGAGCCATCTGGAATCTAGAGCCCTCTAGAATCTAGAGCCGTCTAGAATCTAGAGCCGTCTAGAATCTAGAGCCGTCTAGAATCTAGAGCCCTCTAGAATCTAGAGCCCTCTAGAATCTAGAGCCGTCTAGAATCTAGAGCCCTCCAGAATCTAAACCCCTCTAGAATCTAGAGCCCTCCAGAATCTAGACCCCTCTAGAATCTAGACCCCTCTAGAATCTAGAGCCCTCTAGAATCTAGAGTCCTCTAGAATCTAGAGCCCTCTAGAATCTAGAGCCCTCTAGAATCTAGAGCCCTCTAGAATCTAGAGCCCTCTAGAATCTAGAGCCCTCTAGAATCTGGAGCCCTCTAGAATCTAGAGTCCTCTAGAATCTAGAGCCCTCTAGAATCTAGAGTCCTCTAGAATCTAGAGCCCTCTAGAATCTAGACCCCTCTAGAATCTAGAGCCGTCTAGAATCTAGAGCCGTCTAGAATCTAGAGCCAATAGAATCTAGAGCCTTCTAGAATCTAGAGCCGTCTAGAATCTAGAGCCGTCTAGAATCTAGACCCGTCTAGAATCTAGAGCCCTCTAGAATCTAGAGCCCTCTAGAATCTAGAGCCGTCTAGAATCTAGAGCCGTCTAGAATTTAGAGCCATCTAGAATCTAGAGCCCTCTAGAATCTAGAGCCGTCTAGAATCTAGAGCCCTCTAGAATCTAGAGCCCTCTAGAATCTAGAGCCCTCTAGAATCTAGAGCCCTCCAGAATCTAGACCCCTCTAGAATCTAGAGCCCTCCAGAATCTAGACCCCTCTAGAATCTAGAGCCCTCTAGAATCTAGAGCCGTCTAGAATCTAGAGCCGTCTAGAATCTAGAGTCCTCTAGAATCTAGAGCCGTCTAGAATCTAGAGCCGTCTAGAATCTAGAGCCATCTAGAATCTAGACGGCTCTAGAATCTTGAGCCGTCTAGAATCTAGAGCCGTCTAGAATCTAGAGCCGTCTAGAATCTAGAGCCGTCTAGAATCTAGAGCCGTGTAGAATCTAGAGCCCTCTAGAATCTAGAGCCCTCTAGAATCTAGAGCAGTCTAGAATCTAGAGACGGCTCTAGATTCTAGACGGCTCTAGAATCAAGAGCCCTCTAGAATCTAGAGCCCTCTAGAATCTAGAGCAGTCTAGAATCTAGAGACGGCTCTAGATTCTAGACGGCTCTAGAATCTAGAGCCCTCTAGAATCTAGAGCCGTCTAGAATCTAGAGCCCTCTAGAATCTAGAGCCGTCTAGAATCTAGAGCCCTCTAGAATCTAGAGCCCTCTAGAATCTAGAGCCGTCTAGAATCTAGAGCCGTCTAGAATCTAGAGCCGTCTAGAATCTAGAGTCCTCTAGAATCGAGAGCCGTCTAGAATCTAGAGCTCTCTAGAATCTAGAACCGTCAAGAATCTAGAGCCCTCTAGAATCTAGAGCCCTCTAGAATCTAGAGCCGTCTAGAATCTAGAGCCCTCTAGAATCTAGAGAATCGATAGGAAAAATGTATTGGCTTTGTTTTGCTGCTTCATAGCTTGGTAAAAGCACGTGTTCACTATATTCACCCCAAAAAAGTAACTGCATAACAGACTTCAGTAAATAAATATGGACACTTAATACCTACATTGTTACGATGGATACGTTTCCTCAAATAAAGCCTATGTCGTACAACATGCGAGTATTGTATGGTATCACGGTATCATATCACAGGCCAATAAAAATTTATCTCCACATTATTTATTATCTATCCATCAGAGGCGCAGACGATCCTCTCGTAAAATTACGGGCATGCATCCTGTTCAACCAGCGAACGACATATGTCCGGTATACATATTTAGGAATAAAGTTTCTGTGAGCAAATTTTAAGGTTTATATTCGAATGGAAGTAAAGTACAAAGAAATAACCTCAAATGATTTAAGGTTCCATATCTGTCAAGTACCGACCGATTATGTGAAGCTGTACGTGGACAAATAGGTTTATTGGCTACTGTCGTAATAAAACTGTATGATTTATCAGTAACGGTGGCAGAATCTTATTTGCTTCGGCAAATGATGTCATTGGTACACCGTACATTGCGGATATCTGATTAGATTGAGATGATGGCACATCAGTGACATTAATTTGTCGACGCTGCAAATTGCACTAATAAATGCACTGCCAGTTACCAGGTTTTATGTAATATTAGAAATACTAAATATTAATTACAATGGCAGACTACATAGTTCAGAAGTAAACAGTTGTACGAGACAAAGTATTCATAAACGTCATTTTTTACTAGTTTCTTACATATAAAAGTAAATAATCATAATGTAATAAATGACGTAGTAAGTGTACCTAAATATCTTATTAATTAATTGTCATAAATGTGGTAAAAAAATAATAAAACTTTACAGCACAAGTCACACGCATAATCGTCATTGATTGTTTGTGTGACTTGTACACCACTATGTTTGTTTTCTATAGTAAGTAAATTTTCTAACTAAGCTTTCAGCAGCAACATATAGAATACATTTTGTAGGTATCAGAGTAGCTAAGAACGATTTTTGTGTCTAGTGTCGTTAATAATTGAATAACTTTATTATTACTTTTATTCCAGTAAGGTGGTAAACAAAAATACGGCCTCCTTGATGGTAAATAGTTTGCGTTGCCTATGGATAGTTACAATACCGGGGGTGTCACTCGTGTATTTCTGACCTTGTGAAAACCTCTTCGACGTGAATAACTTTATGCTATAGTCTCCAGAGAGCCTATTTCACAATTAAGAGTTCTTGGTAAAAAAAAATATTGGAACCGCACGGTATGCGACCATTGTAGTTCCAGTGTATGAGGTTGAATTCCTAACCATCGACGAGCGGTACGATTATAAAATCGGCCAAGTGCGAGTCGGACTCGCGCACGAAGGGTTCCGTACCATTATCTATTAAAACGGCAAAAAAATCACGTTTGTTGTATGGGAGTCCCCCTTAAATATTTGTTTTATTTTGATTTAATTATTTATTCTTAAAGTGAATACATAAGTAAATATTCTTTGAATATTTCAAGCGTCTACCTGTTGCCGTTATCAATATCGAGCAAAAATGAGCAAAAAAATCACGTTTATTGTATAGGAGCCCCCATAAATATTTATTTTATTCTATTTTTTAGTATTTGATGTTATAGCGGCAACAGAAATACATCATCTGTGAAAATTTCAACTGTTTAACTATTACCGTTCATGAGATACAGCCTGGTGACGGACGGACGGACGGACGGACGGACAGCGGAGCCTCAGTAATAGGGTTCCGTTTTACCCTTTGGGTACGGAACCCTAAAAACGAATCTACTTATACGCTAGTATAGGTAGATATCACTGTATGCAGAGCAGTATATTATCACTTCATATTCTCAAAATAAAACAACCACAAAGAGTAGACAAATACATTAAGCATTATGGGCAAGTGAATGCAGAGACTGATTTATGTGGTAATAAAATAAAATCATTATCTGTAGACCATAAGATGGGTGTTTACACCGTACAGTAAATACTCTAATGGTTATACGATAAAAAAGTAGACGTTGAAGATAAAGTCATAACAAATAGTAGATATATTAATATGAAGGAAGTTCGAGTTTCGGAATACATTCATTTCTGAAGATTAAATTAGAAGATTTTCTCATACGTGTTTCCAGTAAATAATAGTATTCTACCACAATGCTGGATTTCCATTTTTCTTTATATCTATCTTCCAAACCTTTCTAAGTAAGGTCTTTAGTGAGCAATTTCACCACTTCATTAAAACCAGAAATAATAATAAATGGTAATAATAATGGTAAAATGGTGTTTTGGGATGTTAAAATCGTTTGATTACAATAGGTTATTGCGAGTTGCATTTAGCAAGAGTTGTTGCAACACTTGCGCGTTCCCACCCCAGCTGTTAACATAACTACTTAGGAGCTTACTGGTGACCGCACTCATTTGCAGGAATACAACAACCCTTCAGGGTGTTGTTATTTGGCCGCGGTTTTTTATGAGGTGGAGGTACTTTCCCAGACGGGCTGCTTTGATGCAAAAATGTTTAAGAAGATGATAGTCTTGTTATATATAACATATTGTTCGACCACTGGAATCTGTATATACAACAAATAAATAGTGTAGACCAATGTGAAATATACAAATGTACACAACTTTTTGAGCCATACCTGATTAGATATATTTTTAATACTTATAGCCATCAATTTAACAGAAGGTTATTCTGATGTTCAGAAAAAAACTTAAACATTTACAAATTTATGAAGGACAAGAAGTTTAAACTTTTCGAACCGTTTAAAGAAGAGGTTAATTAACTTTTATCTAACCGTACCATAAAAATAGGAGACCACCTCTATATTTATGATACGGTTCGAAAACGATTTTGAGGCAATTATAACGTTAGTTGAATAAAACATTGAAAGAAGATAATTAAAAACATTTTTAGTAACAATAGTTTGTAATTTGTTCTCTCATAAAAGCTCTAAATAAGTTATACAATAATGTAGTAAATAGGAATAACATAATGCAAAATAACGATATGTAACCTAAATATTCGCTCAAATTTATTATTTTTTTAAGTAAGAAAACCATCATCTCTTAAGTATGTCTGGCAGTCTTTGAGACTTTCTATATCACATTTTATCTACAATTAAGTGAACACTGATAATTAAGTTGTATTTTTTGTGGTTTTATGACAGAAGGGAGAGGGTGGTAGGGAAAACAGTTCTTGAGAACACTCACCATGTAAAGGCGGTAAAATACGCTTAGCGAGCCAATACCCCCACGGAGTTGAGTAGATAGGTTCTAGGTTTTTGGTGACCTCTTCGTCGTCGATTATACGGATAGCCCGGCGCTGCAACCTATCGAGAGCCTCGAGAAGATATTGCGTGGAGCCGTCCCAGAGACGCGAGCAATACTCCACGCAGGCCCGAACTTGAGTCCAGCACGAAGAACCGGCGTACCCTGTTCAGGACATCGAGTTCTTTGGAAGCTTTTGATATGAGGCTCTCGATGTAGTTTCGTTGGTTAAGGTTGCAGCGAATATCCATGCCATCTCGCATACTGAAGGAAGCGCCCTTAAGACTGGAAGTGGGGAGGAATGGGGACATTTTTGTTGTAAACGCACATACCTGAGTTTTCTCGGCATTAAACTCAACCAGGTTATTGGAACCCCATTTACTAATTATTCGAATTATTAATTCGCTGAAATATTTAGGCGCTGAAACACTACGATTTAGTAAGTTGGTACCTTTATGCTCGTTTAAGTGGCTCAATGATTTGTGTTAGGTACCTACCATTACTCGCTTCTTTAACATTTCAAGACAGAGAGATCTGTCTACCTTGCAAGGGGCTTGGTTTAAAGATATAGATAGATAAATCCTCTACTTTTAAAAACTACTCCGCATATACTTAACTGTTTATTGTAAAGTCGAAAGCATACATTTATTTTGAACGCCAATTTCCACGTGGCCAACCGAAATTTATTTGTTGTTTGTACTGATTTAAACAATGATGAATGTTTGATTCATTTACAAGTAATAAATCTCGGTAAATCCTTAGATCGCAGTTCTAAAGTAATTAAAGATTTTATTGCTATTGTCATAAATCTAATAAACCGGATGAAAAGAAACTAATTGACCTTATAAGACTATCTTCAGATGCTACGATTTCATCGACAGAATGATCGATAATGATGAGCCGAGCCCCAGTTAAACGTAATACTTAATTAACATAATAGTCTACGTAATTACTGGAAGACGTAGGTAGATAATTCGCTAGTCGCGTGGTTTTTTAAGGTTCCGTAGCTTAAAATGAAAAACGGAACCCTTATGGGATCACTTTGTTATCCATCTGTCCGTTTTCCACGAACGGATGAAGCTACCAAGGTGAGATCAATATCAAACACTTAGGTCTGTAATCCCTTCGAGCAGTGAAAAAATCAAATTTCTAAGTCAACGCTAGGGCTCGTTTATGCGCATATTTTGACACTCGCAGGGGAGTCAAAACCTATAGGGTACTTCCCGTTGACCTAGAATCATGATAAGAAGAAGTAATACGTAGAAGTAGAAAAATAGTAAGAAGTAATGTCATGTAGCACAAGTAAACGAATAAATTCGAAAACCGTAAAATTGTAGTTCCATCACAAAAAAAAAAACTTTTTTATAATAATTTGCGAAAATATTTTTTTAGAGAACCCTTAGAGCACGGGTGGGACTCGCACTTGACGGCTTTTTATGTTTTTTATATAACTATCACTAAGTGAATTAGGACACAATAAAGCAGCCCATCTGGAGAATTCCCCCAACATCACAGAAAACCCCAGCGTAATAACAACTCCATGGATTGTGTTCCTACAAGTGAGTTAGGTCAACGGTTAGGTCCTGAGGTTAAGTAAATTAGCAACAGAGGTGGCATCCTGCGAGTGAAACTTAATACATTGCAAGCGTGTAGGCTATGGTAACTGCTTTACATCAGGTGGGCCGTTTACTTATATGCTTATATTCGTATAAAAAAGAAACTACCATTCTCGGCTGACGTCCTATTTGCTAATAGGCTTTGACTCCATAGGTGTTGGTGAATAATTTAAATCCCATAAAATTGTATCAGATGCAGCTACCCGTAGTAGTCAATCAAATTATCCTACACTTATGATTGCTGATTTTTTTATTAAGTCGTATTTGCTCTCTCATGCTTACATATACATAGGAATATAAACGTATAAACCATTATCATCTAGAATCAAAAGTAATCTCACCTGTACATGGTGCACATTGCTAATTATTAAACAAGGCTGCAGCAAAAGAAAGTCGGGCGCATTGTAGAATGGCGAAGTACTACCTCTCACAGAAGATGACAGCTAAATTATTGCTCCCTGGAAGGTAGCTGCGTTTCTGTGAGTTAGAGAAGTTATCGGTAAACTCCTAAGGAGTTGCTGTGTTAGCACTGTAAGCGGAGATATGTGAGAAAGTATTGCAAATAATTATAGGCTACGATGGCAACACCAACTTTACACCAACTTGCTTCACATTAGGTTGCCATCTCCCGACGTATAAAAAAGGATTTACATTCGTACCTTTATTTTTATACAACGTTGGGAGGCTTACAAGCATACGGCGCACCTGGTGTGGTTACCGTAACCTACGAACATGATCTCACTCGAACTCTTATATTTGTTTCCGCGCGAAGTAAAATAAAAAGAAGGCTGAATTCTTTGTCAAATGTGAATTATTTACAACCTACTCCCTTCATCAAGGAATTCTTTATAGTGTCAACAAAAAGTGTAAGTCATAGACGGTGACCAGTATCGAAAATAGCGGAGCGGAATTATGCAAGTCACATCTTGTGTCACAGCCTCACAGGATCGGCCGTCAAGGTCTGCGCAGTCGTGCATGGCGGAACGTGCACTCGATAAATTGAGAATAAATTCAATCGTCATTGCGATTTATACATTCAGATTATTGCTTCTACATATCAATCGCAATTGTTATCTATTTGATCGCCCTCCTGACTGATTGAAACGAAGCTCGTGCCTTCGATTGAAGTTTCACATGTCCATTTTAGTCGCATTTACGTAGGTACGCTAGGTATTACAACAAACGATGTTACGTGATAACATAAGATGCCAATGCCTTATTTTTTCTATAAAACATCGGAACGCATAGAAGTACAAACCACCGAAAGTAAAGTGGTTATAGCCTTACTATCTATCTATAACTTCACGCCAAATCCCTTACTGGCTAGGCAGAGAGAACCGAGCGCCACGTGACTCGATCCTTACATACCTCACTCGCTTCTTTAACATTCATAGCCTATATAGCCTTACTATTATATGTATTATAGATAACTTAGTGATATTGGGAAAATAAATAATTTGAAACAGAAATAGATTAAAGCGATATATTTACTTACTACAGCTCTATAAGAGTAATATCTCCATATGATAGAAACTGTAATCACATGACAACAATTCCCTGGAGCCCTCCAAGGACATATTGTCATTTGGTTGCAGTCTGTTGCAATACATAAACAATATACAGAATTTATAGACACAAAGTCTCTACGCCTTATGTGGGTATTATCTTTGTATGTTATTTATATGAAAAAAAATATAGTTCTAGTCATATTGTATATAGTTCTTAGTTGAGAGATTTTCATTCATGTTGGTTATAAGTTTTCTATAATGCTGATGCATACTCAAAGTATTTCATATGCCTAGCTGCGTTTCTTCGATCTTTAAATACAGCCAGATAGATGGCTACCAAGGTACTTAAAGTTCGATACCGATTCTGGAGTATTTTTCAGTATTTATCCGAAAGTAAACGATACTTTAGGCGTGTTTCTAGAGTCCTAGGAAACAGTGAGAGTATATGAGAGTTACGTTTTCGAGCGAGGTGTATAAGGGCCGCATCTTGTGTCTTCGCTCGGTTCTCTCTGCAGGATGTGGCGTGACGGGATTAGATATACAAACTTCGCACGCGTTGTCTGTTCGACACACAAGATAGATTAAAGGTGACAGACCTAACAGATTACAGTACAATAAAACAGACAACTTTAATAATTAATATACTCGTAATATCCATATTTTAACACGATATATTAATTAAGTCTTAACTACCTAACAAATGAGCAGTTTTACCTACTACGAAATCCACGCTAGTATCTTGTATCTGAACAGTATATCTCAGGGCACGCTTCTTGCTTCACCGCGCCCGATAATATCAACACATTAATAACAATTTACACTAATACACGTGTTCCAATTAATAATCACCTACACTTATTATATTATTACAGAGTAGGTTATCTGTCTGTCAAATATTGAATGTAAACGTGTGTTTGGTAACGTAGAAAAAAAATAGATGCATTTTTTGCACTGCGCTCGTGCTCACATAAGCTAGTTCACGAAAAATAAGCTCATAAAAATATGAAATAATTTATTACTCATTATAAAACAGTCACTTTTTGTTACATAGGATTTGTAGTATCTGAGGGGTGAACACCGACGTCTGTGAACCACTGCTTGTGTTTAAAATGTTTTAATATACCTCTTAACATCTTAATTTTCCACTATGTAATGTAAATTATGGTAGCAGCTTTAAAATAAATTGTAACAGGGGAAAGAGAGGAAAATAAACGTAAAACGTATATTACATAATAATTAAATAATTTCTTATCGAGACAAATTCCGAATAATCCTAAAGCATTCATGATCATCTCAAATAATAAAAAATGCCAGCATCGTTGGTACAATGCCGCAGCGCTTTTTAGATTTATCGAATTTTAGATATAATTTAGTTTTACTTTTATTGTGTATTCATTTAATTGTAGTTAAGTAATTATCTGTTATTATTTTGTAAATATCTAAATATATAAGCAGTGTATAATGAATAATAAATAATGTAAATAAACTGAATAAATAATAAAATATAGAATGACTCAAATACTTGCACTTGATCATTTCAATATTTATAGTTACCATGCATGTTGTGAACGTGTACCACTGAATTCGTGTTTTCGGATGTACATATTTGTAATTATCACTTGCTCAGCGGTGAATAAAATCATTGTGATAACCTATATGGTTAAGAAATTATATTTCGAAAGTCGTGTGACCTAAGCTGAGAATGGTATGGTTTTCCATCTGATTTGTGAAGGTCTGGGGTAGTCGTTCCATGTCAAAAACGGTATCGTCGCAAAATCATTAGGCTTAGGAAGCGGGATAATGTTAAGAAGAATTATATGAAATTGATAAAACATATTACACCATTTTTAATTGTCAGTAACTGTACCTATTTCCTATAACAACTAAAATAATTTTTCATTTATCCGATTATGAAAGTTGAAATAAATGAGAGAAGATACGGGGTAACTTGTCTTGGGCAGGTCTTTGGATACAATTGATATTCTTTTAATTACAATCCACTTCACAGAGTCTCAGTTAGCCTGTTCTTTTTATGTTTCTTCTACTGATTGAAATATACGAATTCTGACTGCTACCTATCAATACAAAAAAAAAATACCTTCGTGTATACAGTACAGTTAGTGGTTGACTTATTGACAGGAGAGTGACAATCAAGGTTTTTTGCCATCGGAAGGGAAATTTTAATGCCTAAAAATAATAATTTAAAAAGAAAATAATGACTGTTGCAAGGTCGGCGAGAGTCGGAGTAGAATAGACGATATTAACTAAATAAAATTATGCGAATTGAATGCGCCTTACAAGTGCAAGTATTATTGAAGGTGACAGTGCACGAGTACAGTCTATGAAATCAACTTTCGCAACATTTGCAATTACATGAATGCTAATTTCATGTACAGTTGTCCGATCAAATTATGTTGGTCTGTAAAACATATAACCTAAATTATTATTTTTCAATTAAAATGATAGATGACAAAATTTCAAAAAACATTGACATGAAACACAGCTGAGATAGTTTCTACTATTTGAATTAAGTTTTTAGGGTTCTATTATAGCTAAGATAATAACAACCCTAAAGGGAGTTTTTGTTTGAAGTTTTCTATGAGGTGGAGATACAACAGTATTTATAAATTGGCACCGTGTTAATTTAAAGTGTGCGTTACAGACGCAATGGAATAATGCTATTGTAAGTAAACGCCAAAATGAAATACGTGTATACTCTGATCCTCCAAAAAGTAGTTCAAAATATTCTTTTACGATTACGCGGTTATATCTCCAGCGGTGTATTCTTTAAGATCTCGCGTTTATCCGTACATAGGAGGGCACGCCGAGCCGTCGGTGTCTGCTGTTGCCAATCGATGACAGTCGTTAAGCCATGTCAGTGGCTTTCGGGTGGATTCAAACACTGGTCTCCGCCAATCCGGTGTTGAGAACTTTGATCCCCTTTGGTTGAAGGGAGATTCGTATTTGTAACTCTTACTCATGTAATGAAGTTCTTTATACCGCTGAATCTACTCGTATGGCATTTTTCCGGTATGCAGAGAGGTGAGCAGAATAATGTACGTCACTATACATGCCATAAAATGTTGCTAACAACTCAAATTCAATTAAATTTCTCTCTCCATTTGTTGTATTAACATTACTATACAGTAACAGGGTGGCTGTGCTTCGCTCGCCGGTTTTGTTGTTGGAACATAGATAAACTTAAAATGGAAAACTTTATCTAAATACAAAATTTTATTTAAATCATTAGAGTCGTTTCCAACATACACGATATATTATGAACAAGAATTGCTCGTTAAAATCGCTAAAGAAATATATTTTTATTGGTTTCTTATTATATATTTTGATGATCCATACTGGTACTGGTAGAAGGGCATTGAAATTAATCTATCGCCTTCTAAGCTCGCAGAATAAATTAATCATCACTAGCAACTGAACCTGAACGATGTTTTTCTACAGTTCTGTCGATGTGTGACAAATTTTCGATCAAATAAAAAGTGTCGTTACTGAATATTTTTGGAGATCAGGTGGCCTTGTCTCGTCGTAGCACAAACGGCACCCGTCACTTTCAAAATATGGTCACCAAAAAAATATTAAATCTTTACAGTTTACCTTTAAGTTGCTATACTGCAAACTAGATGAGAATAATTAGTGCATCTTGACACACCTTTTCGAGAGCAAATGACCAGGATCAGATGGGATTTCTAATTTTATATTACAACAGCTACCCAACAAAATAAAACGACTTGTTGCATACATCCGCATAACCAATGAGGTAGTGCAATACTGGAGTTCGGATTAAATAATCGATCTTCCAAGCCAAGCAAGGATTCAAACTATCCCGTCAGTTAAAGGCCAATAAAGTTCCTTGGGCCTTCCTCGTTTACCACCGAGGGCGGAGCAATTCCTATTGTAGGACCAGCACTCGAGAAGCCTTCAGTATGACGATTCTACTAAAAAACTGCAACTGCACTGCAGCGCGGCGTGTGTCAAAATGCGCACATTTTGACGTTTCGTTATACGTCGCTACTGTTATATCGCTTAATGCAACGTCAAAATGTACACACTAATTGACACACGCCGCGCTGCAGTGCAGTTGCAGTTTTTTAGTAGAATCGGCCTACAGATAGGCGCACGTGTTTCACCACTTGTTAGGTCACCACTACCACGGGTCTTCCTCGACATCAAGAAGGCCTTAGGTATCGAAACGGATGATATGCTATAAGCACATAAAAATACTTTTTAAGCGGTCGATTCTTCATCGTGCTTCTAGTATACAACAAATTGCGATGCGACCCGTTACTGCGGGAGTGTCCATCCCCTACATTTACACGCGGTGTACACCGATGACATTCCGATTCCGCAGCTCTCATGCGATGCGAATTCCATGCTTCGTATTCAGTATAGAAGCTGGCGGCAGTATATCCAGCGGTCTTCACGTAGAGACAGTGCATGAATTTATAGTCGCCACGGTGCGGTACGGAAGTAATTCGACCGCGTCGATCACTTCCGTCATGCTCAACTTGGAAACATAGCACATTTCCATTCGACACCATGAGAGAGATGTTTACCGAATGGACGGACCGGGCGCCCTTCTCTTTGTCTCGTCCAAGCCGTATCAGGAGTCAAAAATAATTTTATTACATCTTGAATCCGCCAGCTAAACTCCTACTTACTTCGTGTCTCAAATCTGACAGGTGATGAAACCTGCTTGACATAATATATCTTAACCCATGTGTTGATGTGTGGATACAAGAGCTCAAATTTTCAACGTGCTGTCTTCTTCTGTGAGGAACAAGGCCCATGCGCGTGGAGGAAAGTACCTTAAGTGGTATATCCATCTACATACTGAATATCTGTTCATTATAAGCGTAGTTTACGTGGGTGCCACTCCGGATGAACTGGCACTTCTCGCTGATGAGTTTTACACACGGGGTTTACTCTTGCTAGGTTAATATAGTGTGAGAACCCCGGGGGTGGACACCTACCGATGGGAGATGATGCTAGGTCGTCGTGTTGCGTATTATATACATCGATCATGCTTTAATCAGGTGTAGTGACGGGTAAGGTACGCAGCCCTCATGGTTGTGCTTCGCTCGTAGAGTCCATTCTTGCTAGTTTAATATAGTGTTTGGGCACAACAAGAAGATAATCATAGATAGAGTGGTTGCATGAGCCCTGGGCGATGTAACTTTTCTGATTTCTTTTGTATCTCATAATAAATAAAAAGAAGTACCTCCACCTCACAGAAAACCGCTGCCAAATATTAACTCGCTAGAGGGTTGTAGTGTGAGTGAACCAGTAAGCTCCTAAGAAGTTGATGTGTTAGCAGCAGACGTGCCATCCCACGAGTGATACTTAATCTATTACAAGCGTTTATAGGCTACAGTAACAGCTCAACATCAAGCGGGCCGTATGTTTGTATGTCTGCCGTCGTTGTATAAATATAAAAAAATCATTTTTATCTACAGCGATATTCCTATCTCTCGCCTAAATGAGAAATATTATGGCTTTTTTATATAGCGCATTAGTAATCAAATGCGCATCAGTAACTTAGACCAATTTAAATAATGCTCCATCTATTAGTAGTGGTACGTTTATAAGACACACAAGAGAGGCTAACTCCCTTACCCGAGCAATGAGCTATACGCTCGAGGCTCATATTCACAGCTTTGCTGCACTTCCATGGTAATAGTATTCACTTAGAGCCCGATTGAAAGGAGAAGACTTAATACAGCTTTGGCATACACGTTTTTCACCATTACCTATTCAGCTGATCAGTAAAGTGATGCATCCATAGATGATATAATGAAATTATGTAATTATTAAATTATTATTACAATTCATGTAACTACATCGTGGATGTGAAAAAGATACATTACATATACATTTCAAACTGATTACTTCTTTTTTACAAATTATAACTAAATAAAAATAAGTAAATAAATGAAATAGCCACATTCTAAAATCCAGAATAACGTCACAGCCGTTGTCCGATTTACATTTGTAGGTACTCGCATAAACCTAATTAAGTTGGCGACGTGGTTTTTATATCTTATTGACAGATAAGGCTTCTCAGAGGCGGTACGGCCTTGGAGACACGGAAGGCAAGGTTGAAGAACGCTTTGTGACTAGCGACTAACACTCTCAGTGATTCGTTATTATTAAAGCGAGTTTCTTTTTTATATTACATCAGGAGGGAAATTATGGCCCGTGTGGTATAAAACTGTTACCGCACCCTATAAACGCTTCCAATATCAGGAATTAGGTATAGCTGCTAATGCAGTAACTAGTCGGTATCTTCTTTGTGGCCTTACTCCCTAGCAAGAATAGAAGAACCTTTCTGTGGGTATTGTTCGTCTCCTGTAGGGCCGTCCACCTTACAGGAGACTAACAATTCCCTGAACAGCACTTTCAAAGTTGGATTGCTTATTAAATTTCGTTGTGAGCACAACTACTATTATTTCTTTATCACAACCTCGATTCTTAGTTGGCAAAATATACTTTTCACTTTTACAAATTATAGAATTTGTACGGCATCAATTTCATGATTTCTTTAATGATATTAATTTTGACCGTCGACTCAATATGAGTGTGTAGGTATATGTTATTTTGATTAACCTTTATTCTTCTCTGTCTGTGAAAGCGTTTTTTCATTGCTTGTTTTTATTGGGAATCCAACTTCGACTTGATCGTTTTAGTTACAAACAGTAAAGTTACAGGAATGAATGTAGCTGTCTCTGCTTTTAACCGACCTCAAAAATGAGGAGGTTTTCAATCGGTTGTACATTTTATGTTTGTTACCTCAGAACTCCGTCATTTATAAACCGGTTTGAAAAAATCTTTTTTTTAGTAAAAGAATATACCTTCAGATTGGTTCTATATAAATTTAATCAAAATCGGTTCAGTAGTTTGATTCTTAAATCAAAATAATTGCATATATACTACTATGGTGGCAAACAACCATACGGCCTACCTAATGATAACCAGTTACCAAATTCTATGGATATTTGCAACACCAGGGGTGTGCGTTGTGAAAACCTCTTCCAGCCCATTATGTATCACAGTATACAACCTCATGCTATAGTCACTTGGGAAACCCTCGGCTGAGAGATTATTCCACAACTTGAGAGTTCTCGGATGAAAACTTCTCTGGAAGCACGCATTACGCAGCTATTGCAGATTCAGTGTGTGAGGGTGAACTTCCCGACGTGTCGGCGAGCGATGCGGTTGTAAAAGGAGCTGTCTGTATCATATCGAACAATTCTTCAGAACAAAACCGTTGTACAATCGGTAGAAGATACAAAAGGAGGGAATATCTCTCCTTAAACTTAGGGCCTAATACCGTGTGTAACAATTCTCACAGCTCGTCTCTGTACCTAATCACATGGTCCTAGTTGGATGCAGGTGCTCTCGCCCAAAGGTAACTATAGTACTCCATTTGCAGTCGAACTTGAGACTTATACAACATAAGTCTTTGCCCCGCACTGAAGTTTGTTCTGTTGAACACACACACTTTCTTGGGCGCCAGTTTGATCTTCTCCTGCAGGTGACTTTGATATTGCACATCGCTCGAGATGTCGACACCGAGAATCTCAGTGCTTTTGGCGATGTTAAGAGGTATGTATGAATGACTTCACACCAAATCCCTTGCGGAGTAGGCAGAGAGAACTGAGCGCCACATGACTCGATCTTTACATACCTCAATCGCTTCTGTAACATTCACTGCTCTTCTCTAGCTCACTCACTGGTTTCAAAGCTCCTGACATCACCTGATAAAACACGATAAATTTGGTCATGGTAAGACTTGTATTCTGAATTTAAGGAAACACAGCAATTGGGATTTTCTTAGCGGTGAATACGCAAGCTTGTGTTTCCATGCGGTTAAATTGGATTAAGTTTGGCCACCCCCAGTCATATCGGGGCGGCATCGACTCCAAAATAATGTTAATTGTGTATCATTGTCCCAATAAAGTGATTTTATTCTAAGTAGTCTAAAATATATTTCTAATTTCTGTTAAAGTACAAATAGACACAATAATATTTTGTTTATAGTAATTTCAGTAAATAAATAAAGCAATTATTTTGTGCATTATTTCATACCAGAAGTTCTTAAAGTTAGTGTTTACATTACTAAAAATAAAATTTTGAATCACATTATGGATTAGGTACCTATTTTATTTGAAGCATTTTCATACAACGTAGGGATGCATGCAAATATATGACCCACCTGATGTACTGCGGGTATCGTATCCTATGAACGCTTGCGTTACATGAAATATCACTCTGGTGATGGCACTTCTGCTGCTAACACTGCAACTACTTAGGAGCTTACTGGTAACCTCACTCACACGCAAGACAACATCTCTCCATGTTTGTTCCATGTGGGAATTGAACCCATGAACGTTGGTGTCACAGTCCCATTTCTAACCACTGCGCCACCGAGCTCGTCATAGGTCTGTCGGCTCAGCTATTCATCCTGTATCTAGACAGTTGTCTTCAGAGAATAAGAAATATGAATGTGGGAATGCGAATGGGTGACTCAGTGCTTAACTGCCTGCTTTATGCAGATGATGCGGTATTAATAGCAGAATATCATCCGAACTGCAAACACTAGTCACAACAATAAAATACGATTGTATGAAGAAAGTCTTACAATTGAATGCGAAGAAAACCAAGATAATGGTATTTGAAAGAGAGACAACCAGAACGAACACTAGGATTAAGGTTGAAGATGTAGTGTTGGAGCAAGTGGATGAGTTTGTATATCTTGGAAGCGCTTTTAGCAGCGATGGAAGGTACACCGCTGATGTGGAGGGACGAATGAGTGCAGGGAATAGCGTGAATGGAGCGTTGGGTAAACTGTTAGGTAGCCGAAATCTAAGCCAGAAGACACAGCTCGCTGTACACAACGCGGCGCTAATCCCAACGCTAACTCATGGAAGTGAGAGCTGGGTATGGCAGACAGAGCATGAAAGTAGAATAAATGCGGTCGAGATGCGAGCACTGCGAAAAAATTGTGGCATAACACTTGCGGTCAGCAAAGCGTTCGAAATGATGACGTACGAAAGAGAGTTGGTCTGAAAGAGAATGTCGGTGTTAAGATAAGAAAGGGCATGCTCTGTTGGTTCAAATATGTAGAAAGAATGCAAGATGAAAGAATGACGAAACAGATATACAGTGCGAAAGTGGAAGGATGTAGGAGCCGAAGAAGACTAAGACTAACCTACCATGACCAAATTGGTCGTGTTTTATCAGAAGGTGATGTCAGGAGCCTTAGGAACTAGCGAGCGTGCATGAAAAGAGCTATGAATGTGAAAGAAGCGAGTGAAGTGTGTAAGGACCGCGTCTTATGGCGCTCGGTTCTCTCTGCCTACCCCGCAAATGACCTGGCGTTAAGATATACATACATACATAATTAATTTATCGAAGTATTTGCATTTATTGTCGATGCGCTTTTACCATTTTAATGTAAGCTCATTGACGCCTCTGCTACAGAAATTCTGGGTAAGGGAATCGATGAGCTTGTTTAAATTACTAAAAAAAATGAAAATAAGTCGGAGCAAAGAGTGAGTGAGTATGTAATAGGAGTCCGGCAGTAGTCGAAACTCCTGCGGTAATGGTCTGTGGTGCAATGTGTGGAAAGGCATTGTCGTTAAGAATACTCTTTTTCTTCAACGAACGTGAACAATTCACATGTCCCGAGTGTTTGACAGCGAGCTTGTTCATCATTATTTGCATTTCTTCACAGTACGTAAGAAGTTGTAATCACCGGCATAGGTTAACATAATTATAATAATAATAAATAAATAAATATTGTCGGACAAATTACACAGCGCCATCTAGCCCCAAAGTAAGCGAAGCGTGTGTTATGGGTACTAGACAACTGATAAACATACGTAAATACATTTTTTTTTGTAAATACATACTTATTATACATAGAAAATACCCAGACCAAGACAAACAGACATGTTCATGCACTCAAATGTTTGTATTGTGTGGGAATCGACTCCCACGAGCGTTAGTGTCAAAGTAGCGTAACAACGCGTTTCACCACTGCGCCACCGAGCTCGTCAAATTATTAATTATACTCACAAGCAGCTTTTTTTTTTAACTCAATGTGCGTTTCGAATTTGGCTGCCACCACTGTGTACAACTAGTATGGCTAATGTTTTTGATTATCACATAGAATTCATTTTTCAGTATAAGTGACAATCTGATACAGAATACCTACATATGTGTGTCGATTAAACTAGGTTCATACACGTGGTTAACATTGTATCTTCTATGCGGAGTGGCATGCAATATTGGTGCATGGTTGTTGCAATCCTGAATGTCAAAATATGCCATCCCTGTATCTGATGAGCAAGAATAATGTAATATTAGATTTTTTCAAAGAAGACATATGTATTATGACATATGTATATGACATATTTACCTGGATTTATATTATAAATCAAGTTTTGAATTTTAGGTAGAATGAAAAAATGACGATCTTCACACTAGTCAGTACTAAATCTCTGCTGTTTTATTAGTATTCTGCATATTTATTATTCTGTTGTATTGGCAAAATAATATCATAGCTACATTCATTTTCCGCTTATAGTACCTACGTAAACAGGTAGTAGATTAAAGATGTTTCCGTACTTTCTTTGTACATGAATATAAATTTCATAAATTTATGCGCTGCGCCAACTACATCGTTTCTTCACGTCTCCTCTATCTTAAGGATCTCTGGAAGACATCGCATCCTAAACCGGCGGGTACATGAGCTTGAAATTTAGAACGAAAGACTTTTTAGACGTAGACGGTAAATGTCAGTTTATTTGTAACATGGCCAGTAAATGTTAAATCGAATTTAAAATATTATGAACAACAAATTCTATTTTAGTTACATAAAAAGTTGTATACATGTTTTTAATTTCGTTTCATCATAGCAAATTTAAAAAAGAACACTCCTACACTCTCAATTTCGTTTTCAAGATAAAAATCGATCAGTAAGACTATGAATGGGGCGAACGGTACCAGCCACCGTCTCCGCCGAGACCTACGTCCAAACAGTAATATGTTTAGATCGTGAAAAAGTTCAATTTCACGCAACATAAACTTCGTGATCGTTTTTTACCTGTTATGATGACAAACTATTTCCTAGTCTTGGCTAATTGTCCCATGCCATTGTCGTAGAGCTTACTCATCGATATTTTTTGCGGTTAAGTACATCGGCTCACCTTGCACTTTCGATTTTATTACGCTTCTGTTTACGCCTGGTACAGGAGTCTAGGCCGGCGGCAATCTGTGGTAATGGGATCACTCTAGGTCTTCATTGATTCTTAATATTCGATGTTATGTAATGGATATCTGCTTAGATATCTTTATCAGACCTGAAATTATGGTCATAATATCTTAAATCAGCTATAATCGATAGTTAACTTAAAGTATTAATATGACAATAATTAACTAATCCAATTACCATCGCTCAAATGACACAGAATTATGAAAAATCATAATATCTAATACGCATTACACACACACACGTAATTTTTAGGAGACAGAGTGGATTAGAACAAAATAGAACAATTTGCCTGCTATTCGTAATTTTTCAGACCCACGATAGGGGTGCAATGTTTTGCTACATGGCAAATTCGTCTGCTCATTTGGTTTTTCCGATTTTCGTACGGTAGTGATGTCTTCCATCGGTTACAAATAATTTTTCAGCGAAAAATCGCCTCAGATTCAGCATCAAACTATTAGTTGTGTCGCACTGATCATCTAATTATTGCGGAGTCACTGATTTACTCGTACCTGTGTAATATATGAGTTCAGTAAAACGGTGTCACTACGTGAATGTTATGTTTTTAAATGAGCAATTCATATAATAATAATTCAAAACATATATACAAGAATTGTTCGAAAATGATAAACTTGTATATTTAGATAACGTTGCCTTTTAAGTTTATTTGTATATGTATAGTAAAATAAATTTTATGCAAAAAACATAAAAACTACAAATCGTGTTACTAATACCGGTTATTTGACATTGTGTTCATTAAGTATTTGGACCTGCCGTATATGCGGACTACCTTACTCGGTCACATAAGTCCTCGGTTCGAACCCCGTGCAAAAAGAAAACTGAAAGAAGAAATTTTTGTATATCGTAACTCGGTCGATCAAGGACTATGTTTTAAATGAAGAAACTGATTGACTGATTAATAAAAAAATAGTTTTAGGTTAATGAAATGAAAATTTTGCACAGAGTATTTCCATTTAACGTGGATGTTCGTCAATTACAATAAAACTAATTTCTGGGCCCATTATTTTAAAATTCTGCAGATCGATGTAACTTTATATCCTCGTTAACTTTTTACTCCTCAAACCGCAAATTATCTTGGATCTCATTTCGCAACCGAGCAGAATATTTGCAGTCCTTGATGCGGAAACCTTAAAAATTGTCTCCGAGGTGGTCTGTTACTCAACTAATTACTTTCGATGGCCTTGTGTTACTTTGAACCTTTGTCATATTCTATATTTTATCAGGAATTAAGATTAAGACAGAACTCGAAAAGATCTTCTGTAATAAAGTAATAATGGTAATGGATAGTAATCTTATGAATGTAAAAGTCTTGGAGATAGAAGTGAAATATTTAATTTGCGCGAAATGTAATCTTAATTTTGATTTTTCCTGATATAAACTTTATTCTATTCGGTCGATGTGGATTTTACATTCGGCTAGACCGAATTTATTGTGTTTACGGCACTCCAAATTGTGAACTTTCAGCCGTAAGTTCTGGGTCAGAAAGCTCTTCAGCGGAAAGTAGTGGGTGTCGGCCAGCGGTAGAAAGCACCAAAGCACCCTGCTTTGGTGCTTTCGCCACCAATTAGTCATCATCAAATTTGTGTTTCACAAAATAACACCTGAAATATTAACTGCTTGATTTTTTTCCTTCAGTTAAAGTTAGTATTTAATACTAACTTGTGTTAATACTAACTTTATTAAAAATCAACAACTATTTTTGAAAACATTTCTCAATCTAAGTCTGCCTCTTTAATTTATGAATATTAATGATTCAGTTATTCGTTTAGTTGCGTAACTGACGTGTTTTAATAGAAAGCGGCGATAACGCGGCGCCTTTAATTAGTTTCAGAGGCTTATTAGACACCTGTGTTACTCCGATATAACTACTGTTCGTCGACGGCGATTGGAAACTTATTGGTTATCCACGACTTAACAATGGTACCTATTTTTTTTGAGTGATGGATATTTTACTTCATACAAATTATCGAGTAATTACACTACGTGGTAACTTAATAAAGTACGTAGTATACTACTCAGTCGACCAAATATACATCTTGCTTAAGATTTCCAACCATATCAGCTTTCCGTTTCAACATCCAAAACCGTATTGTTAATGTAATACATATACATTATGTAATACATATATATTTTATGTACCTACATCACACACTTTTCCCGAAATAAATGTGTTTAAACTTACGCTGCTATTTGTGTGCTAATAGAACACGGCTCGAACTATCTAAATCCCTTGAACTATTTTCTGGATATCGGTAACTATAGATACAGAAAGTGGAAGTGTTAAGATAAGAAAAGGTGTGGTTCGGACATGTAGAAAGAATGCAGGACGCAGGAATGACGAAACAGATATACAATGCAATAGTGGATGGATGTAGGAGTCGAGGAAGACCGAGACTAATCTACCAGGACCAAATTGGTCATGTTTTATCAGATCAAGTGATGACAGGAGCCCCAAAAACAGGCGAGCGTGCACGAAAAGAGCTATGAATGTTAGAGAAGCGAGTGAAGTATGTAAGGAACGCGTCTTATGGCGCTCGGTTCTCTCTGCCTACAGCGCAAGGCACCTGGCGTGAAGATATACATACATAAAAAGGAACATACGCCGCGAACATAGGGCCCCTCTTATTTAAATTTGTTTAATTGAAAAATAATATGCTTCAGTACTAAAATATTTTACAACTTTGCCTTACTTCGTCATGGCTAGGCTGTGAAACCCTAAAGTAAGCAAGGGCTTATCTGCTTTTACACAATTTTTTGAGTCGATTTTAGGATCAGTCTCAAGAACTGTTGTCTGTAACTGTTAGCTATAAATTACATCAAGTAGTTAATAATAGCAGCTGTTTGTGTGATGCGACATAATTAATATATACTAATACTATCTTCACGCAAAGTCCCTTGCGCGGTAGGCAGAGAGTAAAAGTGAATATTTGAAGACTTTTAATGATTTTTGTACAAACATTAATGTAAATACACTGTCATATAATATTGGTTCCCTAGATTTTATCTATGCTCATGAACATCGCCAATCGTATTAGTGTTGAGTCAAAATGGAAAGATAAAAATATCGGCAAATTACTACTCTATGAATTCAATGAAAAATAACAAAAAACTCGAATTAGATATTGTCTTGACTTGCTGAAGAAGCAAAAATAAGGGGATTTTGAATCGCAATACCACTTCCGATGAAATTTGAACCCGGTATGATAATAAAATTGTATTGGAATGATTCCATAAAGAGGAGGCAATCAAACCTTGTATCAAACGCAATATACAAAATTATGAGTATGCAAGCATCGTTCATTACGGTTTCTTGAGACCTGGTATAATCATTACTGTAGAGGTGCGAAGAATTTCAAATAATCAGGGATGAGCTCGCTGTGAAATAACCGAGATATGTCACTTGTACTAGTCTTCTCGTTTTCCATGACACTAACGCTAAGGCAGTGAATAAGTCTTTGAAATAGTTCAGTAATTTCCGTCTCGTCCGTCAAAATATAAATAATTTCTATTAAAATAGACTAACTCATCGAAAATAACATCACTAGAGCGATTATAGTAATGATTATTTTTGATTGTAAATTGAGACTTCTATAATAATGTCGTTTTTACTGTTACAATTTATGATAACATTATTAAGTAAACTTCAAATAAAATTTACGAAAACAGGGATTTTTGATGGGTTCTACTGATTTTTGTCTGTATATTTTGGGTCTACAAAATTTTAGATCAACTGCATAAAACAGTCTTTAATACAAAACATGAGATTAAAAAAATAATACATATCTAATATACACGTAGGTAGACAGACGTGTTTGTGTGAAAACGATAGGCCTGATTCTAAAATAAGCCTAACTTGCGAGAGGTATCTCGTAAACTGTTTTTATTACTACTTTGGGTAGTAAACTAAATACACAAATGTCTTTTAGGTACATTATGTACATAATTCTAGTTTAAAAACTTAAATAACAAGTTATATTACTAACGCCTTATGCCGAACTCCGAACATCATATTAGCTAGGTGATACCACATACAATATCGTATTGTCAAATAAATTACGTGTTGTAATAAAGCCATCGGAATAGATGAAATCCCAATCGAAATTTTTAAAGTAATGGAAAAAGATGGGGTTGACATTTTGCATACTATCTGTTGCAAAATATAGAATACGGGCTTATGGCCGAAAGATTAGTACTTTTTAGGGTTCCGTACCCAAAGGGTAAAACGGAACCCTATTACTGAGGCTCCGCTGTCCGTCCGTCCGTCCGTCCGTCTGTCACCAGGCTGTATCTCATGAACAGTGATAGTTAGATAGTTGAAATTTTCACAGATGATGTATTTCTGTTGCCGCTATAACAACAAATACTAAAACATAGAATATAATAAATATTTAAGGGGGCTCCCATACAACAAACGTGATTTTTTTGCCGTTTTTATAGATAGTGGTACGGAACCCGTCGTGCGCGAGTCCGACTCGCACTTGGCCGATTTTTTTATATTTATATCTCTACATAAGAAAGGTTCGACAAATAAATGCAACTACAACAACAACAAAAACAAATGCCCAGTGGCGTCCGAATGTACGAAAAAAACGCGTTAGAACAGAACACAACTTAGGAGCACACAGCTTCATTAACAGTGCCGGTATACCGTCTGCCCCACTCGACTTATGAATGTCGAGAGAAAATAATGGAGATTTCCAACGTTGAGCTAACGCAAAAATTTAGTTTAAAAAAAATTAAAGTCGATTTTTAATTGCCATAGATATTGTATCTCATACATAAACTAATAGTTTGACTTTTGAGTTGAGATCGACAATTTCCTATTTTTAGATCCATTTAAAAGTACTGAAATATTTTTTATGCAAATTTGTTGCCATGATATCCTTAAAATTTAATTTCGCTTTTGTGTCACCTACTGGAACATACTTCAGCAGGTATAACTGCTTGGCATGGTAGAAATAAATGAGTGAGATAGTAACAACTGTAGTACAAGTATGGTACAATAAACTATCCTAAAATGGGTTGATAGTAATCGTTAACTTATCGCGATCGAAGTTAATTTGATGTTCAAATTATTATGGATTTGTCCTGACAAGAAACATGCGATGCATAACATAGAGTTTTTGTCACCAACTGGAATCAAATCGTTCCACATACAGAATCGATTCCACGCATTTATGATACGTTTATTACCTTGATATGATCACGCAAAAAGCAGGAGCAAGCTTGCGACATGAAAATCGCAAGTTGGCATATAAATAATACATGGATATGATGCATTATCGCCCTGTTGGTCAGTATCGAGTTTGATAACAAGTCGTCAATTATACGCAGAGGTACGGGGACCGCTCCTTTTAAGAGGATATACGGTCTGCGTTGCAATAACATAACTGTTTATAAACTTCTTAAATGAAAAGAACAATATATTTCACGCCACAATATCCATACCGCTCCGCATTAAAAATCAGTAAAAAATAGAAAAAGTGCTCGAATCTTCTGGAAAAGTGCAAGAAAGTGAAGTGTAATACCTTCCGCACAGGAGACATTGGGGGCAGCGCTGTATCCCAAAGGACCTCGGAGATATAACAACCCAAACTTCCCGGACGTATAGTGGTGGAACAGTGAGTAGCCCTACATTCAAATGTACACCATCACATAGCCGACCATCTCAGCTATCCAACGAGGTGCCACACAACCCGTTACATCCAAGGCTAAAGGAGACACAGGTGTCCAAACGTACCTAGTTTTGGCCGAGTTAATCGAGGTCACCGCATCTTCGCGACACGTGCCGCCTGTCTGGCGCCGACTGCACTGCGTCATAGCGACCGCGGCCGCAACTTAAGACACGTCTGAGACTCCGAGGGCTACGGACCACCAGCTGACGAAGACCTGAAGGTAACTTAGGAAACTCCTTATCCGCTGGGCTATCCGATCCGAACTCTGGCAATTTCGGCCATAGAGACCCGTGCTTGGGCTCGTTGGAATCGTCACGAGAACACCTGTCGATTGGCCCCGGGGGTTTTCCAAAAGACCTACCGAAAAACCACCTAGACAACAGATACGGTCATCTAGATTGCGCCAACATCAGCAACCATCGCCGTCGAACGCAACAACACCACCGGCAGCGCACCATCGCCTAGAGACCGTAAGATAGCATAGTTTTAGCATTAATATTTACATATACATATTTTTTTATTTATATTAACTAACGACACAGACGAGGGAAATGGCATCCCAAAACGCGCGTACCGCCACCCCAGCCAAAATTACTTCCGGGGAGGACGAGCAGGGACTGTCCCAGGTCTCCACATGTCCCACGCCCTTGCTGCCATCAAACCCTACAACAAACCAACCCACTAAAATGACGTCGGAAGGAGAGCAACGCCCTTCCCAAAGCGACACGGACACCACCAAACTGGCAGACTTACCCGGAACAACTCAGGACTTACCCGGGAAGAGCTCAACGAAAAAATCCCCATCCCCACCAACCTTCAAAGTCTGCGCTCGAGCGCTAAAGCGGCCGAGCGGCACGCATAAGGGCACCCCAGTGCTGAGCCGCAAGATCGCTGTGCAAAAGGCGCAGACCAGAAAGACAGCCACAGGAGGAATGACGCGGGCGATAAAAAATGAAACCGCCCGGAAAAAATTCCGCGACCAGGCCAGCTTGGACACAGAATTGAACCAAACTAGTGACACCCTCAGGGTGGTCTCCCCAGCCGTACAAGATAAATCCGAAGACCGGACTCCTACAGAGGTCACACACGGCCACGCTAAAAGAGATTACTATAGCGTGGTCATCTCCACAACGCCAATAACGGAGATGAGTGACGAAGTCCTCGAACAATCCCTGGAAAGCATCGACAGAGACTTGCGCGGTCAGGGAGAGCAGAAGGACAATTGCAGTGAGTCCGGAGCAGATAGCGACTGGACTGATGTCAAAAGCGTGACCAGCGGTAGACCTAGTCTGCTACCGCCAATCGGTTCACGGACGGGCGTCAGTAAGGATCTGGCAACGGAGAAGGCAAGGGAGTACTTCCTCGGGGGCAAAGAGGCACTGGAGCAATCCAGGACTCTGAAACGGGAATTGAGGGCCACCGCCGTTGAGAATCTGAGCAATCTCTACGAGCTGGTACTTTCCCTGACTGACTCTAGGAATCGGCACAGGTTGAACCTGGAGGTCGAACGGACGAGAGCGGCCAGGGAAATGGTAAGAATACAGAGGGCTTACAATAAGAAAGAGGGCAGGATGGAGAAACTGGAAGAGACCGTCAGTACAATCAAGACGGCTCTAGCCGAAACCCACAAGAAGGTGGAGAGACTAGGAAGCAACCTTGGTCTCGAGATGGATGATCTGACTAAAGTAGTTAGGGCCATCCACCTCGAGATAAAGGAGCAGGCCTCCCGGCCGCAAACCGAGCTCCCCCCCCTGCCCATCCAGCCCACTGACCACACGCCAGCTCTGAGAGAGATCTCAGAAAAGCTTAGCGGCCTGCAAACAGAGGTGCACTACCTAAAACTGGACACGAAAATAGCGGTCCAGAGGTACAGCCCACCGCACACCCCCGAGAAAGCCTCGAGCGCCCAGGACCTGGTGGCAGAATCTCTCCGAGAAATGAGGGAAGAGATGAAACGGTTACGGGAAGAGATGGAAGGCATGAAGAACAGCCTTCTCCACCCGAAACCAGCCACTAGGGATGAGGTGCGAGAGGAACTGAGGGAGGCAACAGCACCAATAGTAAGCAGAACCGCCAACATAGCAAGAGAGCTAGAAGAGGTCAAAGACCTGACCCTCGCGTGCGGTGGCCCCGTTCCCGGAGTGAGAGGCATAGGAGAGGAAATAGCGATGACTGAAACCGCGACACAGCTAGAGGAGTTGATAACTCCACTACGGGCTGACGTCGCGGAGGTAGCTAGCCAATCCCGAGCCCTCACCAAGTCGCTGACTTGGATTAATTCATCGTTAAAAAAGGGGGAGCCTTCCCGTTCTTCTCAAGCAGCACAGAACCCAAAAACTTATGCGGCGGCTCTAAAGAAACCTAAACCCGCCCACAGCCTGATTGTCTCGTCGACGGACCCCACCAAGACCGGGGACAAGGTCATCGAGGCAATCAGACAAACCCTCGACTTCAAGTCGGGAGTCACTGTGGACAGGGTCAGGAAAGCCAAAAACCATAAGGTGGTCCTGAGTTGCGAGACGAAGGAGAACGCAAACCGACTCCAAAGCCAAATCAAAAAAAACAACACCCTAAAAGTCAATACAGGTAAAACATCAAACCCCCTCGTGCGAGTGCTGGGAGTAATGGACTACCACAAGGACGACGAGATCCTCGAGAACCTTAAGGCTCAGAACAAGAAACTGTTCGATGGCCTGAAGGGAGAGGAGACCGAGGTCAAGTTTCGCTATAGGAAGCGTGCCAGAAACACGCTCCAGTGCCACCCTGTACTGGAAGTCTCACCCCAGCTCCACCGGAAGATGTTGGAGGCAGAAACGGTCCACATCGGCCTCGGAAGAAACCGAGTCGAAGACCAATCGCCGCTCATCCAATGTACTCGGTGCTTGGGTTACGGGCACACAAAAGCACTCTGTAAGGAGAGTGAGCAGCACTGCAACTACTGTAGTGGTGCTCACTCCTGGCAAGAGTGCCCTGCCCGTAGAGAAAACCGACCCCCTCGATGCAGAAACTGCGTTAGGGCTAAACAGGAGGACGGCCCACCCCATATGGCATATAGCGATATATGCCCACAGAGGCAAATATGGGATAATATAGCGCGGTCCAAGATCGCTTATTGCTGATGCAGAAGATGATATGGGTGGAGATCCCCCAAGTACAACAGGACACACAAGGTTGCGTTTCATCCAAGCTAACCTGAGACGCTCCAAGCAGGCCACAGCCGAGTTACTAAAAGTAGCTGAGGAGAAAGGGATAGCAGTGGCACTGGTCCAAGAACCCTACGTGGGCTCGACGGGCACGGTGAAGCACATCCCTGGCACAAAAGTCATCCAGTGCACCCTCAACAGGCAAAAACCAGTCAAGGCAGCGATCTTCGTATTCGGGGACCGACTGAGAGTGATTCATGACCCTCAGCTGGTCACCGAGACTGAGGCCGCGGTCTTGCTGGAGGCCGGATCCATGAGACTTGGAGTAGTGTCCGTTTATTACGAAGGGGACCAACAGATTGACCCGTACATCGCGCGTACAAAAGCGGTATGCGAACTTCTAAGCACTCCCAACATATTGCTGGGGGGAGACGTTAACGCCTGGAGCCACTGGTGGGGAAGCACGTCCGAAAACCAGAGAGGCGAAGCTTACAACTCCTTCCTAAACGAAGTGGATTTCCAGATCCTAAACACCGGCAATACACCCACCTTCGAAGAGTACCGACAGGGCAAACTCTACTCGAGTGTAGTAGACGTCACGGCATGCTCCGCACCACTCCTCGGGAAGATAACAGAGTGGAAAGTAGACAGAACTCTGATTACCTCAGACCACAATGCCATCACATATACACTGGTGTTGGGAGAAAGGCTGCAAAAGCGGCCATCGCCCACCACCAGGAAGTATAACACAAGAAAGGCAAACTGGGAGGAGTTCAGTCGACGATTACACGATGCCCTAGAGGAGAAATACATCAACGTCGGCACAATCGAAGCGGTGAAAGGTGTAGAGGACCTGGAGACCATCATCCAAGCCTACTCGAATTCAATACAGGAAGCATGCGAAACCGCGATTCCCAAAGTAGGCATGGGAGGAGGAAAGCCAACACCGCCCTGGTGGACCCAAGCGCTCCAAGATCTGAAAAATGATGTGCTCCGCAGGAAGCGCAGGATCAGGAACGCAGCCCCCACTAGAATAGAAATCGTACTGCAAGAATATCGTCAGGCTAAAGCGGAATATGTCCAAAAGACCGCTGAAGCCCAGACTGAGAGCTGGAAGGAGTTCTGCTCTACACAAGACAGAGAGAGTGTGTGGGATGGCATATACAGGGTCATCAGAAGAACGATCAGGAGGGAGGATGATATGCTCCTGAGAGGTTCGGACGGCAAGACACTTAGTCCCGAACAGTCGGCAAACCTTCTAGCCGAAACGTTCTACCCTGATGACACTGTATCGACAGATAAACCTCAGCACACGGAACTCAGACAACTAGTGGAAAGCAGGAATCCGGAAGATCTACCGCCCAATGATCCACCTTTTACCGAGGCGGAAGTGGAGGCAGTGCTGAAAGCACAAAATCCCAAAAAGGCCCCCGGTTCGGACGGATTCACAGCCGACATCTGCGCCAGAGCAATCCGCAGTGAAAGGGAGGTATTTATGGCCATCGCAAACAAATGCTTGGCCCTATCTTACTTCCCGAAACAGTGGAAAACAGCTCATGTAATCATCCTTAGGAAACCTGGAAAGGACGACTACACCCACCCGAAGTCTTATCGACCCATAGGCCTGTTATCAGTGCTGGGTAAGATTCTAGAAAAGCTTTTGGTGGGGCGGCTGCAGTGGCACCTTCTTCCAACTCTTAGTCCAAAACAGTACGGTTTCATGCCACAGCGCGGAACCGAGGACGCCCTCTATGACCTCATGAGACACATACGAACTAGGATCGAAGAAAAGAAATCCGTAATCGTAGTCTCATTGGACATAGAGGGGGCCTTCGACAACGCGTGGTGGCCGGCTCTTAAACACCAACTTGCAATCAGGCGATGCCCACGCAACTTGTACAAGATGGTGGACTCATACCTCACGAGAAGGAAAATAACAGTTCATTATGCGGGAGCATCCAGTGAGAGGGAGACCACGAAGGGATGCGTCCAAGGATCCATCGGAGGACCGACCTTCTGGAATCTCGTGTTGGATCCTCTGTTACAGGAACTGTCAAGTGAGGAAGTCTACTGTCAGGCGTTCGCAGACGACGGTGTTCTGGCATTCTCCGGGAAAACCATAGCCGGTATGGAGAATAACATCAACAAAGTGCTAGGCAAAATTGTGACATGGGGGCAAAGAAACAAGCTGAACTTCGCAGCACACAAAACTCAAATGATGCTGCTGACGAACAAGCTGAAGTTCAGCCCCCCGAACATCCACATGTCCGATACGAAACTGGCACTGGTTGATGAGATCAAACTCCTGGGGCTCATAATAGACAGGAATCTTAACTTTAAATCGCACGTGTCGGCCATCTGCAAGAAGGCGGCCGATATGTATAAACAGCTAGCGTGCGCAGCTAAGGTTACCTGGGGCTTGAACGGAGAAATTGTCAGAACAATTTACGTCGCGGTCATCGAGCCGATCGCCACGTACGCAGCCAGCGCCTGGTCGCAAGCAACACAACTCCAGATGAACAGAAAACGGCTGGAAGCGCTCCAGAGAGGCTTTGCCCAGAAAATATGCAAGGCCTACAGAACCACGTCACTGACATCAGCACTGGTTCTATCTGGGACGCTTCCGCTGGACCTGAGAATTCAAGAAAATGCCGCACTGTACGAAGCCAAAAGAGGCATCTCATCCGCATTCCTGCCACCCGGAAGGAAGCTCGAACAAAGGGTGAAATTCCAAGACCTCCCGCACCCTGCAACTCAAATAACAACTGAGTACGAGCTCCTCGAGGACATGGAGCCCCCGACCCAAGAAACCCACCAGATTTTAGGCCCTCAGATTTACACTGACGGCAGCAAAATGGAGGGAAGAGTCGGAGCGGCGCTAACGTGGTGGGAAGATGGAAGAGAAACAGCCTATGAGACCTTCAGCCTTGACCCAACATGCACTGTATTTCAGTCCGAAATGTATGCACTCCACAGGGCCATAATCAGGGCAAAAGACAGCGAAAGGGAAACAGTAAATATCTTGAGTGACTCAAGATCGTCACTCGAGTTACTGAATAATCCCAAGCTGCTCCACCCCCTGGCTAAGGCCATGAAGGAGAACATCGCGCAGATGGGAAGGCAGGGCAAAAAAGTGCGGTTTTTCTGGCTTAGAGCACATGTAGGTACAGCGGGAAACGAAAGGGCAGACGAACTTGCGAAAACAGCTGCAAGCAAGATAGCAAACCCCGACTACGTAGAGGTTCCACTCTCATATGTCAGGAAAAAGATCCGAGAGGAGTCGGTCCAGAAATGGCAAGCACGATACGACTCCTCCGAGACGGGTTCAGTCACGAAAACGTTCCTCCCAGATGTGAGCACAGCTTATCGCATTGTGAGAGGAACGAGACTAACCCACTTCCAGACGCAAATCCTGACAGGGCACGGCGGCTTCGGAGAGTACCTTTACAGGTTCAATCTGAGGCACAGCCCGGAATGCGAGTGCGACCCCCATATTAGCGAGTCGGTATGGCACCTAATACTCGAATGCCCCCGTTTTCAGCTAGAAAGATTCAACCTGCAGTGCTCTGTTCATCTGGAGCTCACAAAACAAAACCTGCAAAGGCTGATGGAGTGTAGTAAATCTCGTCCAAAGCTCCTGGCCTACATGGAGAAGGTAGCATCAGTCGCAACGCGGCGAAACAGCACCCATCCCACTTCTCCCCTCCCACCCTCTGACATGACACCTCAAATTGACTCTACACCCGGACATGACACGACACCTGACAAAAAATCCTTTGACATCCTAACTTGCGGAGAAAACGGACGACCAGGACTGCGCCTGAGAGGAGTAGCCTTATATATGGACGACAGCGAGGAGAGAGCAGGGATTGCCTTCTGCAATGCCTTGGCAGGGAAAACGGTAACGATCTCGCCGGGGCTCGGAGCCCTACTGAACGGAAGCACACGCAAGACCACCATGCGACGCAAGATGTTCAATGAACTTTCAATAGTGACAATCGGAAACCAGACGTGCAGAATAGTGCGAAAGAACAACAAAACTATCGCACTGTTCTGCGCGGAGGACGAAGTCACCGAGTTTGAACAGATGTGCGCAATGCTGAAGTTCATAGGGCAAGGAGCCGAACCTGCTAAGATCATTAGTGTCGACGCCATGGTCGTGGGATACCTCAGTGGGAGAACTAAGGACTACGAAGGAGCTCTCCTGGCCTCGCAGAATCACGAGATCGTGATATACGAGGACAGGGGACAAAACTTAAGTTTCCTTAAGGCCCAATCCCGGGACCCAGGTGCCAAACTGATTCCCAGGGACTGCTGGGACCACCCGATTGTTAACCCCCACGTCAGTGGGTCGGAACGTCTACAACAACGGGTGATGCAGGAAAGGTGCCTGGCAGAACAGAAGAGCAAGGAACCCAGCCACATACTCTCCACCATATTGGCGACCCTCAACAGGAGTGTCCAATCGGTGGCCCAACCTTCCGCAAGAAAAAAAAGAGAAGTGGAAAGAGCTCTGTCTATGGAAGCGGCGGTCGAAAAGTTCATACAGATGCCTCCTCGCCACGGATCGGAGCCTCCCGCTGACCCCCGCACCAGAGCAGACATGGGACAAGTGATCCCCCCCAAACTCAGACCGGCTCGGGAGCCGCAAGACCACATGGTAAACGCCTTCATCGAGTTCGTGGCAGTCACCAGAGCAACGCGGAAAGTCAACATGGATACCTGCAACTCCATCTTGCAGACTTATCACCGCGGCTCACAGGAACTGCTACGGATAAAATTAGGCGAAGCTGAGGCAGCGATCTACGACAGCGACAGGAACCTAGTAATACTGGGTAACATGTCGGGGTCGTACATGGCAGCATACAGCGCAACCAGTGGTTTTGTTCCCCTGGACGAGAAGAGCGAGGAAGGGAGAATCACATTCGAAACACCGACCGAGGACCCGGTGGTGGTGGTAGCCAAGTGCACAAGGGTAATGCTGGACGACAGGATCCTCGATATGGCAGAAGCCATAGCGGGGGACCTGTTCAAAGGCGTAAGCCCGGAGCACTGGGTGAGACCCACTATCACGTGGGTTAACGGAGTCCCCGGCTGCGGGAAATCCACGTGGGTGGTGTCACAAGCCGACCTGGCTGGAGACATCATAGTGACAACGACAACTGAGGCCGCCACTGATCTCAGGGAAAAACTGGAAACGCGTTTTGGCGACCTAGCCAAAAAGAGAGTGCGGACTATGGCATCCCTACTAGTAAATGGACTACATAAGGGCGAAACGTGTACACGCCTAATGGTGGACGAAGCCCTTATGAACCATTTCGGATCCATAGTTATGGCAATACAACTAGCCAGAGCCAGTGAAGCCCTGCTGATCGGAGACGACAACCAGCTTCCCTACATCGACAGGAACAATCTGTTCACCACCCTATACAACAGACCCAACCTTGTGACGTCAATCTCCCAAAATCTCCATTGTACGTACAGGAATCCACAGGACGTAGCGTATGCCCTTAGAGAAATCTACAGTGGCATATACTCGGCCAAGACTCGCACTAAATCCCTATCGCTGAAGCGGTTTACAGGGGAGCGGATCCCGAAACAGGACAACACGCTTTACCTTGTCCACACCCAGGCTGAGAAGGCACTCCTTATCAGCCAGGGCTATGGAGCAAATTCGGGTTCCCGCACCCTGACCATACATGAAGCACAGGGACTAACGTGCGAGTCAGTGATTATTGTGCGCACAACCTCCAAAAAATCCCACCTCCTCCAAAGTGTCCCCCATGCCGTTGTCGCGGTCTCTAGACACACGGACAGCTGTGTATACCACACAGACTGTTTCGATAACGACGCGACAGCTCGGTTTATCCAGCGAGCCGAGACCGCGACAACGGAACATATCAGGGACTATAACCTTAAGATGGCGATGAGGGCGAGAGACGAGAAGGTCATCAAAAAGTTGACCCAAAGCTCCGAAAACCCAGAGAGCGGTCTCTCCTCCTCCTCCCAAACCAGTAGACTGAGAGAGGGGAAGAGCGTCATGGCAAGGCTCCGGGATGCCATCTCCCTTCCTTTCCGGAAGAAACAAAAGTGACTAAAGCAGGGATAGAGATGAGAGATGCCAGCAGTCGTGCTCACTAAAATGTCTAGACGGGCGGCGGCGTTGGGGGGCGGGTCATCGAGTTCCCTAAAATATGGTTGAGCACGGTGATGGCTGCCCTCTGCGTCAACTCGTGAACGGGTGCCGCTCGGAGGGACTGGTCTGCCCGCGTCTCTCGTCCCTCTTTCTGCTTAAAACAAAAACTAAAATAAAAACTAGTAATAAGGCACTTATTGTAATCGCACTTGCGGAGCGATAAATAAAAAAACTAACAATCTGACAAAAAAAAATGACAAACAAACAAAGGCACGGGCCAAAGAGCCTGTGGATATGACAACTATTAATAAAAAAAAAAAAAAAAAAAAAAACTTCTTAAATTACTTTACTTTTACTTTTGTTTATCTTTTCGTATATCAATTCAATATGTTAATTTTTATATATATTTATTTAGCTGAAAATTCCAAATGTACTATTAGTTACTGAAATGAAGAGGGTATGGATTAAGTGCTTTCATTCTGTAAAATCGTAGATAAACATCAGGTGTTAGATCAGAAAGTTTGCTACAATTTTGTGAATATTGAGAAGCATTTGAAATGATTGTGTGAAAGAAGCTCTGGGTCACATTGCCGGGATTTAGAAATGATGCTACCCTACTGCATGTTATACAGGTCACTTATGAGGACTCATAGTATGTGTGTTAATGGGTGGCAGCTTGTCGCCCTAGCCCTAGTGGCTATATCTTGATGGTTATCTACAGAGAAAAAGATTTACGAATGTAGAATTGTCTGCTTTAAACACACCGTCTGGACTGCAACCATTAGTTATAATGATAAAGTCGATTATATGGAGAAAGGCTTGGACACAGAATGCAAAGAAAACAAGATAGTGGTATTTAAAAGAGAGGAAGCCAGAACGAACGCAAGAATTATGATCGATGATGTAGTGTTGGTTCAAGTGTGTGTCACTGCATATATATCTTAGATGAACTTTCAGTAGGAATGGAAGGCGCAACGCTGACGAGGAAGGCCTGTGAGGACTGCCGTCAGACCTCCACAACCTAGAGGGGCAACCAGACCTTTCTTGAGTTAGAGGTCATACGCCCGGTCATACGTCCTTCGAATTATATATTTTTTTTATACCACTAAGGTGTCAATAAAGCATACGGCCTGTCTGATGGTAAACAGTCACCGTAGGCTATGACATTTGTAACACCAGGGATGTCACTCATGCATTGCTCATCCTCTAAAAACATCTTCACGCATTTCTTGAAGAATTTCATAATTTTCGATTTCTTGGACTTGCGGGTTTCCTCACGATACTTTCCTACACCGCCGAGCAAGTAATAATTACAAATTTGTTTCACAAACTGGAAAATACGAATTAATATTACATGCCCGGATTCAGTTGATAAATATCCCGGTTTTTGCTCATACATTCAATGGAAATATTTCCATCCAATACGATCAAATATCCTTACCTTTACCCTTTTCATATCCTTTACCAGGCATGCAGAAGCTGCAAAGACATCATGCAGCATGACAGTCACATGTTATATTCTTGGCTCTTGGAATCCGCTTGTGGCATCCAATGAACAGATATAACGGCGTGTACTCTCATTGGCATTATAAGTATTACTCCCATTTCTTGTAGGTTGACTAAAATATTTTTTACAAGCTTTTCTTAACTATAATAATTTTGGATTCCAGTTTCCAGTGACTCAAGTTGATTTTGACTCTTCTAACCCGCATTTTCTGAATGTCAGTGCATTTTCTTATCAAATTCTTCATATTTCACTTATAATTACTATATATTGGGCGAGTTTTTTTTTCATGATTGCGGGTAATCTTAGAGAATTTTTCATTATGTTTATCAACTAAGACTTGATAGAATTCTGTTCTCGAATTGCAGCATATCTTCACGGGTTACACCAGGTAGTGGAACCCCTCTGCTATGGGCGACTCCTTCTCAACATATGGTACGTTCTTTCTTCAAATCATTCATCATTTCATCCCGTATTCATCCGTTGAAAATAGGCCTCCACTCTAGAGGGCCATTCGCCTCGGTCCTGAGCCACCTGCATCAATCGGCTCCCCACAAATCTTTTGTGGTCATCTCTAGTGGGTGGTCTTCCACATTCATACCTATATTAAACGTTGTACGTAACTTTTGATTGTGTAATCTTTGTTGGTGTGTACCTAAATGACATAGGAGATGCAACAACATCAAACGTTGGTTGTTAACCATGTTACAGACCATTTGTCCTCTTAATATACGTGCCACAATTTCCTACTGCTTCTAATATATGAGGACACTAATGTGTAAGCGAAATTCACGTCTAGTATCTAATGAAAAATTAATGTGATGATGTCATATAAAACCACAAATTATTGACTGGCATATTAAAATATAGTGTTATTGGTTTTCAATACAGAACGTTTTTCAATCCAGTTTTATGACCATATTTACAAAGAAAGTAAGGAAATTTCGTCGAAAATTGAACTCTAATAATTGAATGCTATATCCTTAAATATTATATATGGATTTTTTAATTATTCATACCATTTTCATTTGTATGTGTGTTGTATTTAAAATAAAAACGCTGAATTGATTTCGAAGGTATTTCGTAGTTCTTATTCTCTATAAGCGAAGTTTAATTAAAGTCAAATCTTTGGATCTAGGTTACGTTATTTACGTCTGGGTATTATACGTAACATACCTAACATAGTGGAGAAGTGGACTAGATTAAATCGAAGAGCTCGGTGGCGGAGTGGCGAAACGGGCTGTTACGTTACTTTGACACCAACGCTCGTTGGTTCGATTTCCACACAGGGCAAACATTTGCGTGCATGAACATATCTGTTTGTCTTGGTCTGGATGATTTTAAAGAAAGGTAGGGCGCATTAAAGTAGCCCGTTTGTGGAAGTACCTCCACCTCATAGAAAACCGCAACCAAATAAGAACTCCCTTGAGGGTTGTTCTGTTCCTGCGTGTGAGCGAGATGAGGTGACCAGTAAGCTCCTAAGGAGTTGCTGTGCTAGCAGTAGACGTGGCATCGCGTGAGTGTTACTTAACGTATTGCGAGCGTTTATACGCTACGGTAACCGCTTTCCATCAGGTGGGCCGAGCCGTATGTGTTTATGCCTTCCGACGTTGTATAGATAAATGCATATTAAAACCCATTATCAGTTTTCCTTCAATCATTCTTAAATATAGTAAATCATAATTTTAAACTTTCATGGTTGTTTACAATATTAATGAAGGTACGGGACTTACGGGATATTTCGGCGACATTGCAGATACCCTGGTCTCGCGATGACTGAAGCTGGCGAGTAGATAAAGCCGTTAAGGACAGACATATCTGTCTACCCACTTTCTGCATCGCTTATTACTCAGCGCCTTACACACAACACTCACGGTGTCCAGTTGGAGATTGCTATTCGAAGCAAGCAAATTACGTTTGTATAACTCGTTCCCGACAACTTGAAAACGTCTTTACGATTGAAATTACGATGCTTCTTTCAGTTGAGAGTATCTTGGAATTATGCAGCCCAATCCTGTGACTGACATCAGTTTGCAGAAGGTGTACGGCTATGGCGGACTTCTCAATTTCTCTATTTTTTAAATGCAGCTATGTGCTCCTTGACCCTTTGTGTCACAGACCTTTTGGTTTGCCCAATGTTGTAAAGTTACATAAACACTGTCCGAATTCGAACTATTTTATGTACCGCGATGAATATTACATTCAGACAGACGGTGTGGCTATGGGGAAGTCCTGTCGCTCTAGTTATTGCCAAATTATGGATGGAACAAGTGGAAGAAGTAGAATTGAATTCGGCTCCAGTCTGTGATGACATCTTTGGCATTGGGTAAACGATCGGGAGGGAGTTCAGTGTTGCCTCGAGTTTCTTCATTAAAACAGAAGCCTGTCTTTCCTGCATGATGAGATCTCAGTTCGCTTGGATGGTACGTTAAGCCACACGGTATACAGAAAACTTACTCACACTGATAGGTACCTAAATGTCACTTCTCTTCATCATTCTGGAAATCTCCACTCAGTTACTCACTCCCTCATGCGAAGAGCGTATGATCTTTGTGATTAGAATCACTTCGGAGGAAAGTTGGAACATATACAGGCGGTTTTAACACGCAATAGATATGAACAGAGTAAGTTCAAATGACTCGCACCATGAGGAGGTGGGAAAGCATTGACGGTTGACAGGCAGCATTTGTTCATGAAAGACTGATAATATTGGAAAGCTACTGACAAAATATTCCATTAGGACTACATTTACTCCAGCAGGAAGATAATGGAATACATTCAGCCAATGAAACATGTTTTTCCACTTAAAAAATCTGGAGTCAATAAAATTTACTGCAGTTGTGGAAGCTCATATATTGTGCAAACCAAAAGGTCTGTGACACAAATTGACAAAGAGCACATAGCTGCAGTCAAAATTATAGAAATTGAGAAGTCCGCCATAGCCGAACACCTTTTGTAGATGTCAATCACTGATTGAGCTGTATAATCCCAAGATTCTCTCAACTGAACGACGCTTCATACCGCTATTAGTCAGGGAAGCGATTGAAGTAAAGAAGCATCATAATTAATCGTGAAGACGGTTTCAAGTTGTCGGGAACGTGAAACCCAGTTGTGTCGGGTTATGCAAACATTATGTGCGGGCTTCGAATAGCAATCACCAAGAGGACACTGTGAGTGAGTGTAGTGTGTAATGCACCGAGTAATAAGCGACGCAGAGGTAAACAGATTTGTCTGCCCTTAACGGCTTTATCTACTCGCCAGCTCCAGTCATCCCGTGACCATGGCGTCTGCAACGTCGCCGAAATATCGGGAAAATATGAAAACAAATCACGGTAAACAAGACAATAATATTATACCTAGTCAAGCAGTCACACGATACCACTTACATTAATGTAATGTTTATTCTAAAACCCAATACAAAATGCCGGTACCGTTAATCTTCCAACATAAACACAAGCCAGTTTTTTTGTAGTAGCAAATTAAAATTACGTAAATTAGAAACAGCTGACCGATGTTCGATGAGAATTTTATTGTGCTATGCTTTCCCATCACACTACACAATGGTGCGGAGAGTGGAAAGCGATCGGTGTGGTCGTGGAACACATTTTTTGTAACCGCATCAATCGGAATCGTATTCTTAGTCCACGACAAATCGTGAAAACAAGAAACTCTTTCATTTAATAAGTTTAAATTGATGTTTACATTTTGATAGAATAACTCAAAAGTTGTAATATAGACTCACAAGGAGGAAAGCTGATTTATGATACCAAAAAAAACTTTTCCTTCTTTATTGCGTCTACATGTTATATATTTTTACTGCGAGTGACTGAGGGTACCAGTAAGCCTAAGGAGTAGTCACTACTGCCCGAAATTGTATAAAATAAAAACAGTTAAGTGTGAGTTGGACTTGCGCACCGAGGGTTCTGTATAGTACTTGGACATACAAATAGTAATTAAGTAAGGATTTTACCGACTCAAAAATATTAATTTATAGAATAGTAATAATAAATCCCTCCAGATCTTATTACAATCACCCATTAATTTCTGATACATTTGCAATAGTCCGAAATATTAGGTATATCGGCACAAGGATATATTGTTCCATGGCAGTTCTACATATATTCCGTCATGTGACGTCGGTTCTCTCTGCCTACCCTGCAAGCAATTTGGCTTGAAGTTTTACATGCTTACATACGGCTCCAACGATTTGGACTAATAGCCGATTTTTTTTTATTTGTTTGCCTATTTTATTTGCAGTCCGAACCTATGAAAAGAATAAAATTTTAGAACAGGAAATTGGAAATGGATTCCTTTCAAATGATGATAGCCCACTACATTAATGTCTGCACTTTCGATTCTCGATTTTAACGACTTTTTTTGTAAAGAATTTAAATATTTTTTATGAGCTTCATTCATCAAAACTATTCTTATTTACCAAATTTATTAGGAAATATCAAAAAAAATATCTATACTTTTACGTTCTTTCACGCGTACATTAAAATAACGCACTATGCACTCCTACAAACATAAAACTACGCTTCAAAATTGAAAATATTTAGCGATTGATTAGAATTGTCTAGATTTATTTCTTTACTTAGAGAAGCAGATCAGTTACCCTTTAGAGACGCTAATATCTATGGGAAGCAGTGATCACTTACCATCCAGTGACCCATATGTTTGTTATATCTATATATATACTTAATTTATATTTCTTCTCTTTACAAATCTTTTTACGAGCAGATTGTTAACAGTAAAAGTTAGAACATAAACACCAAGTCTTTCTCTCTAGTTACGATGTTGGCTAAGGATCGTGATCTTAAATAAATCATGTGGCAATTTATCCGACATTGTAATTGTGGGGTGCTGTCATTTCGAGGAGGTATTTAGTATTTCCTGTCATGTACTCCTCCGTCTTATATAGAATGTACTGCGTAGGTAATGCACTTAAGAGATATTAATGGGTTGTTACATGGAGTATAGGTAATAGAGAATGTTATAACGTTACATTGAAACTTTGAATAACATCGTGGAATAAACAATTGTGAACGTATGTATGTAGTTCTAATATGAGAACAAAAATATCCTTGTATTTTTTTTTTGCCTATTTGAGTTATAGCAGGGTTGATGCCTAAGGAAAACCATGAGTTAGTATAGTAAATATAGATAGTTGCTATAACGTTTGAATTGAAAGTTATTGTTACGCATTAGAACCGAATCTATATTGAATTTTTGACGATATCGGTGGCGCAGTAGTGAAACGCGCTGTTATGACACCAACGCGCGTGGGTTCGATTACCACTCAGGACAAACATTTGCGTGCATGAACATATCTATTTGTCTTGGTCTCGGTGTTTAAGAGAGGTAGGGCGCATCAAAGCAGCCTGTCTGGGGAATTTCCTCCACCTAACAGAAAAGTCAGTGAGGTTACTAGTAAGCCTCTAAGCAGTTGCTGTGTTAGCAGTAGAGTAACCGCTTTACACCAGGTGGTCCATTAGTTTGAATATGCCTTCGAACCGACGTTGAATAAAAAAAATAGGCCAAGTGCGAGTCGGACTCATGCACGAAGGGTTCCATTACCATACCATTATCTATAAAAACGGCAAAAAAAATCACGTTTGTTGTATGGGAGCCCCCCTTAAATATTTGCTTTATTTTAATTTAATTATTTATTCTTAAAGTGAATATATAACTAAATATTCTGTGAATATTTCAAGCGAATACCTGTTGCCGTTATCAATGTCGAGCAATAATGAGCAAAAAAAAATCACGTTTGTTGTATGGGAGCCCCCTTAAATATTTATTTTATTCTATATTTTAGTATTTATTGTTATAGCGGCAACAGAAATACATCATCTGTGAAAAATTCAACTGTCTAACTATCACGGTTCATGAGATACAGCCTAGTGACAGACGGACGGACGGATGGACGGACAGCGGAGCCTCAGTAATAGGGTTCCGTTTTACCCTTTGGGTACAGAACTAAATATTCTGTGAATATTTCAAGCGAATACCTGTTGCCGTTATCAATATCGAGCAAAAATGAGCAAAAAAAATCACGTTTGTTGTATGGGAGCCCCCTTAAATATTTATTTTATTCTATTTTTTAGTATTTGTTGTTATAGCGGCAACAGAAATACATCATCTGTGAAAATTTCAACTGTCTAACTGTCACGGTTCATGAGATACAGCCTGGTGACAGACGGACGGGCGGACGGACGGACAGCGGAGCCTCAGTAATAGGGTTCCGTTTTACCCTTTGGGTACGGAACCCTAAAAAGGTGTGTTTAAGTCTTTAATTACAAATTAAATCTCCGTAACGTATTTATGAGGTCCAAAGGGTTCTTCATGACTCCAAATAAAATGATACATGATAGAAGCAGATACATTTATTCTTGTAAAACCGCTTAAGAGGGAGTGGGACTTGCACGTAAAGATTTTCGTACAACCACTTATTATTGAACAATATATAGGTATATATAAATAAAAATAGAATTATATAAAATTAATACCGAAGAAAACACATTTCTTGTCCCAATTAATGTTTAATCTTATTTGTTGTTTTAACGGTCACAGTAATATACATTCTTTGACAATTTCAAGTAGACACTTTAAATTCAAATACCATATATATAAATTCATATATATCTCTTGAACCGTAATAGGCAGACACCTATTACGGTTCAAGAGATATATGTATGTGACAGTCGGACGAACAACAGACGTACATACAGATGAACAGACAACGGCACATTAGCAATAGGATTCTATGTGCACCCTTTAAGATACGGAAGTCTAAATAATAATGTAAATGTAATGTAAACTGCCTTTGCTTTTGATTAACTACAATCATCTATGGAATAAATATGACGAACGAAATTCATTGTATCAAAAATGAAAAGTTATTTTTACCATTTACAGTAAACAAACCATAAACAAAGTTGTCATGATTTTAATATCATAAATTTTTATTGATGCACCTCTTAGTAGATAAATTCTTTTTTATTACGGTATTGAATCCGCTGAATCTGTATTTGAAATATAATGTAGGGCTCGTTAATAAACACGATACACCTAGTCCAAAAGTAAAATTACAAAGTCTGGACAACAGAGCATAACGAAACACGAAACCCGTATAGCCTCTACGAGTGTTTCGTTGTTCCAATTTTGGTCTTTATACACAAAGCAAAGCCTTGTTCGGGGAAAATATTTCAGAAATATCTAACAAGTAAGACATCTATTAGAAAAACATTAATTAGATAATATCAAATGTTGGTATTATTTGATTGTCTATTTATGAGTTGCGATTACATGCCTCGCCGAGATATGTTTGAGTAACACAGATTACGGTCACATATCTATGGCCATGTCATGTTATAGTTTTTTTATCCACGCTGTTTTACGATCGGACAAGTATGGCGGGTATGTGTAAAACGATAATTGTGATGGTCGAAGGAGTTATATGTCCGAGTAGTTACGACACCATTTCACGCAAACAGGTGCTCGGACAAATTAAAAAAAAAAGGTATGAAGAGTAGGTATTTACAATCCATACATTTCGAGGATCGATTTAATGTCAACATTTTGAAAACTTTTATTTAGAGGGAAAACCTGATAATCGCTATATAAATCACATTTAGACGGGTAGATAAGTACTGTAATTTACAGTAGGTATGTACAGTTTTATTTTTCATAGCGAGTCTTGTAGTAAAAGATGATCACCTATCGACTACAAGCCAATCATACTAAATATACTAACCGAATAGTTAACAATAATCCTATAAATATTCTATTTCATTAATGGCAACAAAAATAACATAAGTTTGTTTTATTGTTTCCAAAATGTTGGTGGATTAAAAATGAAAAGTAAGAGAAATGAATAAGATACAATATAACTGTATTAGAACAAAATGTAAATGGTGTAATGCACGCCGCCCGCTCAATGGCAAATGAAGAATTTATATCATTTATCTTTATCTGATGCCTTTCTGTGCGTATGCCCGTGCTTTTGTAGCTTGATCGTGGACCGATTCCGATGCTGGTTAAAAGCTGTTTAAGTGTTATCTTTTACAAATAATATCTTAGTCGTCACATGAAAGAAGCACGAAGAAGACCAGCAAACATTGAATTATGCAGGAAATTAATGCAATAATTAATAATACAAGAAATTAATATAATAAGATTAAAGAATATAACAATTAGACTAATTTGGATAAAAACCCCGGTGAGCGGGTCCGAGGTTTAGATTACAGAATCAAGTGATCTGCAAATTAGCTTCATATAGAAATATGGTAACTGACATAACCCAAAGAATAAGCAATCTGAAGTGGTAGTGGGCCGCCCACATTGCTTATAGAACCGATAACCGCTGAGGAAAGAAGGTTCTCGAATGGCATCCCCGCACTGGTGTACGCTATGTGATACGAATCTGAAATATCTTTTCTTTTCAACGATAGGGTACGCCGACCCATTTCAATCATATTTTTTTTATTTATTAACTTTGTAAGCGTTTGTAATCATAAACATATTTTACTAGCATCAAATTTTAGCGTACTAATTTAGAAAGATATCATAAAACTGTTAGGATCCCTCTACTGAACGTAAAAAGGCCATATCTCTAACTAAGTCACTTGTAATTGTGACTCGTATGATTGTAATGGAATAGTAGACTTACTAAATTGGATTTTAATACGTAATGCAACACGTCACAGAAAATGTGGGGTGGTCCATATCAGGAGGGCTCAGCTTATAGTGGCCGCTCTCGTTTTATTTTCAAGTTAACAAGTTTTTTGCTTCAAGAAAAACGTACGCACTCATCTCGCTCGCGACGAGAAAGTAGAGTCGGTCGTGCAAAACGCGAATGTAGAATTACCTATTCATTGTTTTGCTAGTTTTAAGTACATAGGAAACCGAAACTTTTATAAATATTCTAAATCGCTATATATTAATTTATATATATATAGAGGTAAGCATACTCTGGCAATTGTAACATTTACAAATCTAAACATACAGTGAGATATTCAAAGGTTTTTGCTATGATAAAACAAAAACGAGTACGTATTTATATTTACCAACACTTTCCGTTATAACTAAATATTATCTGAATATGTAGCGTATTATACGTATAATTTTTCATTATAAGAATATAAGAAACCCTAATGCCAATAAACTATAAGTAAATTTGCTCGAATTTGATGAACTTAGAGTTAACCATTAAGTAGTTTCTATAGTCTTATCGCCGTCAGTAGACCACTACTGCTAAGGTGAAAATGGTTTATATTGATTATTTTAAATTCGATAAGTGACAATCTTCTACTGTTCAGTTGGCAGAGATTTAACTGAAGCGGATGGTCATTAATCTAAACCGAAGATAGATATCTGACATCTAAATATCCCACCTGAATCATCTTCATCTTAAGCAGTAAGTCCTCATTTTCATGACACCATATTATTTTTATCATTATAAGTCCAAACCAGTAAAGTGGCTCCCATGGTTACAAAGCCGGTGTAGCCATGACTGGAGGATCCAAAGGATCGCCTGATCATGCAACTGGATATTCTCGTGTATGCAGCTCCTCCCGCAAGCTTTCGTTAACAATTTAAAGCTGGAGTGCTGCTTGCTGTAAGTGACTCAGTGTTTTAAACGTTTTGTGTTAGTTTTGGTAATTTTAGCTTCTAATTTATTATGTACAATAGATATACAACGCGAAAGTAGAAGGAAGTAAGAGCCGAGGAAGAACAGGATTCACCTACTACGACCAAATTGCCCATCTAGCTTTAGATACCGACGAGCTAGAAAACTGAGGATGCGAAGGACATCTTCAGAAAAAGGTTCTCTTTGCCTACCCCGCAATGAACTTAGCATGAAGATATACATACATACATAATAAAAGCCGTGGTTGATGGTGGCTGCTTCGACAGTATGGATATTAATGCTAGCGTCCCACAGGGCTCCGTAATGTCTCCGACGCTGTATCTGCTGCATATCAATGATATGTTGTCAATTGATAGTATTTATTGTTATGCGATTGACAGCGGTACAGAGGTAACATCGCTCGTTCCCTTGTGAAGGAAAGCCACGATAAATTTGTGTCTGACATTGAGGATACTTTGACAAAAGTATCTGACTGGGGGCGACTGAACGTGGTCCAATTCAGGCCCATAAAGGCACAAGTTTGAGCGTTCACCCCTAAGAAATCTCCATTTGCTGTGATTCCTCAATTTCAGAATACACAATACTTACCGTCGCCAACAGCATTCGGATTCTTTGTGTCGCTATCTCCAGCGCTGTTTAATACCGAAATCACCTGGAGGAGAAGGTCAACCACCCAACCAAGATTCTTGGACACTAGCGTCCAAGAAACTTGGTGTGTTCAACAGAGCAAAGCTAAGCTCAGACTCAGAATACCTGTAGTCACCATTGAGCGGGCGCACCTGGGTACCAGCTTGGACTGTGCGATTCGGTTCAGCGACGAACTGTGGGAATTGTCGGCGATCCCAAGTATTGACCCCAAGACTGTATTGAGCCCTTAAGTGGCAAGATTTTGCCTCCCTTTATGTGTTCTACCGATTGTACAACGGGTTGTGGTCTGAAGAATTGTTCGATATGATGACGACAGCTTCTTTTTACTAACGCACCGCTCGCCGATGCCGACGGCGGGGAGTTCACCCTCACACACTGGAATCGCAATGGTTACTTACGGAAGAATACTTGGCTGAAACCGCACATCAGCCAAGTATTCTTCCATGAACTCTCAAGTCGTGAAATTAACTCCTAGTCGAGGTTTTCCCAAGGGACTACAGCAAGGGGTTCTTCAAAAAAGGCTTGAAAAGATTTTGACAGGTTCGGCAATGCATGAGTAACACCCCTAAGTTACAAATGTCCATAGGCTACGGCAACTGTTCACCATTAGGCAGGCCAGTACGCTTGATTGCTACCTTAGTGCATTTTTTTTTTATGAAGTGCTGTAATCCTAAAAAAACTTATATGAACTTATTTATGGAAGTCTCATCAAAAAATAAAAAAATAGATCTATTCGAAATGATCATCTTTGGCTTTGACACAGGCTTTTAATCTGTCTGGCGACGAAATTTAGCCACTGCTTGCTCCAGAGATTTCTGAGACGCAATGTCATCATGTCGTTTCAAGCAGGTCATGTCCTCTAAAATTGACCAATTTGTAGTCTAAAGGGTTCAGATCTGGGCTAGACGAGAGCCAGTCTTCAGCTCTTATATAGTCCGAAACGTTGGTATCGAGCCTGGCTAGGATAATTCGTGCCTTCTGACCAGGAGCAGAGTCCTGCTGGAAAGTCTACGGTACATCTTTAAAAAGTGTATTGCCGAGAGGTTTAACAACACGTTCCAAGACAGCCTCTTGATGACACTTTGGCTGAAGTCTTCTCTCCTTTTTCACAAAAATGAAGCTTTGTAACTCCTTGATGATACCCCCCCACCAAACCATTACAGACGGCTTTGCTTGCTGTTGATCTCTTCAATCGTGAAATTTGATCATCAGTAAAGAGGATATTCATGTGCCTTTCACATGCGTTTCGAGACAAGGCGTTTTGATCGATCCACTCTCTTCAACTGTAGGGGATGGTTTAGGGCATGTCCTGTATATCGACGATATGCGCCGAGCTTCAGGTCTTGTTTTATAATACGCGACATAGTCTAATTGGGAATCTTAATTTCGCGCCATAAGATTTTTTGCTTTTTAATGAGGTTTCGGCGTATTTTGGCTTTAACAGCATTAATAGCCTTTGTATTTCTAACAGCACGCGGTCGCCTCGATCTTTGGTATATCTGCAGATAGTACGATAGACGCACATACGGCTGATACCAAGCTTATGAAATGTCTTGAATATGATTGACTGCTCCATACCCATTTGTGCAAGACAATCACTACAATTCTGTTTTTTTAACATCCCATTCCATATTGTAATTTGATAATAAACACGAAAAAAATATGTAAAATGTAACGGGAAATTGAAAGAAGTTTTTAACATAATAAACGCGTTCCAAATTCAAAATAATTAAAGAGTTGAAGAAAAGAAAAGATTCTATGTAACAGTACTTATGGACAACAGGCCATAGTTATTGATCAAAGTGTTAATGTATTCGCTCAATATTAATGTTACTCTTATAATATAACTTTCCTTTATGTAACGAATATATAAAATTGAATTTATATGCATAAATCCAATTGTAGTAATATTTATCAGTATATGCTTCACATAAGGTATCTCATACGCAACGTAAGTAAATATTTTGTGTTACAAAATTTAATATTAGATTTCTTAGAATTAACAAAAACTTTGTTTGTATAAGTTTTTGAGAGCTGGATTAAAGGAGCCAAATAACAACGTTAGTCACACAACTTCTTTGGTGTATTCTAGCGAATGACACAAGTTACAAGTAAGTCCGTAAAGAGTTTGTTGTGTTAACAGTAGAGATGACATTGCGCGGGCTATACCGCCTGTATTACAAGAGTTTATAGGCTAAACTGAACAGAATAATCCTTTTTGAGAACTGAATATATTCTCTTCCCACCATAGAGGTATTTAAAATCTACTGTACTATTCTTTATGCGTCGCGTTTTAGCGTAATCAGATTTATTTATTTTTCTTACACTTAAGTAGAGTAATTTAGTAGTTCTTATGTATAACTGGAAACATGAAGAATCATTATGAATTAAAAATATCGTGAGGAAACACACACGTCCAAGAACTTATATTATGAAAGACGTGTGAACTTACCTAAGAAAGGTCTGGTTTTTCCTCTGGGTTGTGGAGTACTGACGGCAATCGCCCCACATAAACATCTGCATCTTCGCCTAATCTTCAGGCTTATGTAGCGGAGCTTACAAATCCTAATAGATCAGGCTTGCGATGTCATCATTCCACTGTTGAGGACATTTGTTCTCGTACTAAAAAGTTCGGCAACTCCTATATCTGTCGAACTATTAAAAAGTGGAACGCCTTGTCAGCACATGTGTTTCCTCCTTCCTACAACATGGGATCCTTCAAACGAAGCGTGAAGAAGCACCTTGCGGGCCAGCATGGTAGCGTCAACTGACAGGACACCGTAGTCCTTTGTCAGTTGCCGCTGCAACTTGGGCTCCCCTTTTCGCTTACCAACAGGCGAAGAGGAGCCACTATGCTGAGCCAATATAAAAAAAAAAAAAAGGAAATGGGATAAGGCTAAGAAGACGACGAGCTCGGTGGCTTAGTCGTGAAAGACGCGACTTTGACACCGACGCTCGTGGGATCGATTCCCACACAAGACAAACATTTGTGTGCATGAACATGTCTGTCTTGGTCTGGATGTTTCAATAGAGGTAGAGCGCATCAAAGCAGCCCGTCTGGGGAAGTACCTCTACCTCATAGAAAACCGCAGCCAAATAACAACTCTCTAGAGGGTTGTTGTGTTCCTGCGTGTCAGTGAGGTCACCAGTAAGCTCCTAAGGAGTTGCTGTGTAAGCAGCAGACGAGGTATCGCGCGAGTAATATATGTTACAAGCGTTAATAGGCTACGGTAACTGCTTTATGTCAGGTGGACCGTATGGTATGCCTCCCGACGTAGTATATATAAAAAAGAAGATGTAGAATCATTGTACGTTTACACGATGAATCGCTACACTTCTATCGCTTAGTAAATTATAGCTTATAGTCAACGATGAGTGAAACCTGTCGCTACGATTGACCAAATGAAAATTTGTATCAGTGTAACCACCTATAGCGGGATGGTATAGAGAGTGAAAACGTATTGCCTCAAGCAGATATACCCACCATCTTACTATGATCTCGCTGATAACATTGGATACCCCTTATTAGTTACCACATTACACACGGGAGCAGGGGCAGGGAGTGTCTTTATAAATGGACATGTCGAGGCTTTCAATGCATCTTTGAGACGTCAAATAATAAGCCGCGGGCGACTGTAGGGTGTTATTTCGAAGGCTACTTGAGCTACTTTTGACCGCTTATGTTGGCATGTTAGAAATTACATTTCATTGTTGATGTTATGTATGCATATATAGATATTATTACGTATTGAATGGCTTCCCATTTTCTATTGCCGTACTGTATATCTATACATTCTTATAATTGGGGTCTGCTATTTTTACTCTCTGCGAGATAATTGTATTTTGAAATATAGGACGACCAGAGTCGTCAAGATGCCATTTCTTGCTCACTTTGACTTTCTTCTTTGTAGGTTTGATTCCTGCTTTAGGAATGTGTAGGTTCATTATCTCGAATTAACGTTATGTTATGTGGACACACAGATTAATTAGTTAAGAGTTCAAGGGCTTCTTTGAAATCAAACCTGTATGTAGTGGATCCTGCCATTGGGCAAACGAGGCTCTGGTAAAGATAAAGATTGGTATGATAGTTTTTTAGAAGCAGCGCGACTGGGGAACCTCTACCTTCAAAACTCTTACTTGAAGTTTAGGGTATTACTAGGGATATGCGACGAATCTTTGCAGAAGGTGCTTAGGGGTCGTGAATGTTAGTTGATTTACAGATGCTGGTAAACTTAGACCTTTTTGAAAGGTCTAAGCTTGTAAATTAACTACTACTCCCGCTGTTGATTTGAGCCATAGTTGCTTCATTTCAAACGAGTTTAAATTTAAATGAAAGGTATTGATACAGTGGGTAACAAAGACTACTATTTAAACAATGTGTAAACTAAATCAAATAACTCGTATGTGTATATATGTAACGAATATATTTTGATAATTTGAGAATAAAATTTTATGCCGATAGGATAAACGTTATTTTCAAATGTTACATATGTTAAATAAAAACTAAAGAATATAAATATAAAAATTATATAATGTACGTATTATCTTCACGACAGGTTCCTTGCGAGGTAGGCAGAGAGAACCATGCGTTATAAAAAAGTACATATAAAAGCGTACAAAAATATTTGAAACGTATACGCGTTAGTACCTTGTTGTCGCAATAACATTTCGAAATTTAATGTACTATACTATACTATAACTTCACGCCAAATCCCTTACGGGGTGCCTACCCCGTAAGAGAGAACCAAGCGCCACGTGACTCGATCCTTACATATCTTACTCGCTTCCTTAACATTCATTGCTCTTCTCTCATTTAATGTACTCTGTATCAAATATATATACATATATTATATAGTTATTGTGAACAGAAAAATCAAATAAACATACAGCCTCATACCTATGATAATAGGCACGGCTCCTTTCGCATTAATTATATTAGTGTGTACAGAGAGCAATAAGAATAAAGTTTAAAAATTCAATATGCTTTCCCTTCATTTTATTTATTATTTCCGCTATATCGACTAGTAACGTCTCATTGCTTGGATTGGACATCCTGCTTGACGACAGCGTACACTAGAGACAATGCCATTGGTACATTATTCATTAACCGACTTCAATAAAAGGTCGAGGTTCTACGTATTTTTTTTATATAGTACCACTTTAATGATTGTGAAAATGAAAGCAAAATTTAAAAAAATCCATATTTTTATTGTCCCTAATTTTGTATTCGCAAAACAGCAGCGATAGTGGCGTTGGTGTTTAGCGAAAAAAACATTTAAGTACCTAAATTAAGGTACCTAATTGAAAATATGAAAACGTTAAGGACACGCCATGTTTTGTTAACATTAAGAAATACATAGTTTATATTTCGTTTTTTACAGTTGTAACATACTGTATACAAATTATTTATACATAAATGTAGATAATGTATAGTTTCAATTCAAGTTACTAAATGTACAAAAAGCTTGCTAATTGTCATATACTCGAAAATTGTGGGATTTCAATATTGTACTTAAATTGTTGCGGATTTAGCTAAAGGTATGTAAAAAGAAAAACAAAAAAAGGTATGTAAAGTCAGTTAAAATGACGCACTAGGATTATTAAATTTGACCCATCAGTCGCAACAAGGAAGTAATTCGACTGCGAATTGTGAGTGCGAAGCGTGGGTCTGTGTGAGTGCGACAATTTGGAACGTTTCTTTGAAGTTACTCGTATCTTGCTGTATACATCTCTCTACCGTGACTCCGTCAACATTTTTTTATTTTTTTGCAGGGCCAAGAAAAAGTACCGTCGTGGGGTCGTGTTCTGAACAAGAGCAGATTCCTGAATAACGAGGCGGAGGAAGACACGATTATTCGGACAGCAGCTAATTATGAACCGATCGTGATAAAACGCTGTGCCGAACGAGTGCTCTTCATACTGAAATTAACATAAATAATTTATATCAAGTAGATGAACGATGCATCCAATTTTATATGTCAAACGATGAGTACGTGTAATTAATTTTGGTATTCATTTGTTTCTCACCTAGCAATTACCGATTGTCTAGTCTTCCCACTGCTATAGTATCTTATTATATATTATATTATTATATTATCATATATTCTTTGGGCAAGCGTTTTCTTCAGTCGAAAAAAGACAAGCGCTCTTATGTATATGATGTTAATATACAGTTGATTAAGTTTTAAAAATTTATTTTTAAAACATCCACAAGCTGTGGATGTTTTATAAATAAATTCGTTATATCACATGTAACTTCAACGCTTACTGCGGGGCTGTTGATAGTACATGATGAAGCAAAGTCATGGTGCTCCATTGAGAATTGGTGTAGGATTAGCTATAACTGCCAAAGTTTTATGCAAATTGATAGTTGTCGTTCAATGTCAAATACTGGATAAGAAAGATCTTCGCAGACAAGCGACTTTCGGCCGCGGAGCAGTTCAGTTGGGAGAACAGCGTTCATTGCGAACTTGCCACGGATTCAATTTACAAGGTTGCGGAAATTAGTCAGAAGTTTAGTAAATGGCAAATATTCATGATTAGAGAAGATATGTGATGATTGGATGAGATGATGAGATGATGATCATCTAAGCAATCCGACTAGGGAAGTGCCTCAATCTCATCACCGAAGACTGCAGCTAAATAACAACTCCATGGAAAGTCGTTGTATGCTCGTGAATTACTGAGTTAGTGTGTGTGAAGTTTTCAATGAGGTCCTGAGGAGTAAGTGTATTAGAAGGGGCGGTGGTTGGTTTAGAAACAAAAATTCTTGTATTCCAAGCAATCATAATCTACGGTACGGTACTTGGCAACAAGTGGGGCCTATGCATGTTTGCCTTCTGAAATGGTACAAAAGAAATAAAAAAGAAAGATCACTTTGTGTGGCAGTAATGTACTTGAAGTTTACGAAATGTTTAAAAAAAATACTGTGTTGTACAATAGATCGATAAATAAATGAATATCTTCATGTAAAGCATGTTAATTAAACATTATGTCCAAAAACAATTGCAATAGTACAATTAAGTATTATTGCAATTGTTTTTTATAGTTTGAATTCGGCCTGCCTGATGCGATGCAGTTACTATCGTACTGTTCACGATCTTGAGTGGCAACCCTAACGAGTTGCTGAAAGGTAATCATGACGAAGGTCTATGTGTGCCTATTGTCATACTACTTCTCTTTGTATATTGAGCTGCAGTTCATTGCTCGATTATTTATTGGTATTATATTTAACTCATTGACAAATAAACAAACAAAACATACATACAAACAAAAGTTCTTGTTGATGTAATTGTTTGTGCTTTTATGTACATCAATTTTCACCAGTCAGTTGCAATTTTGTCATATGTGTGTTACACTGAAAGTTTTTAGAAAATCAAAAATAGAATGATGTAGGAACTTGTTAATATTTTTATTGCTTTACGAAGTACTCTCCGTTCCTCTCTAAGCACCGTCACATGTGATGTACTGAACCATCTACTGAAGCAGTGAGCACACTCTTCTTTGGGATTTATCTTTTGTTTTGGGATATAAAAGTTATAAGGTCGGGACTGTAAGAAGGATAACTTACTAAGTCCACACCTTCTATAGACAAATATTCGGTTGTCCGACTGACGGAGTAAGCTGAAGCATTGTTTTGTTTTCTTTTTTACACTACGTCGGGAGGCATATGAGCATACGGTCCACGTAATGTAAAGGGGTTACTGTAGTCTATGCACGCTTGCAACACATTAAGCATCACTCGCGCGGTGCCACCACTGCTGTTAACACAGCTACTTTTTAGAACTTTACTGGTGACCTCACTCACTCGCAGGAACACAGCCATCCAGAGAGCTGTTATTTCGCTGAGATTTTCTTTGAGGTGCGGGCTGCTTTAATGCGCCCTACTTCTTTTACCCAGACCAAGACAAACAGTTATGTTAATGCATACAAATGTTTGTCCAGTGTGTCAATTGAACTCGTGAACATTGTGTAAAAGTAATGTTAGTAACCATTGCGCCACAGAGCTCGTCAAAAATGTCGTCTCGTTGTCGTGAGGGACGGGGCTCCTGCTTCTTAGGTATTACTTAATAATACGGTTCCGTTTGCGCCCTTTGGGTATGTGACAACTAGGCGCCGTAGGCGACCTTTTTGCGTTTGGGTGGGTTCTTGAAACCGCTGCTTCTACTGCCAGTTGAGTTCCTGCAGGAAAACTCGCAGCTTCTTGATATTGCTGCAGGCCTCCGGAAAATCTCTTGGGTTCCCATGAATGGCAGTCCGTTGAGTTGCCACCTCCTTGCAATGCAGCAAGGCATGGGCGGCCATTTCTTCATCCGTCAGGCATGCTTTGCACAGCGGACTGTCCGTCACACTTAGGTATAGTAAAAAGATGTTTAATAGATTCAGGCGTTATTTTGCGAAAATCAAATTTACATGCAATTTGATCTAACCTGCTTTGTGTGCTTCCTTCTGTGTGTGTGGTGGCGGAAGCACACAAAGCAGGTTAGATCAAATTGCATGTAAAAAGATGTTTGTTAAAAAGGCCGCGCCCAGTGATCGCCCCCGGTACGAGGCGCAGGTCCTGCCTTGTTAATTGTAATAATGATTTTATTATCCTACTAATATTATAAATGCGAAAGTTTGTATGTATGGATGTTTGTTGCTCTTTCACGCTTAAACCGCTGAACGGATTTGAATGAAATTTGGCACGTAGATAGATTATGATCTAGATTAACACATAGGCTACGTTATTTGACTCCACGCGAGCGGAGCCGCGGGCAGCAGCTAGTAATAAATAATTGTTGAAGGCAGGGGAGGGAAGACGTCCATGTTACCTTCTGGTAAGCGCTTCTCGTCAATTTTCCAGTCAGAAGCGACGGCGCTTTATATGTTAGTCGCTCATCTGCTCTTTTATCCAGGACTTGATTTGTGAAAAGGGGAGTGGCATCATCAGCTCATTACCTGGGTATTTCCTGTCGGCTCCCCTTCTCGCCACTTCATCCGCCGCATCATTACCCTTACATCCGCTGTGACCTTTGATCCATTGCAGAGTAATAGAGTTGTTTTTACAAACCTTTTCCAAAGCATGATGACATTCGAGTATGAGATACATTGAGAGCTCGATGGCGTCGTTGCGCGTATCATTCCAACCAAACACGCAGGTTACGCAACATCGACTGCAGCTTGTCTATGGATGGGTTTAATTATCTCGAGTTTCTCCGTGCTTCGGAGAGCACGTTAAGCCGTCAGTCCCAGTTGTTGTCAATAAATGACAGTCGTTAAGCTAAGTCAGTGGCCCTCGGGCGGCTTGAAAACACTGTTCTTTACCAATCCGCATTTGAGCAGCGTGGTGGAGTATGCTCTAAACTCATTCGGTTGAAGGGAGACCCGTATCCCTGCAGTGAGATGAGTAAGGGGTGATGTGGTAGATGACATTCGAGTATTAGACCTGAATTCATTATTTTGAAGTTTAGAGCTTGCAATACGCTGTCGGATAGGATACGTATGTTGTATCCCTTCACCTTCCGCTTGGTGACTGCAGCTGTTGCTTCGATTATCGCTACGCACTCAGCTTGAAACAGGCAGTTGTAGGTACCCAGTTGTGTAGCATACCCAGTTGTTTGGCGTATGTTCAGTTCTTCAGGAAAGGTACCTGTGCCAGTTCCTTTTGCCGTCTTGAATCCGTCTGTGTATATCCTTAGCACACTTTATCGGGTTCCGCGGAGAGATAGACATTTTGTATTTTTTGTCAAATATATATATTTTTGGGATGAAGTATTGTCTTAGGTTTTCGCGATTGTTACACATTGAATTAAACAATTTTTAACGGAAGTATCGCGTATTTTATTTATTTTGTTGAACCTGACGTTTCGAACGCTTTGCAGCGTCCGTGGTCGCAGGAAGACTAAGGTGGTATTTGTCTTACATTAGTTATTCAATTATTACATCTACCGACATGGATGGATTAATTATATATGTTCCGATTCACACAAAAATCGCTCACAGTGTCCAAACATTTTTTTTAGATCTTTTCGAAACGTCAGGTTCAACAAAATAAATAAAATACGCGATACTTCCGTTAAAAATTGTTTAATTTGGGATGAAGTCTTTCGGTGCTTTCAGCATTGGGTTGGCAATCTTATGTTCATCCAAGATTCTCGTATGTGGGTATCCGGGAGTCCTTCCAAAGCTTTATTGTTTGAAGTATCATTACGTCGTTGCTTCCTGTTGTATGAAAATGGTAGAATACTCATCATAGTTTCAATTGCGGCTATTGTCGTTATTTTCATACGTCCTGTCATGTAGGCTAGTCGTTGGAATCGCTGCAGCTTGTCACTTACCGTAAGTGTAGACATATGCATGTCCACCAGACCAGTGCTCCGTAGCTGATTACTGTATTATATAGCCAAAGAACGACCTTTGGGTTGAGACCCCAGGTCTTACCTACCATTCTCCTGCATTGCCAGAATGTGATACGGGCTTTTTTCAATTTGGCGTCGAAATGTTGGCTCCTACTGAGTTTGTTGTCTAAGGTCACACCTAAATAGTTCACGTCCGAGCTAAGTTGTAGCGCTGTGTTCCCTAGCTTGGGTGTGTTGTGTGTAAAAAATTACAATATAGTTTCTTCTCCATTTTATTAAAAACAATATATTGATTGCAGGAAAAACTAGCCCACAATTCAGTCCCAGGAGATTATTATTACGAGAACCATATTTTTTCACACTAATCGTATAAATCGTATATAGCTTTAGAATGCTCATACTAGCATGCCTTTGCGTCTACGCGTACTTCTATTGGAAGCGAGAATGTCAAGATTCTGGCCGGATTAAAAAATATCGCCTTGCTTAACAGGTTCGTTTAAGATGCAATCGCGACCTACATTTTTTTGTTCTTCCTATTGGTACAGTATGCGAGGAACATGTTGTGCAGTCGCAACAGAAAGGATATTTCTCACGGGCGGCGATTGCACTTCAATGAATACAATTGAACCGAAATTTTAAAATTATCTGTAATGCCTGACAGTCAATGTAGATTGCTTATAATGGGGATCATGTTCTGTGTTATGTAAGCACATAAAAATTTGCACGTTTGGTCAAATGTTTATAAATATATTTCCGTTCATTTATAGAAGTGAAAGCTGGGTATGGCGAATAGAGCATGAAAGTAGAGTAAACGTGGTCGATATGCAAAAATTGCGGAAAAATTGTGTCGTTAGGGTGATGGATCTCAGGAAGGCCAAGACTTACTACTACCAAACTGTTCATGTTTTATTAGAAGATGACATTATGGAGCGTGCAAGACATGGGCTATGAATGTTGAAAAAGCGATCGAGGTACTTGAAGGACGCAATATAACATTCGGACGTAAGGTAGATATAAATCTATTTTTTATACAATGGCGGGAGGCATATAAGTATAGGCCTACATGTTGATTACCGTAGCCTATGAATGCTTGCAATACAGGAAATATCGTTCTCGTGTGCCACTCCTGCTGCTAACACTGCAATTCTTTAGGAGCTTAATGGTAACCTCACACCCTTGCAGGAACAGAGCAACCTTCCAGGCAGTTGACATTTGGCAGCGATCTTCTGAGATCTGGAGTTATTAAAGTACTCTAAAGTGCGTTCAGGCAGCCGAGATAAAGAATGTAAACAAAAATTCATGGTACACAACATATTTTTATGGGGTATAGTAGTCTTTTTTCTCCTAGCGTTACTATCACTATGTATTTACTTTAACAAAATTAAAGGTGAAATTCAAACCAGACTAATTTATAACTTACCTACCTACTGAAAAGATATAGATAAGATTTCAAAGTAACCATATTTATTATTATAAATTGATAAACAATAAAAAATATGATATTATACCACGCATATGAGCAGTTTATAACAAAAATAAAGGTCTGTTTTGTCCAGCCGCAGTCACACGTCATTAGTATATGTGTGTGTGTGTGTCATGTATCTTATTCAAGCATATATCACAGTACTTAATACTTCATTATTACTTAATAGATTCAGGCTTTATTTAGTGAAAGTCAAATTTACATGCAATTTGATCTAACCTGCTTTATGTGCTTCTCTTTCTCTTTATGTCCTCGCGATTGCCCACCATTTGGAATAGAAACCCATCGACAAGTTTTATATTATAAAAGAGCTCTGTTTATAACATCTCCTATATATATATATATATATATATATATATATATATATATATATATATATATATATATATATATATACATACATAGATAGACTATGTCGTTTTAACAAAAATATTTAACCAGATATAATTTTCCTTTTATGTACCTTATTCTCAGCACAGAATTAGTGCATTCAAAAAATTTGTGGGGAAATTTTTAGGCCGGCAATCTGAGATTACTGGTACGGAAATTACTTGCTGCTGGCCGTACCCCTGTTTACTACCTCACTGGTATAAAAAACTAGTAAACTTCTTTATTAAATTTAAATTAAAACTGTCGAAGAACTTTGAAAAATTGTAAGTAATATAAAATGTTGTCTATTCGACATCATCGTACGTAAGTTTACAACTGAGTATCATGTAAAATAACCGAGCATACGTTTATCTATATAATTGAACATTTCCCGATGTATTAATATTTGCAATGTTATCGCTTCAGTCCTATCGAATGGAGCCCTACGTGAGGACCGGTCGACGGCTCCGACAGTGTGTAGTGTATAATTTAGTAATACTGGACGACATTATGCACAATAGTGGCGACGTTATCGTTCGGGCTACCGTGTAATTATCGGTAAGACTCGAAGCGTGGTGCATTTATTACTGAAACTGCGCTACTTATTGCTGATCGTTTCTTGATTTGTGTCAAACTGCTACATTAAAATTTCGTGGTACGATATCCGTCACAGAGTAAGGTTACGTCCTACCTAAGCACCGTATCGCGTTGGATAGCAATGGGATACGATTCAGCCTGTGACTGAGCTTAACTTTGATATAAGTGAGATTTGAAGATTCAGTATTCGCATGCTGTAATAAAAAATATCAATTTTGATTACTATGCGATAGACGTTTATATTTTAGGCGACCACAGCAAAGCTGGAAGGAAGTGGAAGGAAGCCATAACTACTAAATTACTGTGGTATTTTTCAATTACAAGAGGTTCACTTGATTCGTTCTTATGATACGCGCCATATGCGTTTATACAAATAAAATCAACCTGAGGGATTAGATCGAAATCCTGCAATATTTGTAATCGTATCGAATAGAGTGTAAAATGAAATACTAGAATTTTTTAGTTCAAAAATTGAAATATAGTATCAGTATATATCAAACGGTAATAAGATTTACTACATTTCAGTGTTTATAGATACCCATATATTACTACTGAATAACAATTACGTAAAAATTGCGAAAGTTCAAGACTGATATTATTATCAATAATAACCTTGTGTCTTTTGTACCACTGTGTATAAAAAAATAAATATTAATTACGTTCATGAAATATAACATAATACAAAATTACTATTACTTTATACAATAGTAAATAGATTAACAAATAAGAACATATTACTAAAATTACATATTGTTCACAATACTTCATTAATGTAATCCATTCCACTTTTTTCGGTACATTACACACATACACGTATATATATATATATATATATATATGTATACGGTTTAGAATAAATTATACAGCGCCTACTGGCCTCAAAGCAAGCAAAGCTTGTATTATGGGTGTTAGACAACTGATAAACATACCTAAATATATATATTTTTGTAAATACATACTTATTTACACAAATATTTGTCCTGTGTGGGAATCGATTTCATAAGCGTTGGTGTCAAAGTAGCGTTACTAACTACTGTACCACCGAGCTCGTCAATATCATAAAAATCGGCCAAGTGCGAGTCGGACTCGCGCACGAAGGGTTCCGTACCATTATCTATAAAAACAGCAAAAAAATCACGTCTATTGTAAGGGAGCCCCCCTTAGATATTTGTTTTATTTTAATTTAATTATTTATTCTTATAGTGAATATATAACTAAATATTCTGTGAATATTTCAAGCGTCTACCTGTTGCCGTTATCAATATCAAGCAAAAATGAGCAAAAAAATCACGTTTATTGTATGAGAGCCCCCTTAAATATTTGTTTTATTTTAATTTAATTATTTATTCTTAAAGTGAATATATAACTAAATATTCTGTGAATATTTCAAGCGTCTATCTGTTGCGGTTATCAATATCAAGCAAAAATGAGCAAAAAAATCACGTTTATTGTATGAGAGCCCCCTTAAATATTTATTTTATTCTATTTTTTTGTATTTGTTGTTATAGCAGCAACAGAAATACATCATCTGTGAAAATTTCAACTGTCTGACTATTACGGTTCAAGAGATACAGCCTGGTGACAGACGGACGGTCGGACGGACGGACGGACAGCGGAGCCTCAGTAATAGGGTTTCGTTTTACCCTTTGGGTACGGAACCCTAAAAACTAACTAACGAGGCTCGATAAAAGAGACTGCTAGCTTATAGCTATTAAGCGGATCGACTGTGAAAATATCTCCACCTCACAGAAAACCCTGGTCAATTATCAACTTTCTGGAAGTTTGTTGTTTTCCTGCGAGTGATACGTATTAGCAAGAAAGTTTTGCTGTGTTAGGCCAGGGTCACAGGCGAGCGATTTATACTTATGTAACTTTCATAGACATAGTATTAACAAAAAAACGAGTGTACTTTAGACCACACGACTGAAGTAAAACTTATTTAGCTCCATCTATAGGCCTGCACTGTGTCTTAGATATACGAAACGTAACTGGCTATGACAGAGAGAGAAAGAAAATGTGTGCTCGCACCTCTCTCTCGTGCCCCTACGAACGAAACGTAACTCTCTCTATTTCTATCTTCACCAACTTATATCTCCTTCTCAACTTCCTTTCACCTCGCCCGATCACACTTTTCGTAACGCTCTCGTCACGCATTCACCAGCTTACTCCCCAAGTCAAGCGTGCGTAAGAAGTTTTACTGCAAAAAGTTTCACTGCTCAGCTAGGACGTACCCGAAAAGCTTGTATGGTGACGTTCATTGTACCGTAATGAAATTTGTTCGAGTTTATTCCGATATATCTGCACTGCCCCGGGCTATGAGCACCTAATTTGTTTATTACAATTTATGGATGTAAAATAATTTAATAATTTACAGTGTAGGTGTTATAGCATGATATGAGAGCGGCCTCACCATGTAACAGCTTAACAACTATGAATTTGTCATAGATAATTGAAAAAGAAGTGGCCATAATTGTTGGGTGCTATTAAATTAAATTCTAATATTATACACTGTAATACGATACTGAATGTATTGCAAGAATTCATAGACTATGGCAACCACTTCACGTCAGGAAAAAGTTACTATACTGGCCTGAGAACCTGTTCATGAAAACGGCATGGGCGTTTTCAAAAAAGTGTGGTAAAATTTTACAAGGTCGGCATTTTAATTGGATACGAAGTATTGGGTATCGTGTACGAGGTTCTTTACAACATCGGGTTGTAAACTACCATATACCTCATTTGATGTAGAATAGGCATATGATTGCTTGTAACGCAGGTATACGTCTTTCAAAGTAAAATTTCTGGGATGTGCGGATTTCCTTACGACGTTTTCATTTACTGCCTAGCAAGGATAATTAGAAATATGTACATAAATACGAAAACACATATTTAGGTACATTCCTCTACCAGGACTCGAAACGCGGATCAGTCGGTTATAAGGCAAGTTCTTTATCCACTGGATTATCACTGCTCTAACCTGAAAATAAAGGATATCAATGAAGTAATCCTCCTATAATAGTAAACACTTTATAAGAGTTATAGAAAGGTTATAATGAAAACACTAGTGACTCCCAACCCTATATGTATATAATATATTTCGCACACATAATCAAATGCATGTGCAATATGTACCGGAATCGTAATCATTAAAATAAGTACCGACGGAACGGCTGTCATTGCTGTGCCTATATCTAGCTCTGATATCGATAAGCGAGTTACCAGTTTATTAGCGTGGAACCATGCCACTCTATAATTAATTTATCTCGTCCTCATCAAAATATCTCCGCGAGGCATGAGGTCCTGACCAAAGTCGGCCCTCTCGGCCCTTAACCGGACAAGGCAGCGCTCGGCTATCATACGATATGCACTCCGAGAAGGAAATGTCGATCAATTGCGAATTACTACCAAATGAGCCAATTAATACATTCGTGCTTTGTATGATTGTATTTGGATTAATAAGGTGTGTTGTTGATGTATTATGTTCCCAACTAGGGATAATGAAGCAAAACTGATGTTCTAATCGTCATAGTACTATTGATTGGAGCATCAGTTTTAGTATACTAGACTGAAAATTCAGTTGTTGGATAATCACATCGCTAAAACCTTGCTTTTCATGGGTGTTTATGCGTAAGTAACACTGACAATTAAATGAAAATATGGGCGTGTAAACGTGCAATTCTCTTTATATTACGTCAAAATGCTAAAGAAATACGCTTTAAGGCGTATTGTACGTCTACACAGCTTCACCAGGTAATACGTCACTCGTAAATTCCTACGTTTTATAATGTTAACTAACTCATACTCGTGACTTCGCCCGCGTAGAGTTTGGTTTATGAAGTACCTATATCGCAGGAGTACTAAACAAACCATGCATTCAATTTGATGTATTCTACTTGCTATATGTGTTTTTGACACCAATTATTAATACGAACTCGCCCCGTCTGGCATTCATCCACTATCGGTAAGTACATGAATATCCACTATCGGAAAGTACGTGCCGTTGCTGCCGTGGCTCCATTTGTCGTCTTTGCGACACATGTTTCACCTCTCCACGAGGCATCCTCAGGTGCTGTACATGTTAATGGTTACAATAACACGATACAAATGGCATGAATGACTGACGTTTACAGCGCCTGAGGATAACTCGTGCGCGAATGGAGGTTACATCAAATTGCATGTAAAGTTGTCTTTCGCGAAATAACGCCTGAATCTATCTTTTTTTTGTTACCGTATGTTGTATAATACGTTGAGTATCACTCGCGCGATGTCACATCTGCTATATACACAGCAATTCGTTAGGAGCTTACTCCCTCTAGAGGGTTGGTATTTGACTGTTTCTGTGAAGGGGAGTTACTTCCTCAGACGGGCTGCTTTGATGCACCCAACCTCTCTTGAAAATGTTTGTACCATATGAAAACATACCTTTAAAAAAGTTTTTACATTTGAGATGAAGTGATGTGCAATAATTTTTTTAAATTATTGCACATCTATATTTGGCTGTTTCTGTGAATGTGAGTTACTTCCTCAGACGGGCTGCTTTGATACACCCAACCTCTCTTGAAAATGTTTGTATCATATGAAAACATACCTTTAAAAAAGGTTTTTACATGTGATTTTGATTAAAAATGCGTCCGCTCACATGTATTATTTATTATTCTAGCTACTCCACTTTTTTATTATTCTGGAGTAGCTAGAATAATAAAAATTAACCAATTAAAACGCCCATTAAAAAGGTATTAACAAGATTTCAATGCAGCTATTTTACATCATCTAGAAGAACTCTAATTCTTTATAATTTTTAGTAGATATTTTATGTCGTAGTCAGCTTTTAGTTTATAACAATTTTTTTATAAATATGATCTTTTTGTATATTACTCGTAATTAGCATTTGATTGTAATGTGAATTATATACATGTGATATATTCACACTTCCGTTGTTACATTGTTGTTCTTTTTCTCTTACATATGCGCACATCGTTAAATAAAAACCAGATTCCTTAATTCGGAGGACTCGCTTATTTATATAATGAGATTACCAAAATTGTAACAAAAATTTCGTTTAAGGCCTGGAGACTTTTACATTATTATACAATCGGATCTCGTGAGTCGTCGGCATGCAGTAAGTACAGGGTTTCGTACCACTTGCTTTTAATGGGTATCGGTACAGTTTTTCGAGTGAAATACGAACTTTAAATTCGAGCATGAATACAGGTTGTTGATTTAATGTACCAAAATGAGGTACGAACGATTTCTTCTTCATCGAATTTTTTTACATAATGAAGAGCGATTAACTTTCTTATGTTTCTCACATACACATACTTTTACAACAACAGCAACAATAACAAGAAAATGTTAGCAAGTAAACAGAATATTACATGGGTTCAAAACTAGACTAGGGATCACACACTATTTGCATAATTATCTGACTTTTATCTACGTAAACCAGCCTACTCCGATTTCATAACTCCTCTTATTTAGATTACGAAGAATCTTTATTACAACAATTTAATGTATAATTTATTTAAAATTTTGAAGTGCGGCTGTAGTAATTAATATTCGCCAGCTTTCTGTATCTAACACGCATAATACAACACCATTAAACACGAACGCGCGTTATTGAAAATTATAGCTTTACAGTTCTAATAACCATCATAATTTTTTAAATATGAGTGTCTGCCTATGCAAGCTTGTACTACGTCTTTCATTTCATGTAAGTAATTCTAACGAGCGGTCGCTTTCATTTATACAAAAAAGAAACAATCCGTGGTATTTAATAATGGTCTAATCAAAAGTATAACATCTACATATGATAAGTGTCGTCATTTAAAACCGAAATGACTTAAGTCGTTTGGTCTAACGATTAGTGGGAACTTTGTCTGTTCGGTCGTTTTTCGAAACAAAGTACAGGAGATTAGTCTGTTACTTTCAACATTCTCTGAATTGTCAATAATATACATACGACATTTAAATCCAAACAATATGAACTTTTACAAACTTAATTATTTATATTTTATTTATACAATATCGGGAGGTATACAAGCATACGACCCACCTGATGTAAAGCGGTTCATAGCCTATAAACACTTGCAATACATTTAATATCACTCGTGCAATGTTACCTCTGTTGTTATCACAGCAACTCATTAGGAGCTTACTGGTGACCTCGCTCACACGCAGGAATACAACAAACCTATAGAGTGTTGTTATTTGGCTGCGGTTTTTTGTGAGGTGGAGGTACTTCCCCAAACACCCATACCAAGACAAACATGCATGCACACGAATGTTTGTCATGTGTGGGAATGGAACCTACGAGCGTTGGTGTCACAGTAACGTAACATCCCGTTTCACCACTGTTCCACCGAGCTCGTATATTTTGTTATAGAAAACATGAATGTAACTTTCACAAGCCTGGTTGCGGAGTGGTTAGCAATGCCACTTGTCTTGGTCTGGGTATTTTCAAGAGAGGTAGGGTACATCAAAGCGGCCGTATTATGGAAGTTGCTCCACTTCACAGAAAACGGCAGTCAAATAACAACTCCCTGGATGCCAGTATGCGACCCGAGACGTCATAAAAAAAAATCGGCCAAGTGCGAGTCGGACTCGCGCACGAAGGGTTCCGTACCATTATCTATAAAAAAGGCAAAAAAATCACGTTTGTTGTATGGGAGCCCCCTTAAATATTTATTTTATTCTATTTTTTAGTATTTGTTGTTATAGCGGCAACAGAAATACATCATCTGTGAAAATTTCAACTGTCTAGCTGTCACGGTTCATGAGATACAGCCTGGTGACAGACGGACGGACGGACGGACGGACGGACGGACGGACGGACGGACAGCGGAGCCTCAGTAATAGGGTTCCGTTTTACCCTTTGGGTACGGAACCCTAAAAACATTATATAGTCGCTTAATTAGTAGGAATTGAGCACCTTTTCTTCTTTCTTTTAAGTCACCTCCTAATTAGTAATTCCAAGGACATAACAGAAGACTGCAGGTAAAATAAAAAATCGGCCAAGTGCGAGTCGGACTCGCGCACGAAGGGTTCCGTACCATTATCTATAAAAACAGCAAAAAAATCACGTTTGTTGTATGGGAGCCCCCTTAAATGTTTATTTTATTCTATTTTTTAGTATTTGTTGTTATAGCGGCAATAGAAATACATCATCTGTGAAAATTTCAACTGTCTAACTATCACGGTTCATGAGATACAGCCTGGTGACAGACGGACGGACGGACGGACGGACGGACAGCGGAGCCTCAGTAATAGGGTTCCGTTTTACCCTTTGGGTACGGAACCCTAAAAATTGCTGATAGAGTGGTATAAGCGTGGGTGAGGCCGCGCCAACCCTCACGCAGCATACTAATATGGCGTGAGCTGGGGTTGGGAGGAGAATGTCCACAAGGTAACGCGTGTGACAATACTTTTTGTGAAAATATACGTTATACATGGAATTTATACGGTAAGTATTCCACACCAGGCGGATCGCATGTTTGTTAGCCATCCGAGTGGTAAAAAACAGCAGAGAAACTCTGTTGCGCAAGATTTTTTTGTCGCTAGAGTGCTAGGCCTGTTTCGTCACCCGACCTTGCTCGCCGTTAATTAGCCACGTCGGTGAGCACAAGTGATGGATCGGTCACCTGTTATTGCACCATTGATGTTGGTCTCTCTAGATCCGTCAGGTGGTTAGAGAACACATAACACGAATTGGGAATATGCATGAAAATTTTTTAGGACAGATTTTAAAAGAGGAGATAGAGATAGAAAGATATCTCAAAGTAAAATTTTTCTAAAAAAATAATTAAATTTAAAATTAATTAAATTTAAAAAAAGCATATTTTTTTTTAACTAGTTTGCGAGATAATGCTGTTTGAAAGCGGCATTTCAAAGTATGAAGAAATGTATGGATTTTATCTAAATATTAGCTGTATTTTCGCAATTCATGGATTCACATTGATGCTGTCATAGAAAAACATGTTCAAAATATGACAATGATTCAAATAATGAAGTTTTTTTTTGTTATAGAAACTGTTTCATTTTTTACGATTTTTAACACATAAACAAAAACAGAACACTAAACTACAAATAAATGTTTTTTGTTTTTCCCACCTAGCTAGGTTGCTCTAAGCCTAAGCTCTAAGTCAACTAGAGTGATCGTCTCAGCTGTGATCATATCAACTCCTTTCCATTTTCCATTTTTCAAGCTTCGCATCGACCATTCGATATCATCCTTAGTTATACCTTTGTCGGACACCGTTACCATGGTGTAAGCATCAAACTCGCTCTCAGTGCCAGCGTCCGAAGCACAGTCATACATTTCTTCAAAATAATTACTACATCCTTCTAAGACTTTCTGATTGTTAACAAGAATGGCACCAGCATTACACTTTGTCTTGTCTAATCTGGATACCGACGTACCACTCTGAGACTTTATTACCTCTCTCCGAAAGAGGATGATATTTGCTTCAAAGTTTTCGTTAGCCTCTCTTCCTCATTCATAATTTGTCTTTCACGCTTCTCTTTCACTAAATCCTTGATCTCATTCTTGCATAGATGGTAGATTTATTTCTTCTTCTCTCTCATATTTTTATTTAGGTGCAAAGATTATATGTAGTTCAGCCACGCTTTCCTCTTTTTTGCTACGGAGGATTCAACCTCCGCATACCACCAGGCATCTATCTCCTTTCAATGTTTTATACGAGCTTTGCGCGTCCACATGCTTTTTTTGCAGTATCCACCATACTATCTTTCCAGCATTCATCTACATCTGAGTCGGAAACGCTTGCATTCGCAAATCTGTCGCTTACTAGATATATTCTCCTTACACTTTCATATTGCAATTTGTGGCTCCTTTCAGCTTTTGTATTCATTACAGTATTTCGAAGACGTCTATCTATTAAAATCAAATTAATCACATTGGTTAGTCATTTCGTCTTCATGTATAAGTGTGACTATCCTTATGATGAAATAAAGTATTCGACACGAGGAGGTTTCGTTCCATACATAAATCTAGAATTGACTTACCTGCTTCGTTCACTTTCTTATCTCCATAGGGACCAAGATCAGCTTCATAGCTGTCTCGTTTGGTTCCAACCCACCCATTCAATTCTCCACACATAATCCCTTCAGCTAAATCCAGAACATCCCTCACAGACTCTCTAGTTCTTGAGCACACGCTGAGTGTACGGGAGCGTATGCTGCAATCAGAAATATTCGCGTAATGCCCAGTTGTGTACGAAGCCAGAGAAGTCTAGGTCCTACCAAACAATTTCAAGTAATCTCATGGCTAAATGAGAGGAGATAAGACACCTACACAGCACTGGCATGATCGCCCCGGTCTACACTAGACCATAGGGCCACACACAAAGCGTCGAACTGTCTCTCATTCATTACGTCCATCATCTCGTTCATCTTATCATTCAATTCACCTATCACATTTCACTTGCCTATGCAGCACTCAGCTCTCCTCGACCCGTCAGAATTGGCGTTGCGTGATGAGTTGTTGTACATTCGTCATATTTTTGTTCGCTCTATACATTGAAAGTAAATTCGCCACTTACATTAAAAATATGTGTAAATTCGTCACAGGTCTTAATTTTACATCATTTTTGCATAAAGTAATATTGCGACGAATTTACAATAATCCAAATGAATATATGACGAATTTACTTCATAAAAATAGAACAGTGGCAAATTTACCCATACTTTTTTCCGTGACGAATTTACTTTATGACCAATGTACATACAACAACCCGCGGCCTCCATCGCTGCATGCACCTATATTCGTACCGACGGGGGCGGATCAGTGCGGGCCGCCTCTGGGGGACGCCCTAATCAGCGCTTCAGTGCGCTTTCGGGGTAGAATTGCAGTCTAATTGATTGGCAGGGGTCGCGAACGAGCACGCTTCTGGCACATGACCCCCTGAAAAATATCCTAGCACTTTATACTCGTATATTTTTAATTAGAATTTTACTGTATTTCTATCTATCTATATCTTCATGCCAAGTCCCTTAAGGGAAAGCATAAACTGAACTGCTTTCCCAGTACATTAATTTTAAGCTCAACTATTCGTATAATTCTCGTATTATTGTGTAATCGGTACACATGACTGGACTCTATAATTACTCGTAATTCATTTAGAACTTTTATATTTCTACTCTATTCTTATTTAATTATGGGCTCATTAACTTCTGCCCTCGGCTTCGAACGCATGGTAACATGTCCTAATCTAGGTTACTTCTACCAAGTGTTAATGCATTCCCTTCAAGGGCTATAATGAAGAAATAAACAGATGAAGTTAGTTTTTAACCCCCGACGCAAAAGAGGGGTGTTATAAGTTTGACGTGTGTATCTGTGTTTCTGTCTGTGGCATCGTAGCTTCGAAATGTATGAACCGATTTTGATTTTGTTTTTTTTTTGTTTAAAAGGGGACTTAATCGAGAGTGTTTTTGTGTATATCATATAGGTTATTTTAGCGTTGGGGGTTTTTTTTAAATTTATATTTATAAACTTATGCGTTTGTAATATTACCATGCCTTTTGTCCCTACCAATCTGATCTAAGGGGTTGCAATTGTAATAATAAAACAATTTCTAATCTTATTGTGCAATCCTATAATTATCCCTCACATATTTAACCACATTGAACCACTTATATTATAAGCCACTTCCATTACTTTATATCAATGAGAACATGTCACCGCAAGGTACACTCTCAAAAATCACGCAACTGACCACAGACTCGATTTCGATGGTTACACCTTATCTTTGATTGTGCCTTTCGAATAAATAATGTTATGCGTATTTACAATTTTTATTACTACATGTCCTGCAAATTACGTTATTGTTTCGTAATATTAGAAACAAATGCCGGTTTTAAGTAACGTAACTGACAAATTACCAAAACTTATTTATTTCCTATTTATCAACACCAACTTAAATGAAATAGTATATAATACGGGTTCAGTAATCAAAATTCCGGTCGAGACACTTTATATGTATGTTTATCTTGTACATATGGGGAAATAATAAAAGAACGAATGATAAACTCTCCTAGACTTACTTTCATTATAGATTTTTTGTACATTTTTTCTAAATAAGTAAATTATATTTATGTTTAATTTTTAATATTCATATTATTATTTACAGACATTTACAAATTCATTGTTACAAAGACACATGCTTGATTGCGCAAGGCACCAAAATATCAGCAGCGCGATGCAATTTATCTGTAAACCATCATAACTTTCAATTTTTGAAACTTAAACTACATAATTAAATTAATACAGTGATATTGAATGCTGTGGGCGTTTACATATCGCGTCTGTAGTGGATTGAATAACATATTCACGCCCGCGTCTTGGTAGAAGTAAATATGAAGTAAATAATCATCAATTACTTCTGGTTTCTTTATTTAAATGAATTCGAAAATATACGAATATGTTTTATCTTTTTATTCTGTTAGAGCCTGTACCAATTTCACATTTCAACTATCATCCATTTCAATTAAGAGTAAATTTTCGCTACGCCTACCGATTCCTTTGATGAGATTGGCAAATCAATTCAAAGGTTTCACTTCAAAGTGTAATTTATTAAAAGGTTTTAAAACTGAGGTTATTTGTAATCTTAGTATTTGCATAATATCCGGTGGTTGTAACAAAAAAATTGCACAAAAACGTACTACGTAATTGACGACAAAAGTTCTACTTTTGCAAAAGCTATCGGTAGTTTTTCAATAGCAATAAATAATGTAACGTAACGCAACGGTGGCGCGCGCACGCGCCGCTAACAAGGCGCCCGCGCCGGCCGCCTCGCTCCGCGCCGTGCCATCGTTGTGCAACCTGCCCCACCCAGCTTTGGCACTTTAATGCCGGCACAAAACACCGCATTGTAGCGTTCACAATTTTAATCTACTTATATAAAAAATTGTAACAGACCGATGTCAGCACATAGTAGATATTTAAGAAAAAATAATATTTTGGAATATGAGCAATAAAAACAATTTCTCCAGATAGGTATATCTAAATTTTGACGAGCTCGGTGGCGTAGTGGAGAAACGCGCTGTTACGTTACTTTGACACCAACGCTCATGGGTTCAGGGCAAAAATTTGTGTTCATGAACATGTCTGTGTGTGTTTTAAGGGAGGTAGGGCGCATTAAAGCAGCCCGTCTGAGGAAGTACCTCCACCTCACAGAAACCCGCTGCCAAATAACAACTCCCTAGAGGGCTGTTCTCTTCCTGCTAGTGAGTGGGGTCACCAGTAAGGTCCCAAGGAGTTGCTGTGCTAGTAGCAGAGGTGATACTTGATGTATTGCGAGCGTTTATAGGCTACGGTAATCACTTTTCATCAGGTGGGCCGTATGCCTTGTGTGCCTCTCGACGTTGTATTAAAAAAAGGTTTTTGGCCGTTTGTTTTTAGATGTTTGTACCGATGTCGCGCAAAAGCTACTGTATCCAATGCAGGAGGAGGTCTAACTTAAAATTTGGTGTATGTTTCATTCTAACAAGCCGCCTAAAAGTCAAGTTATCTATACGTAATAAATTGTAAAGAGCAGAGATAGCCCAGTGGATAAAGAACCGGCCTATCGACCAACTCCCAACCCGGTACGAATCCAGGCATGCACCTTTAAATTCGTGTTTTCAGATTTATATACATACATGTAACTAGTAAATAACAGCAAGCTGTGTAGGCAGAGCTGATATTTTTTAAATTTAAAAAATATTTAAATATTTTATTTTTAATTTTTTAATTTTTTAAAAATATATGGAACCCTGTACGACATCTAGCGACGAGTGCTGTTACTTTTTCTGTTGATGGGAGTGCAGTGCAGACTCTGCACTGCAGAGTGGCCGGCCATACGTTTTCCCATATGTTTTTTTTTCTAATTGGAACGATTTTGGACCGTTCTTCCTCACCAACGAACATTTAAATTTAAAATTAAAGGATACAAAACTACAATATGTTAGCTATTAGTGTGACGATTTTGGAGTTTCTCACTATTAACGTCTAAACGCTAGCTGGATGACATCAGTCTACCCCAAACGGCAATTTTGAGGGTAATGTGGCTCCGCTGGCTATCGCAGCTCTGCCAAATATCACTAGCTCGTCGGTGAAGGAAAACATCGTGAGAAAACCAGCTCGTCCAAGAAATTATAATGGGCTTCTCTCTGGGTTGTGAAGTTTTAATGGCGACTACCGGTAGTGTGAAAATCAGTACCTCCGCCAAATCCCTAGGCGTATGTAGTGGACCCCGCCAATCATAATGAATTAGAAAACGGGAATACACCAAGAAGAAGAATAAATTGTAAGTGACCAATGCGTATCTGTACATAAAACATTTAAAAAAAATTATATTTATGGGGTGGTCTTTACAAGACAGCAACAGAAGCAAAAAAATATGTTTAGAATTTTTGTTTGTTTATCTGTTTGTGCGGAGGTGTAATTTAAATTGAATGTATGTTTCATCTTGCTACGCCACCTAGAAACTGAGTTGTTTATACATAATAAAAATGAGAATGATCAATGTTTGTATATAAGAGAAAACAAATTTGTATGAGAGGTTTTTTAAGTGTAATAGAAGCACAAACAATTTAATATATTTTCATTTATCAGGGCATATCTCCTAAATTATTCGTCATATTATACGAAAAGAGGTATCGGTAGATACGTCTTGCTGTTCCGGTGGTCATAAGTTGATGACATCATATGCACTGAGGAGTATGTGTGGAGCTAGAATTATTGATATAGTAAGAAATAGCACTATACTAGATATGTGGAATGAAAGATGATGTAGTGACAAACAGTGAAAAGGTATGTTGAGATGGTTTGGACATTAAGAAAGTATTCATGTCTAAAGAGTTAAGAAAAAAGTAGATCGAGCAATAGTGAATAGAGATATCGCCTTGGCCGCCCTAGTCGCATACATATAGATGAAATTGGTGATGTGCTAAATAAAGCACCCAAATCGAAGAGCATGCATGAAGTGGTTGATAAGTGTGGAAGAAGCGAGAGAGGTATGTTTAGATCGTGTACCTGGCGTTCCATGGTCTCTACCTACTCCAATGGGAGATAGGCGTGAAGATACTCGTATCTATGTATGTATAAGGTATATACTTTTTTATCACTTATTAGCTACTCTAAACTTCAAAGGATCACCTGCTGCGCTAACCTGAATATTCACTGAAAATTTTATCAAAATTTTTTGAGTCCATGGAGGACATACAGACAAACATTATTTTTTTTACATATAGATATATATGACTTATATATATTATATATGATAAAAAAGGGACATTAAACGACTAATGTAACAAGTTATTTTTACTTTGCAGCTATTTTTTATTATTTTGTCTATTATTAATCGCAATGTGGGGTTTATTAAATTAATTAATCAGTTTCAATTACTCTCTGCCTACCTGGCAAGGGATTTGGCGTGAAGATATACCTACATAGATTAATCGCAATTGTGATTTAGGCATTCGCCTCCACAATTGGACTAGAGAATTAGTTTAGAGAATTAGTTCGCCTTTTATAGCCTTGTTTTGAGATTGATAAACCTTGATATACTAGGTATATAAAAATATAAAAAAGGTACTTTAAATAAGTCTTGCCTTTTAATTTCCGTTAGTATACCACTCGCTTTTCAAAGTTCTCATATATCACATCAACCCATTCACATCACGATAGACTCACTTTAATCAAATCGGTTTTTGTCTATACACCGTTATGATATTCTAATGCAGATAGGTGCTAGTTGTGTTTTCACAACACCCGATATCGTTTAGTCTAACGTGCACTCTTAAGCACGATTGAGATCATGATAAGTAAATAAACCTAGCCTGACCTCACCTAAAATACACCCAATCGAGTGTTCTCATAATAAAAAATAACGAATTTCCGCATTATTTTAATCGCTTGCACCAACGTGTTAGTGACTCCGTTCGTGTCCAACTTGTGTTCACAATGGTACCTAAGCCGCATACATTCGCTGAATCTAGACTAGGTCTCTATATAAAACGATTCCAATGCTTGGTTATAAATACATATATCCAACTTGCGCTCTCGTGATGGACACGGTTAATCTTTTTATTTATTTTGTATAATAAAGTGTTAATTAGCGATGGAACTTCCCTAAGCGAAAGTGAATATGAATAGTCACCATTAGAACAAGCATTCTTTTCATTGATGACAGTTAACAGGTCTTGTATTTGAATTTACTGTCGAGTATTTTCAAGATATACATATAACAGTTCAATAATTTCACTATGAAATATTTCTGGATATTATCTACCCTGTCACTAGAAAATATCAAGTATCAATCATACCAAATCAATAGGTATATTAGACTGGCCATAAATACTGTTACAATTAAAAATAAACAAAATATTACATTTGAATTTGGAATCTGTCATTTTTATATGATTGTTCATTGTGTTTTCTCATTTTAGCGCCAATACATTGCACAATATTTTGCGATATTAAAATGGAGTGGGGTGATAAAGAGAACCGAATCGCTGTGATTGCATTACACGAAGTAGGTATGGAGCTAAATGCAATTTTTAAAACTCTCCATACGCTTGGTATTAGTAAAATGTTTGTGTACCGGGCTATTAATAGGTACAATGAGACCTCCTCTGTTTGTGACAGAAAAAGATCTGGCCGTCCATGTAGTGTTCGTACGAAAAAGGTGGTCAAAGCAGTAAGGGAAAGAATTCGAAGAAATCCTGTCCGAAAGCAAAAGATTTTATCTCGGGAGATGAAGATAGCACCTAGAACATGCCGCGTATTTTAAAATATGACTTAGGACTTGCAGCCTATAATTTAAAAAGAATAGGGTGGTAAAATCGAAACAACTACTGAAGCAGTACGCAAAGGGAGGTCACAGAAAAATTTTGTTTACGGATGACAATTTTTTTTACAATTGAGCAATATTTTAACATACAAAATGTATTTAACAAAACAAACTTTGTATTTATGCTCAAAGCTCTAAGGAAGCTTCCCAATTAGTCGACAGAGTGCAACGTGGGCACTATCCGACTTCAGTGATGGTTTGGTGGGGTATCAGCTATGAAGGAGTGACTGAGCCATACTTTTGTGAAAAAGGTATCAAAACATCGGCATAAATGTATCAAGATACCACTCTTGAGAAGGTAGTGAAGCCAAGTCCAAGTCAATAACCAAGAATGGTCCTTCTAGCAAGACTCGGCGCCGGGTCATAATGCTCGGTCTGCCCAGTCTTGGTTGGAAACTAACGTTTCGGATTTCATCAGAGCTGAAGACTGGCCGTCGTCTAGTCCCGATCTTAATCCGCTGGATTATGATTTATGGTCAGGTTTAGAGAGTACGGCTTGCTCTAAACGCCATGATAACATATCAAATTACGCATACGTACTGCGATACGCAGGTCCTCTCGGGGCATGGTGGGTTCTCCGCGTACTTGCACAGATTCAAGTGCGCGGATGACCCATCGTGCTTTTGCGAGCCCGGCGTGGACCAGACAGTGCAGCACATATTGTTTCGGTGCCCCGCATTCTCCAAACAGAGGTACGATTTGGAGCAGGAGTTGGGAATGCGGGTCACCGAAGCAAAGGTCTCCGAAATAGTGATGGGGCAAAGTAGATCAAAATTTTTAAAATACTGCGTAGGTCTAGCCACGGCTGTCATAGATCGGAACAAGCAGAGCAGCTCCACCTAGGACTAATGTTGTATACCTCGGCTATACTCCGTATAGCCGATGGGATCGCGGTGGCTAGGTGGAGCTGTGAAGCCCGCTGTCGCCCGTGGATGGACTGACGCAGTATGGGGAGGGAAGTCTGGAAACATATATAAGGATAGTTCACCGACGTTCTATAATGGGCGAAATAAAAATCTTTAGAAGATGACTGAAAGATGATGAATAGAAGAATGAAGTGCGGAATGGAAGAGTATGATGAATGAATGTATTTATTTACAATAGAATAATACAATAATTGAAATTAAGAAATAAAATGTACAAAAAGAGCCTTGCCCAAGGCAGGGGTGCACGATCATTTATAAAAAAAAATAAAAAAAACATATCAAATTACATGTAAATTGAACTATCGCAAAATAACGCCTGAATCTATTAACTATTTTAGCTATGCACACTCGGGGGAAGATTATGACACCTCATTCGTCAAAATCTGTCAAGCCCCTTAGGGTACAGGAGGTCACAATGTAACGGATATACTTATATGCACGCGAAAAACATTACCGTTATTTTGGGTCAGTCGGGTCGGGGACAACTGAGCAATCTAATGCAAACGTTTGTAATTATACCAGAAAGGACACCAGCGTGCTAATTTAGCTCCTGCTTGCTTACATGGTTTAAAAATACCATGTAAGCAAGCAGTAGCTAAAGAAAATAATTAATCTTTGATAACATTTCAAGATAATTGAAGTTAATAATTGCTTTATTTGAATGTATTAATTAAAACCCGTTTTCAGTAAAGAATCCTATGCACACAATACAGTTTTGTATTACATCCAAGATTACGAAGATCGAACAGAGTATCTTAGTAGTCTCACTGACGCTGGATAATCGGTTCATGTGAACCAGAGAGCAGAATTCTGTTTTGACGGCCCTGTACCGCGCTGCTAACAATAGCGGTGAGATATCTCTGTCTGTCGGTCCTAATGTGTCTAATTTTCGAAACGAAATGAGTGGTGGATGACATGGTGCTGCTGCTTCATTATGTTCGCGTGGAAATTAATGTAATTATCTACTATTAAACACTACAATATGGATGTTGATGGTTGTCGTTGCAGGAAATTAATGTTCGTATTTTAAAAATTTGGTTTCCATATAACTTTTAGTTAATGAATATAGATTTTACTGAATAAGTATCCAGCCAACCAGGGCATTAAGACCACTTATAATATCCACTTATAAAGTGAATATTGAATGAACAGTGTTTTTACCTACGGAATCACAAGCGTGGTTAAGTAGATGTTGCAACTATTTTCTGTATATTTTGAGATTTCTGAGATGCACTTGCTCGATTTGGTGGTATTATGGTGTAGTGACAATACCATAATACCACCAAAATTTAACCATAATCATGACAGCATACGTCTTATGTATATATTGTCATGATTATGATTGAATACTTAAGGAAACTACAATATACTTTTTGTCTATTATGCCGGACTTTGTGGTCCATGAAGTCGTAATAAATTGGTTATGTCAAAAACAATTAGTATGTAAGAATGTGTTGACGGCACGATAGATAAGTGGCTTGCTGGTTCTTTTTGTGTTTATCTTGTACATTTTTTTTAACGGGACAGGCCGCCCACTTAATCCTACCACTGTGTCTCCTGTGTAGCCAGAATTGACAGTCGTGACCACCAAAAAGGCAATGAACAGTGATGTTCATTGCTGTCCCGGGGGTTAAACTGCTGTCTTGGAACTTACAACGAATTGGAATTGACTGTGTATGTAAAATTTTAAATTAAATTATCTTGTGCATGTAAAAATGCTATAAATGTAGAAAAAAAAAACTATTTACGCATGTTTATTTTACTTAACTAGTATACATATAAACTTTGTTTGATTCGGGCAAGATGCGTGCTAATTTAGCTCCTGCTTGCTTACATGGTTTAAAAATACCATGTAAGCAAGCAGTAGCTAAAGAAAATAATTAATCTTTGATAACATTTCAAGATAATTGAAGTTAATAATTGCTTTATTTGAATGTATTAATTAAAACCCGTTTTCAGTAAAGAATCCTATGCACACAATACAGTTTTGTATTACATCCAAGATTACGAAGATCGAACAGAGTATCTTAGTAGTCTCACTGACGCTGGATAATCGGTTCATGTGAACCAGAGAGCAGAATTCTGTTTTGACGGCCCTGTACCGCGCTGCTAACAATAGCGGTGAGATATCTCTGTCTGTCGGTCCTAATGTGTCTAATTTTCGAAACGAAATGAGTGGTGGATGACATGGTGCTGCTGCTTCATTATGTTCGCGTGGAAATTAATGTAATTATCTACTATTAAACACTACAATATGGATGTTGATGGTTGTCGTTGCAGGAAATTAATGTTCGTATTTTAAAAATTTGGTTTCCATATAACTTTTAGTTAATGAATATAGATTTTACTGAATAAGTATCCAGCCAACCAGGGCATTAAGACCACTTATAATATCCACTTATAAAGTGAATATTGAATGAACAGTGTTTTTACCTACGGAATCACAAGCGTGGTTAAGTAGATGTTGCAACTATTTTCTGTATATTTTGAGATTTCTGAGATGCACTTGCTCGATTTGGTGGTATTATGGTGTAGTGACAATACCATAATACCACCAAAATTTAACCATAATCATGACAGCATACGTCTTATGTATATATTGTCATGATTATGATTGAATACTTAAGGAAACTACAATATACTTTTTGTCTATTATGCCGGACTTTGTGGTCCATGAAGTCGTAATAAATTGGTTATGTCAAAAACAATTAGTATGTAAGAATGTGTTGACGGCACGATAGATAAGTGGCTTGCTGGTTCTTTTTGTGTTTATCTTGTACATTTTTTTTAACGGGACAGGCCGCCCACTTAATCCTACCACTGTGTCTCCTGTGTAGCCAGAATTGACAGTCGTGACCACCAAAAAGGCAATGAACAGTGATGTTCATTGCTGTCCCGGGGGTTAAACTGCTGTCTTGGAACTTACAACGAATTGGAATTGACTGTGTATGTAAAATTTTAAATTAAATTATCTTGTGCATGTAAAAATGCTATAAATGTAGAAAAAAAAAACTATTTACGCATGTTTATTTTACTTAACTAGTATACATATAAACTTTGTTTGATTCGGGCAAGATGGTGCTGAGTAATTTGTTCATAAGTATTTGTTTATTCTTCCTCTTTTTAGCATTTTTTTTGTAACCAGATTAGGTTACAAAAAAAATGCTTGGGATCATTGGGGTCCGCTACGTAAGCGTAAGGATTTTCGGATAATACTGATTTTGACATGGTGTGACTGCCGTCAGACTTCAACACGAAAGGAAAAAACCAGATCTTTCTTTGGGTAAGTTATACATCTTTCCAAATATAATAGTTAAACGTGCGTTTTTCCGTACGATGTTTTCCAAATCAGTTTGTTAATATTGACTGGTTCTTTTTCCACTGGTCGTGAAAATATTTATCTATTTATCTATAGCTAGTGTAAACATTTTTACCATGATACTACATAGTTAATTAACTTTTGTAGATATTTGTTATATATCTCAGCATTTTCGCATTTATGAGGTATTGGTATGAACTACAAATACTAGGTATATGGGAACTTGATATAATTGCCTAAGTCAATAAATCCAATGATTTGCCAATATGGCGGACTCGATGTTTCTGGGCGGTTTCGTTTGTCGCAAATTAATGGCAATAAAGCATAATCATATCGTAAACGTTCGTGAGTCTGCGCAAGCGACGCGCCCGCGGCGCCCTTCGATTCCAAGATGGCGATCGACGATTTAAATTGTATTAGCCAGTATTGGCATTCAAGTTTTCTTTCCGAATTTCCTAGCCAGAATTCTTAATACCGTTTTTTGTGGCTATTCGAAGGAAATAAATACGGTTTTAATCATTTATTTTAGCAGTCTGTTCATTAGTTATCATTATTACAAAGTAAAAAAATATAACATACCCTATGTTATATTTTTATTACTTTGTTATAATTTTATCCCTTAGATTTAATTTGACACTACCAAATGAACGTGCTTTTACGTATGAATATGACTTCTATGTTCAAAATAATACTATCATTACTACTATTATTACGTACGCATCATATACGTACTATTACTATTACTCGTAAAAATATTTTATTTTATTGAACAAGGTCTGGAGACAAACATGTATACAGTCTACTTGATGTAAAACAGTTACCATAGCCTATTAACGCTTGCATAGAGTGTCGATCACATTGCCACCTCTGCTGTTTATTCAGCTACCCCTCAAGAGCTTGCTGGTAATCTCACTTTGTCGCAGGAACAAAACATCCCTCCAGGGAAACAACATCCTAGAGGGTTGTTGAACTCAAAATGTACAACTCTCTGTTTCTTGATATGATGTATTCACGAATATTAAGTGTATTTTTTATACTTATGTTTCGGCATAGTGTAATCAAACAAGTAGGCCGACTCGACCCCCGAGCGAAGGATAATAGCCTAAACACGTAGGGCTGTCGCTTATAGTTTATACAATCGTCAAAAATTCATAGTCTATGTAAAAAACAATTTTCCCCTGTAGGTGAATCATCAGGGATCTATAATACAAAGTTTTTCTTAATAATTTTTTTTACATAGACCAGGAGCTGACTATTGTATTGAAGTTATCCTTTAGGCGCGTTATGAAAAAATGATGAGGGAAATTTTAAGATACTGTAACACAAAAGTAACAGGTTGAAGCTGCCCGCTAAACCGCTCATTAAGTCATGAAAAATATGCTCAAAGCTGCAGCCAAATAACAATTCCCTGGAGGATTATTGTGTTCATGCAAGTGAGTGACGTTATTACTTCACGGAAAACTGCAATCATATAACGTCATGTAACGTCACTCACTCGCCTGAACACAACGACCGTCCAGGGAATTGTTATTTGGCTGCAGATTTCTGTGAGGTGTTAAGGTCACTCACTCGCATGAACACAACAATCCTCCAGGGAATTGTTATTCGGCTGCAGTTTTGAACATATTTTTCGTGAGGTAGTAACGTCACTCACTCGCATGAACGCAACATCTGTCCAGCGAATTGTTATTTGGCTGCAGTTTTCCGTCAGGTAGTAACGTCACTCACTCGCCTGAACACAACAACCGTCTAGGGAATTGTTATTTGGCTGCAGATTTCTGTGGGGTGGTAACGTCACTCACTCGCATGTTCAAACAAGCATACGATCCACCCAATTTAAAGCGGTCACTGTAGCTGTTTACGCTTGCAATACATACATGTACGCCTCGCGTATTGCCGCCTCTGCCTAACACGGCAACTCCTTAGGAGCTTACTCGTGACGTCACTCAGATGAACACAACATCCCTCCAGGGAATTGTTATATGACTGCAGTTTTCCGTGAGGTAGTAACGTCACTCACTTGCATGAACACAACAACCCTCCAGGAATTTGTTATTTAATGATGCCAGAGAAGTATAACTTCTCATGCGCGTACATAAGTATACGCACCCATTTTTTTACACTAAACAATTTTTTATTTTTTCATTTACTACACTTATCAAAATTATAATCTTTATATTCGGAAATTTAATATTTTTACAGTAGCCTAAAATGATAGGCATTAAAAGTACTTTTTTCTATAGGAAATTTGTGATTTTATAACAAAATTACACATTTAATACAAAAAAAAAAATTTTTACTTTTTAGCCATCTTTACGAATTTGCAGTTAAAGTAGGTAGATACACGTACAAATTATTACGAGCGGGAGAGCAGCGGCGGTGCGTGCGTGGGTACGTGCGATATTAAGCACGGCGTAGCCACGACTGGCGTACCTTTAGCAGCGATAAATTCTGCCAGTTTGTGCGTGCGATGACGCATACGTACGGGATGGTACGGGCGCGCACACATACAAACCAAACGCGGTGCATATCTACTAAGATAACCTACTTATTTGATTTTACTATGATTTCGGTTTTTCCAAACATTTTATATATTTAAAAGGTTTTATGTAAGATTGGGGTAAAAATTGAAAATGCAAAAATAATTTTATTGTTATTTAATTCATTTTGACAAGGTAAATCGGTGACCTTTGAACGACTAAAAGGTATCAAAAGTATAAAACGACAAAGGTAATAATCTCTATTTCTTATGCATTCTACGATAAGTTAAATAGCATCTCGTTTATAGCTTTTGGTACGAGTACAGGCATGGCAAATCATTCACACAAAGGTAACATAGATTGTGAACACAATACTGTGCGTGCGCACTAAGATCGGATAATAAAGAGGATTGATTAAAAAAACGGAAATGAATAAAACTTAATACAATTATGGATTATGAGACTAATTCAGTAGTAAAATAAACATGTCAGTAAAATAACAGTTATACAGGACAACTAGTTTTGGTGAATTACAGGCATTATTAATGGGTAAAAATCCATCATAACTAAGTGCGCGTTCATTTAATTCGAAGAATCATTTAGTGCGTTTGACATACAAAAAAATATATATTATATTGAATGTTCTCATAGCCAGTTTATATCATTTCAAGTGTGATAAATTTTGCCCAATTTTCAGTATAAAAATTTAATTAAAACATGACTTTTCACCTAAGTTGTGAATTCTTTAACAGGTCATTATTCGTAATCTATGTAACATCATTTGTAATGTTTTGCATTGTGAATTACATAAGTGTTTATTTACTTTTTCATTCTGTAAATAATAAAGATTTTATGACCTCAGCGTCTCTTAGAGACACAATTGCTTTTCCCTAAATCGCATTTTATTTGGAACAATAACACAAAATTCGGGGTCTTTTACCAATGTAATCGCCTTATAAGCAGGAGTTACATAATCTTTCTTGGGTGTCTAATATATGGTATAACAACAATAGAACCACGGTCACTTAATATACCTACTTTCGCTATGTCACAAAAATATCTCTCCAATATAATATAAAATAATTTGTTCAACAAAAATTTGGCTAAAATTCAAATTTATACATATTATTTTCAACAAATTATTTTATTATATTCATATATTATCAATATAGTATCAATTTTGAGTTCCATTCTATCATTTTATATAACATTCGTACGCTATAGTTAAATCTTGCTCAATTGGTTTAATTCATAATTCATCATTTTAACATAAAAAAATGTACATATTCGTTACTTTTATTTGTTATTACCAAAGTTCCATGTAGAAAAGAAACGTAGATTGATCAAGTATAAGAGAAAAGAAATGTCTCTACTGTGAGAGTAAAGTACTTTGACATTTATTATTTTAAAATATTTATTGCTTTAAAATAAAGAGAAATAGTTATAAAAATTGAGCTTCGAAGAATATTATACGAAATTAAAACGAATGTTATGTAAAATGACCCTTGTATAAAATACATTACTTCTACGATCAAATATTCAAACAAAATAAATAAACATTATTTTAAATTTTAGAACTCTTTACTTATTTTGAAAACTTTTAAGATGTTTAGTGAAACAAAATTAAGGACATTGTATAATATCGTTTTAAAAAAAAAATAAGTTCTTTTGATTTTATACCGAATTATGCACACCCTTCTTATAATAAGTTTCTGTAGATATTATGTAGAGATTTTTACGACATATATATTTAAAGTAATCACGCTCATCATCACAAATACATTTTATTAAATAACTAACTGATTTACATAGTTCACGCCATAGGTAGTATGATCTATCGTAACATATCGTATGTATATTTCATATAAACGGCTTGTTCTTTTTAGGATATAGTGTAATTATAATATCTATAGGAATTATATTTCTCATATTTAAAAATCAATAATGAACACAAAATTATATAAGAAATTCGTATACTCGTAACAATAATAGAGATCTACCTAAATAAAGGAACGTTTAGTAAAAAAAACATTTTTAAAGGATTTAAAATTTTACGATTAATGCGAGATGAACCAAGGATTCCAATTCCAGTAATAAATAATAAAATCACAGATTTAAAATTACCTTAAATTTAGTAATTTGGAGAGCATGATTACATCACTTGTACATAATTACACTGGTATGTTGTATAATCTCTAGATTTTATGGATTAAATTTCTAATTTAAAATCTCAAAATATTTTAAAATATATCTAATTTGCGTAATATTTTGAAACTTAACAATTGTGACGTCGTTGTTTTCACTGAACAACATTTACCTATTCCAAGATAGACGCCAAAACGAAATAATTTACGCAACATGCAGTATACACATAAACTTCAGAGCAATCAGAAAACTTCTCTAACAATTTATAAAAAATATTCATAATATCTTCAATAAGCAACAAGTTATATTTTTATTGGTAACCGGCGTTTCCTTTCAGACTAATAATACTAAATATATTACAAACGAATAAAGCAAATTTACAAAATAATACAAAGAAACTACTTACGTACATTCGTACGATAACTATTTATTTATCATTAGTTTGTAATTCTATTACATTGAACGCTCTCTGAACACTTAAAATAACTACTTATATTATGTCTTTTCTGACAAGGAAGAGTTCCATAAAGTCTAAATTATTCTATCGGTAGTGGAAATTCGGCATTCACTCTAACTATACTAGTCTATTTTGAACATATGTTCTATATTTACATTAAGTACATGAGATGCATTATCACGTTATTTTATACTTCACCATTTATCGCTAGCGAGCGGGTGGTCTCGTACGCACATCGGTTTTGTTTCACTTGTCTGCGCCCTTCATAGAATTACATTCAAGATGGTAACAAACAGAAATTACATATAAATATTTATAACGGCACCTATCATTTGTAACCTAGGCGAGTATATACAGATTAAAAATCAATTAACAAACTACCTTGTTTCCGAAATATTTGAACAGAATGTATATTTGAGACATCGCATTACGATGACGTAAGAAATAGTGTCGTTATTACATTGTATGTTACAAGTAAGCTTTTCTGGTGCGTCATATTGTTGCCATCAGCATCAACAATCCGTAAAAAACATTATAGTCCTCATAAAATTACACAAGAGTCATTTGGATGGTTCGACCAGATTATAGTGACGGAGTGTGTTTCAACCACTATCAAGTATGGTCTGCGGCTGAGGCGGCAGCAGCGGCAGCACGACGGGCTGGCGCCACTCGTCCCATGAAAGATCTGATTTCTTCGAAGTAAGTCTCGTCCGGAGACCTCCGACGACTGTCGTCCCCATTTTCTGCCTCGTGTTTCTTTAGATGCCTGTCGAGGTTAGTTTGTTGCCCGAAACAACGGTCACAGTGGCGACATCGAAACGGCCGCTCTTTATTGTGTATGTTCCGAACGTGTCGTTGTAAATTCGAAGATATTGAGAACGATCGTTCGCAATATTTGCAGCGGTAAGGCTGTTCACCGGTGTGAGTTCGCAAATGTCGCGTTAGATTTGCGCTGCGAGGGAAAGCTTTGCCACAGTACGAGCATGTATATCTGTCTCTCGCTCTAGGCGCTCCTGTGTTTGGAGGTAAAGGGGGTGCTCTCGGTGTGCCGGGGGCTAGCAGTGTCGCCGCCGCCGCCGGAAGAAATGGATAGCGGCCGAATGAGGCCGGTAAAGCTAACGGTAGTCGACGGCAGAACTGTAATAGTGCTGGATGAGCTGGATGCGCAGGGTGAGCAGGATGCGTGGGATGCGGTGGTGGCGATGGAACGATGAGGTTGCAGTTCTCATCTTCTAATCGTTGCGGGCGTTTGTGGGTGACCCTGAGATCGAGCGGCTCATCTGCTCGAGGGGAGCCGAGAGGGCTGTGGTGATGCTCGAGTGGCGAGGGCGGCGGGGAGGCGAGGCGGCGCGGCGCCGCGTGCTTTTCGCGCATGGCGGCCGCAGCGCACGCGCTCATGGGGCTCGTGCGCCACCGACCTGTAACAAAGGATAACCAGTTGAGAATGCGCAAGCTTGCATTGCCAGAGGAACACCTGGCTCGTCAATTATATAACAATTCAATTTTTTTTTTATTTGTCGGCCATTTGACCATATTCCTTAAGAGATAGGAACGGTGTTCCTGAACATTCCTATTCTACTTTTTTATGCCGAATCCGAATCTGAAGTAAAAATACGAATATTCGAAAAAAAAACGCACAGACAAACGCACACACAGACAAACATATAGGTTTCATATAGGAACGGTGTTCCTGGAAATATATGTTAACGCAAAATTATTACAATCTGCATTATTTTTGTACTTTTAATAGCCATTTTTTTTTTACCAGTCGCAGCAGCCAGCGTACCCTTAAAGAGTGGAACTTCAAAACGAGATCTCCCTGTTATCTCCCATCAGTCACTTTTCCTTTAACTGACAGCATCCTAGCGGGTATGCTAAACCGCCTGTCTAAAGTATTGCTAAATGAGGCGACCAGCGGGGGTGGCTGATCGATGTCACCGGAGCACCTACGCTCCGGAGTAGGTACGCCTACAGAGTTTCGAAACAGAAAACTGGAGCACTCGCTACCGAAACGATGTTTCCAATTTAATCATTAACACAACTTTATTGGCCATTCATATGACCATAAATACTGAGTACAAATGTGTTGCTGTTGACGTGTACTGCGTTGCGGAAGGCGAGTAGATCGTTTGCATAAACAGGATGGTGACAAGTCGGTGCAAAAATTAAGATCTCAGCTGTGTAAATAAATTCTACTTGCACGTTTGCTGTAATTGCGACCAAACTAGAGACACTACAGGTACAAATCTTATTTTGGAAAACTATTTTAGTTTACCGCGAATATTGCTAAAATTATTTTTAAAGATTGAAGATACATACGAGTAGGTAAGTAAATGATATGATTCATTATTTTGAATTGCAAAGAAGTGTCATCCGATTGTATTGTTCTACGAGTTCCTTTCGCTTCCACCCACGTTCCGCGACATCGTGTTATTACAAAAATAATATCCAGCTATCGTCGTACATAAATTGGACAACTTTATTTGTAGTGATTGATCTGTGTGCGCATCACCCACGTACCGTCACGAAGCAGAGCGTTGGCATGCGCCAGATAAAGTCAGGTGATATGATATATACTGTATTACCGTTTCATTACAACTTATTAAGGCTGATAGATTGATTCTCCAGTCCAAGTCACGTTTTGAGGAACAATGCGGTTACGTTGTGAAATTTTTATCGCTACTGATGTTTTTTATATTATTTCTATTGACATGCAGTGTTGGATACAACTCATGCCAATTACAGGTTAAAATTATCTTTTAGTGACATCGCTCGTTATAATCACATAAAGGAAAGGTTTTGGCATTTGTGCTCGATTTGACAGACTTTGTTAAATAAAGCCGAGGTTTAGATGCAGTTTTCCATTTTTATCTCTGTAAACTCTTATTAATTTTATTCTATCTTTTCTTTTCTGTAATCATTTCTTCATATTCTATAATGGTAATAGATTACTATCTATTAATATTGCTTTTGTCAATACTTTATCTTCTAGAGACTGTCTGGCCGTATAAAGACATTTGCAAGTCATATAAATGGAAGTATAAATCAATATTTCTGTGTCCTGAACTTTTATTCGTTTACCATGATATAAATTCAGATTAATGTCCTGGCCATTGCAGAGAACATGCAGGCAACAAGAACGTGTTCACATCTAAGAAATAAGCATGTCCCGGAATGCAAATTAGATTCCGAAAGAAAGCTACTTGCCACTGCTACAAAGCACGTTCACGCCTACGTCGACACGCGGTTAATTTGAGCCAAAAGCAGTGACATAAATCCTTGGAACAAGAGCCGGACTGCGATATTCAAGGGCCATATTTGGAAAGCTCGTGAGTTCCCGGACTCATGTTTATGATTTGTGATCATCGGTGACCATTGGGGCCACGGTGGCCTGGAGGCGGTTGGGAATTAGTTTAACTGTAGACCTATATCCATATACTCATACAGCACAGTTTTAAATCATGACCAAATAAAACTTTAATAGTTTTCAGTTCTTTTTAACACGGCTTTTTATATTGATTTGCGTATATATCTTTGGAATGGCATCGAAGGAGCCAGATTTCGATCACTTCAAATTAAATGTTTGGTTCTTAACAAAAAGACAAAACACACGAACCAGAGTAAGAGCTTTCTTATATTAAGCTATTCAAAAGCCATTGAAATATTGTAAAGATAGCTGCTGGATGATGTTACCTTATAGGTATACTAGCTGAAGCCCGCGGCTTCGCACGCATGAGATTTGGGCTTTTAGTAGCCTTTATTTCTCTGTAGACCTAAAATTCTTCATATTTAAAAAAAAAAAAAAAAAACAAAGTTCAGGGTCGTTGACGCAACCATAGCGCGATTGAATTTTTATACAGCGCCATCTATAGACCTTTACGGGAGGCAACGTATATTTTATTTTTATTACATACAAAATGCGTAGTTATGTTATGTCACAAAAAATACGTATTCTGTGAATATAATAAAAATAAAATTACAAAATCCCCCGAAGGGGAAGATATTTCCTCCTAATTTTAACAGTTTTTAATGTTTTACGCAGGAACCCTAAATATTTACGGGATGAAAAGTATCCTATATTCTGTTCTGAACAGTCCTCTACCTACCAGTGAAAGTCCCGTCAAAATCGGTTCAGCCATTTCGAAGATTAGCCCGGATAAACTAATTGACAGACAGACAAAAAGTTAAAAATGCGTATTTAGGCTTTGGTAACGTGAAAATAACAATATGAGCTTAAGATAAAGGCTTTATTTTGAAATCACAGACAGACACTTAAATTTTATTTACATGTATAGATTGACTTATCGATTCAAAGCAAAATTTAATGTAATTATCAAGAGTCCTGGTATATTAAAGGCTTAAATTAAGGCTGATACTCAAGAGGCATCTATGATTCTAGGATTAAGGATCTAAATTTTCTAACATTGTGTCTATAGTTCGCTCTCAATTAAGTACCAATGTAAACAACTCTTAATATTCATTTCCTGGAGTGTCATCCGCCAGTTCTTCGTGATCGGTATATAAAAAATGTATTCGTTTCTGTTACTCATCATTTAAGGCTAATTAGCCAGTAGTGGTTGACTTAAATCTTGCAAACCAACATTTATGATAGGTTGATGTTGGACGAGCACTCGCGTCATAAAATGATTGAGGGATAACGGACTCAGAGGATGCATGATAAATTCGAAACAAATTGGACATGAAAGGGGAATGCCTTAACAAGGTACTAAGTAGGATAATGTTCCATAATTGTATAATCAAGTCATTCATTAATGTTTTCTTTCAATAATACGTAATTCATTATCAATATAGACGACTGAATTAACACAACCATTAATTATGATCATACAAATGATTGCATATAAAAATATCATAAATGGGATAAGGAAGTTGTGTATATGTACATTGAATATAAAAGAAAGTGCTGGATTCTCGCTGGGGTAGTAGACAAATTTTATTTTTTCTTTTTACATGCTCTGTTCTTTGACGTTGCGTTCAAGTCACTTCAAAAGGACAAACAAAGCAGCTACAATGTATGCAAAATCCTCGGACAATACAACGTACCTTCTTCTATTAATTAGCTGTAATTATAAGCAAACATCTAACCGATAGAATATTTGATTAATATTGAACACATTATTACCTACAACTACGTATTTTCTATATCTCGAGTTTCAAGCAAATGATATGTATCAAATTTAATGAGATCACAACAATCTTTATAATTATTTTCATTGCACTTTAGTGTGAGTAATTCGTGGAAAGTAAATTAAATACACCACACCATCCATACCAGTCTAGTCTAACCCTATCGAAGCTGTCAGTCCAGATTCCAAATCGTTCTCTATAGACGAGCCAAGTCACAGCCTTGAAAACACTAGCGTCTGCTAATTCGCAAAGGAATATATTCTAAACCCTTTCGGATGATTCCAGTAGTAACATGAGTAGGTATGGTTTGATGTCATTGATATAGAATGCTTTCATATCTCAGGCTTTGCGCCCTTGTAACAGAAAACTACGAGTACTATGCTGCAATTTCCGATAACGATTCCTATGTTCATAGGCTGTATACTTTTCACTAAAGTTCATTTCATATAAAAGGGGTACGATTAACGAGTATAATATCCATCTGTTCACTTATGTATGGCAAATATGTGTTGCATATTTTAAGCAACTAAGTATAATGTTCAGCTTGACACTCCCATTGATATTTGTATCGCACTAATTGTTTTTTATATAATCTCAGCATAGTGGCTCCTCTTCGCTTGGTGGTAAGCATGTAGGTATATGTATTTTTCTTTTTTTTACACAGTCAGGAGGCATACAAGCATAAGGTTCACTTGACGTAAAGTAGTTACCGTAGCCTATGAAAACTGGTAATACATTAAGTATCACCTCACGCGATGCCACCTCTGCTGCTAACACAGCAACTCCTTAGGAGCTTACTGGACCTCAATCACACGCAGGAACACAACAACCCTCCAGGGAATTTGTTGTTTGGCTACGGTTTTTCCGTGAGGTGGAGGTACTTCCCCAGACTTTATGCTTTGATACGCCCTACCTCTCTTTAAAACCTCCAGACCTAGATAAACAGACATGTTCATACACACAAATGTTTGTCCTGTGTGGGAATCGAACCCACGAGCGTTGTTGTCAAAGTCGCGTTATTAAAACGCGGCCACTAAGCGTCGAAAACGCACCACAAGTCTCGTCTATTATATCCTCTTAGCTGTACATATAATACAGACAACCATTCAAACAGACAAACATTCACTATAATAAGTACTCAATTAGATCTATTCTTCAGAAGTATTAAGTTCGGAGAAGTCATGTCTAGCTTTCCGCTATTATACAAATTATGCACCCATTCGTCTCCCCAGGCAATGTGTACATTCGTTCTCTGACCGTATGGTTAAGGTAGTAAGAGAGTAGGCACACGTCCGTAGCAAGCGGCATGCGGCAGCGTGATTATTTAGCGTAGATCGGCATCAACGCTAATATTTCTTATGCACGCGGTCACGATAAGATAATTACTTGTAATTAACGATGTTCGGAAGCGCCGTGACGCGCAGCGCGGTAGGCGGGGCAACTACGGTTATGTATGTTAATGTAAATAGCGTGGCCAATGAGCGCCATCACGATGTGCCCGCCTTGTGATATATTAGCATTTGAATCGCTTATTCGTTCTGTGAGACGCCACTCGTTCACATTTGTCGGATTTCATGCGTTTCGTATCACGCTAACTCGTCCCACTAGTTCGTTATGTAAAGATAGTAACGATAATTTACTGTAATCCGATTCACTATGTACACTGTACTGATTATCGAATTCAAATGTAATGTCGGAGGCACACGATAAATTTCCCGTCGAACGATAAATTGCTTTATTTATCTACCAATAATAATGTTGGTATTTTAGGTGTGAATAGAAATGAGACATCGTAATTTTACTTAACGAGTCTATTTTGAATAAATTATGATTGAAATGTAAAATGTTTACAATTGTACAGCATTTTATAATTGATCTATGAATTTATTAACATCATTATCATCATTACAGCCCGTTTTTGTTTATTGCTTAAACCTCCTCTCTAGAGAGCCACTCGCCTCGATCCCGAGCCACAAGTATCCATCGTTTCTCCATAGATATTATCAGGTCGTCACTTCATCTAGTAAGTGTAGCGGTGGGTCGTCCAACACTGAGTGCACCAATACGGGGAGCCATTCGAGAACCTTTTTTTCCAGCGTTTGCTGGGACAAACGGCTTTCCAAGCTGAAGTGGCAGCCACAAGCAATGTGGCCAGCCCACTCCTACTTCAGCTTGCTCATCCTTTGGGCTAAGTCATGTACTGTACTGCAGATAGCCTTGTTTCTGAATCTATCATGTACCGAAATTCTAAGCTAGTCCCTTCCATAGCACGCTGAGTGACCCTGAGCTGTTCCAAGCGGAATTTGTGAAATTATTATAATATTAAAATTAACAATAGCTATATGTTTCCCTATTCGATATTCGAGTCTGTGTGAATTCCGGAAACGTAGACAAGTAATATTTCGGACCATATTCTATCTTACTTGTGTTAATTTTTTTATACATACATATCTTCACGTCAAGTCCCTTATGGGTGAGCACATCACTCCTTTTTTAACACTCATAGCTCTTTACATGCATGGTGGCCGGTTTCTATGACTCCTGACGCCACCTTCAGAAAAATATCACCAATAAATATCATCCATAATTAAACGTGAAACGAAAGAAAAGTTCAGCGGTTAATATTATTTGAGTGACTAACATTCAAGCATCGTCCCAAGCATTTACACTTATAAAATGAATGGGCTTGCGCTTAACCCCGTTTACTGTAATAAAATATTATTTTTGGTTATTTTACAGTATAACAAAAAAATACTAATTGGAAATAAATGATACACTAAAAATCGTAATGTTGTGTATAGTACGAGTAGCAATATATATATTTGTAACCAACATTATTGCAATTTGTATTAGGTCTCAGTTAAATTCCCATTTGTCAGGTGTCCTATACGTGTCTAACCGTGATTGTGTAGGTGCCCTTAAGCTTAACCGCTGTAAATCACATCTACCTACCTGTCTATAAATCATTATTATTTCCACCGAGAAGTAAGCTTTAAACGGCCAATGAGATAAGTCCCGGAAGGTTACCCGACCGCGAAGTAAATGGGTGGCGTCCAACAAACTGCATTGAAGATGAGCTGATGGATATCTAGTCATTTATAGGTTCCCAACACGGTTGTAAAGCAAACAGAACAGTAACACACACAATGCCAACCAATAGAAAAATGTTCCGCTTTATGCTTCTGTGCTTAATATGATTGTTCGAGATAATTATCCTACGTGCGCGAAATATGTGAGGTATATGCTATAATGCCAGTTCCAATTATAGTATTCTAAATTTATGGTTTCCTAACAGTACAAAAAACATTTGACGCCGTCATAAATGCGTGAACCTGACAACAATAGGTCTAAATATTGCACCACTGTCGCTGTTAACACTGTGGTAGTGATGTGTTTATTATCGATAAAATTGGTTACAAAATTGGGTATTGTCCGAGGCTGCAATAACTTAGCAACGTCACGAAAATTGTGCTATGCATTTAAGTAGGTAATTAAGAAATTCGGAAATTAATTATCAACTAAACTACCTATTGTAATACACATATAATTATTAAGTCATCACCTATGAAATTGCCGTTAAATTAATAAACGAAACATATTTTTAATAAATAATATGTATATTATTAATCGAAGTATTGACCTGAAAAGAGCTATCAATGTTACAGAAGCGACGGAAGTATGTAAGGACCGCGTCTTATTGCACTCGGTTCTCTCTGCCTACCCCGCAAGAGACCTGACGTGAAGATATACATACATTGATACAAGTATTGGCCAAATTATCGATCCATGTTTCCCATTTTATTGACGACTCTCTTTTAGATAGAAATAGATTGGGTATCGATGAACTTATAGATATTTTGCACCACCTCTTCATATCATGAATATTGTTTCCTTGCAAAAAGTGATACCAATTTTAGAAAAAATAAAATCAATGGGGGCCAAGATCTATTGAAGACAATGGGTGACGGAGTGTTTTAGTCGCATACGTTCTCTTGTAGTTTTTAAAGGCACGGCGGTTCGCAATCAGCGAGTGTTATGGTAATAAAGGGTGGACTAAAGTAATTGACAAGTCCCGATTGTTTGACAGCGAGCTTGTGCATCATCTTTACAATTTGCCATAGTACATCTCAACAGTAATTGCTGTACCAACTCTCATAAGTGTCAAGTGACTGATGCTGGCACAGGATCACTGTGTATCTGATCCGATTCACGATTTCCTTTTATTATCACGTTTTAATAATTTTCGCTAAAGACTCCTGCTATTTCGACATTAGATGTAAATCTTCTTTTACTATAGCTTTTAAATTATCATTATTGATTTTCATATACAATCGACCAGAGGCACATTATTCAGAATTTCTAAAATTTCCAGAACGGAAGCCCTCACACCAGGTATGCATGAGCGTTCACTTGCAATACTAGATTAATAAACGTCGTTAATATCGGGTGCTGTCTGTGCTCCGTTATTACCACGACGGAATTCATGTTTAAAAATAACATGTCATATAGATTTTTTATAGTCACAAAAAGAGTAACTTAAAAGAAAAAATTATAAGTTTAATAAAATTAATAAATTACTTTCAAAAGAAAACTTAAAATTATGGGTTAAAAATTGAAATTAGAATTCTAAGTAGAATGAAACTGCCGATTTTTGCTGCTTAATTAGAAAATTAAGCAGCAAAAATCGGGAGTTTCATAGGTAAGGACCTAATTTAAAAAAGCCGTTACGTGCGAATTTGACACGCGCACTGAGGGTTCCGTAAAAAAAATTACGCAAATTATTTTGGTAAAATATTTTTTTTGTGATATAACTACAAATTTACGGTTTCAGCATTTTTTTCCTTTACTTGTACTACATGATATTGCTTCTTGCCAAAAAATTCATGATTCTAGGTCAATGGGAAGTACCTGGTTTTGATTCACTTGCGAGTGTCAAAATATGCGCGTAAATGAGGCATAAACAGTACAGTACATAAAGGTATCTTTTGATTGCATTGACTTAATAGTTTTTTAGTGTTTTTTTCACTGCTTAAAGGGATTGCAGACCTGAGTATTTGACATTAATTTCTTGATAACTCCACCAGTTCCTGAGAAAAAGAATCTTGACAGACAGACAGACGGACAACAAAGTGATTCTATAAGGGTTCCGTTTATCCTTTATTACTATTAGGTAAGGAACCCTAAAAAGGAAATGAACACTTAAAATGTTATTAAATGAAACAGATAAGGCATTAATATTGCACATCCGGATGCACAAACATAGAATTTCATGAATTGAATTTCATATATGGCGCAAAATTGGACACAGTTACTATGTTAGTGCTTACGAGTAATGTTAACTCAAAAGTATTAATTACTAAATACAGCGTTTGCTGTCATATAAGTCAAATAGTAGTCGATAACATTCCATCTCATATTCTCTCATACGATTGCGCTTGTAGCAGATTCACACGCCGGCCACTTTTTTAGACTACATCGTATCGACAAGCACAATCTATGATTTATTTCACATCACTATTTTAGGAAACATGTCGCGTCGTTCGCCTTATGGCGAGATATGAAATTACTTTGATGTATGGGCCAAGAACGTTAATGTTCAGATGGATCGATTTCGTTTAACTGTGGACATATAGCTGACGATTATCGATTTGATCGCATTAATGTAAACGTAAAAAACACGTGAGCAATCAATTCTTAAAGTCACGTAAGTTTCAATGCTAGCAGAATTTGCATTTTGAGCATTTAAACGTGTAATTATTTAAGGCAGTGCTGATGTCCGAACTGGCGTTGAAATAATTACAAATTTATGCCGAAGCTTTTATAGGCCAATCAGAGTAGAATTCTATGTATTTTAGAGTGGACATTTTGCGGACTGCTTCTGACCAATAACGGATTGATTTGGTACGCAGGCGTACTTATGACGGTTGAGTTTATAAAATGTTCTCTCTGGGAACCGGGGCGGAGTAAGTCGTGAGAACTGCCAGAAATCACCAGTTTTTTCACCAACATGAACGTGAACATGTAACTCGCCTGATTAGTTATGTGGTCTGAGTTTGCAATTATATTGATTGATGTTCATTCTTAAGTGCATACGATGTGACTACTTCGAACGGTTAAACGACTTATATGGAGCAAGAATTTCTATATTACGAACCTGTAACGCGAATAGCTTGAATTCCGATTTGGTTCAATTTGCTCGTTAGTGGTTATCATCTTCCTTAACTGCAAGTTTTCTATTAAAGCTTATTGAGAAATTTATGAACATCGGTTGTGTAAATTTAGAGTTAGTCATTGTTTTCCGAAATTAGGAGTGGAAGTGGCTCCCCATTATATTTATTATACCTACGTGCAGGTGGTGCACCACCTCGATTAGCAAACGAGGCTTTGATAATAAAGAAGCAGAGCAAATAACAATTTGCTAGTGAGTTGTTGTTTTTTTGCAAGAGACGTAAGGTAAGGACTGTAATTCTCTTTTCATTGAATCCTATGGCTTTTAAGCGCAATGAAAGCTATTAGGATAGGAATTGTAAGAGCGGATCTAATATGATATGGTAGCCGCCACTTCAATGGGTCCTCATTTCCGTTTTCCATTATTGTCCTACCAAAGGCCGATCCCTTGGCTCCACTGACTTCACCATCATATGCGCCGGATCGTGGGAGTTGCGTACGGCATTTGCTGCTTTAACTTTATGATGTATTTTCCATCAGACGAGGTGAGAACACTCTGGGAGGCTATAATAAAAAAGCGGCTAAGGGGGAGTTAGACTCGTAGACGAAGCGTTGCGTGCCACCGCGTAAAATGAATACTTTTAAAAAATAGATAGTACTCGTAATAAAATGTGTCCTTAGTAATAATAATACACACTCTGTGAAAATTTTAAGTGGCAACATATTAGGGTTCTCAAGATAGAGTCCTGTGACAGACGGATAGACAGACTGAGGGGCCACCAGCGTGGCCTTAGTAGTAGTGTCTCGTGATTTTATTTTCATGTTTTTGTTCATGTTTCAATTGTTAATGTTAAGTGCTAACATTAACAATTTTACGCCACAAATTTGGTACAACGCTCGCATTTCAACTGCGTTTATTCTACTTTAATGCACTATTTATGTTAAATACCTAGCTCTCGTTCCCATGTGTTGCAGACTACGGTAACAACTTTACATCAGATGTCCTGTATGTTCGTATGCTTCTCGCCGTTATATAAAAAACGGAGGTGAAAAAGGCTCTTTGGCTATGTCGTATTTAATTAGGTATTTTATAAACGACATTAGTAACTACTTATTATAAATAATTTGGTAAAAACTCCAATATTTTCGATGCAAATAGACACGCACACACTGGTCCTTTAGACATATAGACATTTTCTATCTAGATGATTTATTAATAAAGACAATTTGCAATACAATCTTTACGAATGTAGCTTATATGTTGACATATGATAGATCGGTTTCAAGGAAAAGCGAACTACAATGCCATCAATAATGCTCATAATCAAGATGGCCGAATGCTCAACTATTGTATTGTGTTACCAAGCAGTTTCAGGAAATCTGAGCATGAACGAGAGTAACCGACTTCGAATGATTCAATCAAAGTTTATGCATCGACTTTTATGGCAATCACTCTCGAAACTAGTTCATAAGGATTAACTCAAAAGTGATTAATTAAATTAGAAGTGTCGTACAATAAACTCATTGCCTTTATAACGAGTATAAAGGATCTATCTGCGTCTGGCAATGGCGGCAATAGCAAGTTATGACCGATACTGATCTAATTAATCTAATTACTACATCTCATAAAATCTATGAGCACGCGCTAAATTACGCCACTTCATTTCTAAGTCATTTCGCAAGTACATCGTCGCGTGATGTTTTAACATCTGACTCGTAAACATTTGACGCCGCCGTCTAGTAATCAAGTTATTGCGAGTGCATAAATTTTCACCTTTGATAATTTAATTGAAGTTATTTTAAATGCAGGTGTACATTGACTTGTAATGATTTCATTGGTGTACATAAATTAAAATATCCATATGAACGAGACCTATATATCCGATAAAAAGGCGAAAATTGATATATTAATCGGGTTATAATTTATAGTGGTAAATATTTTCAAATTTTCTATGATGCAGTATATCACATTTTAGTTACCCTTATCGCCGATTAATAACCATTATTTACTTGTGTACTGTCTATGACATTTGAATAGCTCAGATAAATCGAATTAAAAATAATTAAAGTCTATCCAGCCGAATCGTATGGAGAAATAAATAACACCACAATTAAAATTTGGGTGCGTACCTAATTGAGGTACATATTTAATTACCTTGATAAAATTTAATTAGCACTGCAAACGCAGTACGTACTCTTTAAATGATTTGCTTTGTACGTACCTACAAATTACTAAGTTCAAGAGATTATTCTTTACTTTGTATCAGGACCAACAATACATCATTAATCAATTCAAATTTAAATATTTTTTAAGAGTAGAGAGTTTAGAGAATACTCTGGTGTAACATTATAGATTCAAATGTTTACAAGTATGTAAATTATTTTCATAGGATATTATAACAATATGTCACTCGCTGTTATTGTGATAGCGTATCTAAATTCCGATAATTTACAATTTATCAGCCGCTCCTCAATTCTCACCTTTATTTAATGCAAATATGAAGTGTAAACCTTCCATTTTGATCCTTTATTGCGATAGAAACAACAGAACAGAATAACGCACTCACATTACGTATTCTGAATATAATCTCTATGAAATGCTATACAGAAACTCGGGGAGATAACAAAACTAGCATGTCTTATAATTTATAGTGCACCATTAGAACGTAGTCTGCAAACGGGCTGCATTTCATTTGCATTGGATATTTGGATTTGCGGTGACATGCTCGGTATTAATATGATGTATCTCCGTTTGATTGTCGTGGGCGACTAGGGACGAACAAGCCTACGGGGCGAGGCACGTACGGGGTGAAGTATCGTGCCTTCAATGCATGTTATTCTTGTTTGACGTTAACGATGGAAAGTTCAGTTTACAACAGTAGATGACTGTTTAATGTCAAATAACGTAAAAGTGACCGTAAAATCAAATTTACAGTCGTAATGGTCACCCAAGAAGAGAAACCAGGCTTAAGTCTTGCATGATTTTAGTGTTAAAGATAATTTTCGCCAGATAAAGATCTTTAAGTATGTATGCACTCTACCTCTCTTAAAAATTCATAGCATTTCATAATATAAAATGAAATATAACAAACAAACAATTTGGATCATTCATGTGTAAGTTAGAGGTTAGGTTAGGGTTGGCAATGTTCAGACTTCATAGCAAAATGTATAAAGGAAAAAATGTATGTTCGCTTTGCTTACAACTTATATACTATTAAATTATATTATAATTCGAATATATAGGTAATTCCATTATGCAATTTTTAGGGCTCCGTACTTAAAAAAGGATAAAGCAACCTTACGGGATTACTTTGTTATTTGGCAATATAACATATGTCTAGAAATTACAAATCAAAATCTATGAAGTACGAGTAACATTCATCAAGAAATTTGTAAGGAAGTAGTGTCTCATAGTAACTTACCTACTTACTTCTGGGAAAAATAATTAGGTCGTCATTTTCTAATTATTTTCTACTGTCAGTCTGTTTTTGAACGATTTGCAAATCAAAGGTGTAGAATGCTTTACCGTTGACCTAGGAATTCTGCAAGAAAATGTGTTATGTTCGTATGTACGTATGTTAAAAACAAAATCTTTTAAAAACGAATCAGAACTTCTTAATTGGGTTATTCACAAGTTCATGAATTTTGGTAAGAACATTGTCCGGCATCACAAGTACAAGAAAATATCTGAAGTTTAATTTTATAATCTATCATATTTATTATTAAATCGTATATTCCCACTGCTATATAAAGGTTTTTCTAATGATGATTATAGTGATAAAGGGTATGTAAGAAACGTTAATTTCAAATAGCAGTACAGAAGGCTCAGAGCGTGTGTCCATCTCGAACTTGACCGGTTTTTTCATATCTAGTTCCTGTTATGATAAGAATAATTTTAAATTCTATTACATTGAAGAGAAATTAAAACTGTGATTAATTTGTGTTTAAACTTCTTTCTATATAAATTTTTTTTTTTTATTTTGGAAAAAAAATATGTCGTATATAGTTCGTTGCAGAAAATTATATAAGCTCACTTCATCAGAGCATGAAGATTATATTTTTGACAATATTAATTAACATATTAATCTGAAATTTAGTGCCTTCTTTTTATTTAATAATGATGTATGTATGTATGTACGTATATCTTCACGCCAGGTCCCTTGGCGTAGACAGACAGGTCCCAGGGGTAGACAGAGAGAACAGAGCGCCATAAAACGCGGTCCTTACATATTTCCACTCTTTTCATGCACGCTCGCCGGTTCTTGGGGCTCCTGACATCACCTTCTGATAAAACATGACTAATTTGGTCATGATAGGTTAGTCTTCCTCGGCTCCTACATCATTCCATTTTGGCATTGTATATCTGTTTTGTCATTCTATCATCTTTATGATGTTGTAATATAAATGCGATTAGAATTTTACGATTTACGATTTTATATGTTATAGTTACCAAATTATTATGTTATATTAGCGCACGTGGTGGGCGTTGTTATAATCTGCAAGCTTTTAGTAATAGTAATGTAAAGCTCTGATAAAGTGGACTAACTATATTTTGAATATAACGATAATAAATGATACTTTTCATTTTCTGCCTTCGAAACTTCATATATCTTCATACCGGTCTTATGCTTAATGGCTCTACATTCGTCAACGTTGACAATGGCAATCGCTGTGCAGACTTTTGTCTATTCATAAGTGCTTTATTCTAATTATCTAGAATATCCGAAATATAAATGTTTGCTTCTCCAAGATTCCTATATCATCGTCAAGACTATAGATAATAACTGCATCTGTAATATTTATTTTTGCTTTTTATTATACGCAATTGGACTCTGAACGGAATCTGAATCGCACATGCATAAAGCCGGAGTAGTTTTCTCTGGCTTTTTGTGTGATCGCCACACACTGCAAGTGTCACAGTTTTGACACGCACTTCCGACAGTGACATGAATTTTAAATAAATATTATAAGTCAAAAAAGAAAGTTTGCGGTAAGTTTTTATACAGTTTAATCACATCATCATCCTGTGCATGTTTTTGTATGGTTTATGTCTGTGGTTATAAAACATTGTGAGCGAGTTTTTTACTTTTTATACAACGTTGGGAGGCACTTTATGATTACTATATGATATGATTACTGTGGAGAATTGACGCTTGCGATACATGAAATAACACATGCCTGCTGTAACACAGCAATTCCATATGACCATTCTGATAACTTTACTCACACTAACTGTAACATATAGGAACCCAATAATCCTCCAGGGAGTTGTTACAAGATGCGATTTTCTGGGGGTGGAGGGACTACTGAAGAGATATGCCCTACTTTTCGTAATGTAATTTGATGGCATAATTTGTTTGTAAGTTGCAGGTATTTGCCCAGTTAAGCTGCTTGTTAAATATAGCCGTGACCCCTTATTTGCCAAAACGTCATTTGCATATTAGTATGGAAGTTGGCTTTAGCTTCAATCATCAAATGATGATAAGATATTTACATCATAACGTCATACATTTATCTTACTTTAAATTTTCATTGAGAATCTCATCAAAAGTTCTTATTTACATTTCACCTTCTATTCTCATACCGATCTACCATAATGTACCACCATTTACAAGTCAGTACTTGCTGGTCACCCTTACCTTACTTCAGGTTTACAGTTTGAATGGATTGCATACCGATGCCATAATAATGTTGAATAGTGATATGGGAACACGGACCGCCAACGCATTCTCTGTACGTAGGTGGTCACACCTTTATCACGGCCGCGGTACAATACCACGGCGTCCCGTTGCATTTTATGGGACGTTCCCTTAATAAATAATGGAAGTGTCATGGATAGGCACGGGACAACTATAGATATACGCTGTTACCCAGCGGGTTAACATATCGCCAATTTTGATAGCTCTAACGTACATTTTTGTAGTTATTTTTTAGTTGTTTAAGAGAGGTAGGGCGCATCAAGAGACAGCCCGTCTGGGTCTCACAGAAAACTGCAGCCAAATAACAACTCCCTAGAGGATTGTTGTGTTGCCGCGTGTGAGTGAAGTCACCAGCAAGCTCCCTAGGAGTTGCTGTGTAAACTCTAGTTGTTTACACAGCAACTCCTTGGGAGCTTGCTGGAGTCCTTTGGAGGCATCGCGCGAGTGATACTTAATATATCGGAAGCGTTAATAGGCTACGGTACCCGTTTTCCATCAGGTGAGCCGTATGCTTGTATACCTCCTGACGTAGTATAAAAAAAAAGTTGTTTCCCTGATGTTAAAAGGTTTTCTAGTACTTTTTAAGTGAGATCTGATTCATTTCGTGAGATAAAATTATCAATATTATTGATCCATAATACTCGTATTAGTTATCATTGTATTCTATGTGAGGGTTACCTTTCAATGTTAGAATTTAATATTCTAACAGATTTTATATCTAAAAAAATACGTCTCAAGCGAGATATTATTACAATATTTTTATTAACACTGGGTTAAATCAAGAAGGGTATCAAAAAGAAGGCACTCAGTTTCATAAGAATTGAGATAAGATTAAGATTCATTTTAGACGTAGAACCAAAACTAGTAACACACCATAAAAGTATGTTGTTTACATTAAGTACGACAGTAAAACACCTACAGACGTAATAGCGACATAATTTATTTCAATCGGCAACTGTATTAATCAATATCAATAAAAACTACTCATCGTCAACGAAGAACTGGTATGACGTAAAATTAAAGGCCGGTTCGCACTGAACTAATTTTGATATCTAACTCACGTGTTACATAAAATAAATAAGTGCAATACGTAAATTTTGCAAAGATGGACGATTCGCCAGTTACCAGTAACAGTAATGCTTAAAATAATTTTCAAATAAAACTTATTTTGATGTTAAACAACACAAGCTTCAAATGATTCCAATAAAAGTGTTTGTACCTTTGTACGCACGTAAGAACTTATACTTTTTTCGTGTAACAAAACATAAATAACCAGTGCGTGCGAGTAGTCTACGTTTGTAAAACAAAACGATCTATCTATAACTTCACGCCAAATCCCTTGCGGGGTAGGCAGAGAGAACCGAGCACCACGTGACTCGATCCTTTCACACCTCACTCGCTTCTTTAACATTCATTGCTCTTCTCATGCACGCTCGCCGGTTTCTAGGGCTCCTGACATCACCTTCTGATAGAATACGACCAATTTGATCATGGTAGGGAAGTCTTGGCCTTCCTCGGCTCCTACAACCTTCCACTTTTGTGTTGTAAATCAAAACGATATTGTAATAAATTACGAATGTTTTAAAAGTCACTCTCGTCCTTTTTCCCTAACGTGCCAAAACAAATATAACTTCAAAAATATGCCACTAGCGCTGAAGGTTTAGACTAATTTAGGGCCGCTATAGCAGCTTGCCGTGAAAATAGGCAATGACATATACTTATTTTAAACATATATGCGCTTAATATTATAAGATATGCAAGCGCAAAAAAGATACCTTAATAGTTGCACGATAAACGATAAACAACGGTAATTAGCGTAACCTGCTATAATCTGGTCACTGTGACTCCGAACACTTGCAATATACGTACTCCGGGACTTACTAGCGACGCCACTCGAACACAACAACACTCCAGGGAGTTGTTATTTAGTTCCGGTTTTTTGTAAGAAAGAGGTATTCAGTCGAGCTGTTTTGATGCACCTTATGCTCTTTGGTTGCTTAATGACTGGCATCTATCGATAACAACCGCGGCTCAAGGCTTAAAGTGCATTCTGAGGCCGGAGGAACTCAAGACGAATAAACTCATCCTTAGACAGGCTGCAATTGACACGTGGCTTATTTACCATCATAGTAAGTCAATAGGTCAGTTCTATAATATACTCGTACACATGGTTAAATAATTTCCTAAGTTGAATTTTCTTAGCATGAATCATAGCAAACTATGTAACCGACAAACTGCTCGATATATTCGTCATGTAAATAGTATATGCTGTTTTATAGTAGATACCATTTGAATTTGATTATGAAATAATGACAGTCGCAGGATGTGTACCTGCTTATTAATTTCGACGCAAGCTTCAACTCGAGTTCAAATTATACATTTGGTCATAGTTAAGTATACCACTAAAAATGTGTCTAGGTTATATTATGTATGTGCAGTCGGATTATGACATAGACTTAGTATAAGGATTCTAAGTCTATAAATATATATCGATAAATAATCGAAATGGCCTGTGGTTACGATAAATCTTTTTCTTTAGCTCATAAACACATTTGCATTTTACAATAATACGGTATTTTTTATTTTTGTCTATATTTTAATGTATGGGGCTAATCTCCCAAACTTTTATTGACGGGACTTTCATAGGCCGGTCGTAGAATTTTCACGGAGTTTGTTTGGCTACTTTTTGGCTCTGTATTATATTACATTTATTTACACGGAAATGCAGTAGAGAATTAAGATTGAAAATAAAATACTTTTGAAATTAGGTAGTCATAAAATACTCTAATATCTATACTATGTATGTTTGATATAGTTCTATATGATATTATAGTATTACCTTGTCTCTACCCCGGGGCCATATTTACCGGATGCTTCTACTGTCATGTAGTATTATCAGTCTACGTAATACCTACCAGTGATTAGTTAAGTAATTTAACGCCTACGATAATTTTGTTTGACGGGCAAAAGTGAAATGCACCTGTCAGATTGTCGTCTATCCTTCTATGTAAAGCAGATTATTTTTTTTATTACATTAGATTGAAATTTCAAAAGAAAGACATTGGTTGTCTGACAGGTGCCGTAGCAACTTTTCAAATACGAGAGATACAATCGTGCCTGAAAGTGTGATGTGAATGTTCGATAGATCTTTTGTAGTTACTTTTGAGTTTTAATTTTTTTTAATACTTTTAAAGTTGATTTAGGACTTACTTAATAATTTTGAACATGCGTCGATACTAAAATACAAAAGTGTTACTTTTAAGAGGTAGCTGTATAATTATTTACAAGTTTGAGCTTCTTGAGCTCACTATTATAACATTACAATTAAGGAACATGAATTTGGATAATAGGAAATAGGAAGTTTACTATATTGAATTAAACAATTTTTAACGGAAGTATCGCGTATTTTATTTATTTTGTTGAACCTGACGTTTCGAACGCTTTGCAGCGTCCGTGGTCGCAGGATACTTCCGTTAAAAATTGTTTAATTCAATGTGTAACAATCGCGAAAACCTAAGACAATAATACTAAGTTTACTATACTTTTTTTTTAATAAAAATAATGAACTTTTCTTAAACGGTTCCAAATACATAGTATACAGCTCATTATGCTCATTTATATCAATAATACTTGCAAACAGTCGACTGAAGATCTAGAAAATGTAGCTCACAGTTGTAGGAAAGATTAGGAAGATAGTTCTGTAACTCATATGTCGCAATTTGTAGGAATCGCTAATTACTGTTCTCTATGCTAACTCACATTCCGAAGTCGGATCAAATATCCAATTTTAACCATTTTTGTTAGCGTGTGTACCCATCGGAATCATTGCACAGATACCGTGAACTTTTTTATTGAATTGAATGAGTCGGCCGTGCCCATTTAGGGTCGAACTGATGTTCACTTGGGCACTAAAATATAAACGTTGGATATAAATCCGCGATCTATCAAGATCACTTGCATTCTTTCCCATGTTCTTACATTACTGCCGGATAATATGTTGTCCCTAATACGTAGCTGGTGGTTCAATCGCTTAATAATTATGAAGAAGTAGATGTTTTGATTTAGATTTCGATAAATTGCAAGGATACAGCGGTAAATTGGGAACTAGCAAATTGCAAGTCGTTCTTGTATATTCATTTATTTATAATCACATACTAACGGATGTACGGACGGCTTAGTAAACGGTTTACCGTGTACAAGTCACTATGTAAAAATAGAGTAAGTTTCGGTTATAAATAAAAAAAAAGTCACCAACATTTTTTCTCATCACGTGCAGAACATTATTGTTAAGTGTAAAGTGAAATGGTAAGTGTAAAGTCCATAGATAAGTCTAAATTGTGATAAAATGAAACTCTGCCATTAGGCGAATGTACGAGTATAGTACCACCCAAGAATTAACAATAAACAATATAAATGAAAACTTTAAACTTATAATCACATCTACAGATTTACTTTTAACATTAGTATGGAGATGACGCCAACTATGCCAACTTATAAGATTTTCATAAACAATAAAATTTATTGTAACAGTATTTGGCAATTTGAAAAACACCTGTGTTGGCAAGTTTCTTAAGAGGTTTTTTCTTCCCCAATGGTTATTTTCGAAATACTGGTAGATTAAAACATCAAAATAAAATAATATATGCAATAAAAAAAAAAATGATTATTTTTCAGAGGTATAATATTCCTAGGACCCTATTATGAGCCTATTAGACATCGTGACCTCCTTTGTTCTACTTATAGTGCGTATGTTATGGTAATAAACCAGTTAGCATTGTTGCGGAGGATCTACGCCGGCGCAGCTCTGACCCCGTCGTTATTACTATGTAAGTATAGCATGTGAGTGCGTGTACGCATATCAATTGATGACGTCATTTATCTCAGTGTTTATCAACCTTCGGTTAAAATACTGTGCAATAGTGAGCTGAATGATTGCTAAATGTGTGTTTGTCTGGGTTTGGGTGTTTTTAAAAGAGGTATCAAACCCCCGGGTCACGAAGTACCTTATCCATACTTTTGAAAAAAAAAAACTTGAGTCTTTTATAGTTTCCTGCGAGTGAGTGACATAACCAGCATGCTCTTTAGGAGCTGTTTTAGCAGCAGGAATGGCAACGCGCAAGCATTTGTTTCTGTATTGCAAGCTTTTATAGGCTACGATAACCGTCACATAGTATTGTCTTAGGTTTTCGCGATTGTTACACATTGAAATTAAACTATTTTTAACGGAAGTATCGCCTGTTTTATTTATTTTGTTGGAACCTGACGTTTCCTGTCTTTCAGTCAGTCTTTCCTGCGACCACGGACGCTGCAAAGCGTTCGAAACGTCAGGTTTCAACAAAATAAATAAAACACGCGATACTTCCGTTAAAAATAGTTTAATTTCAATGCTACGATAACCATTATAAATCAGGTGGGCTATATACTTGTACCCCGTGTACAAAACAAATGTATAAAAAAATAGTTTTTTAGTGGTGGGGTTGTCACTTTTCAACTTCGTGGACAGCGCGCTCCGCTACGGAGACGTGATTGGTTAGCTCAAAATGGCAGTCGCTGCTCATTTGACTATGAACTTCGTTTAGAGTTGGATAGCTGACCGTTTCTGTGTATGCGTCAATTGTGTTGTATGTGATACAAATGTACATGAATTGTATATTACTCGCAGCATCCTTCTACAACGTTGGTGGGCATCGGTTAGAAAATAATCCTCTAACACTAGAATCGCAATTCGTGACACTGTGCTCTTCCAGAGGACATTCGCCAATTGTTAAGTTGTATGTAAGATGAATATACTGCTAAGTAGTAGTCTGTTTTCCTAAGAGACCGAAGCATGAGGTTCTTTAAAAGGTCCTGAAGAGCTTTTTACAGAGTCAGCAAGGCGCGAGTGCTTGCTATCTTTGCTGTTGTAAGTACCCGAAGAGCACAGTAATTGTTTACTATTATGTAAGACTTACACTTACTTAGCGGTTTAAAATAACTGCCATTTATTTGCTTAGTCAATAATACAGTCAAGATATTAGGATCAGTCACCATCAGGCATGTAACAAAAGGTTTGTATTACAGTTTATATCCTATATCTATATCCTACTTATATGTAATATACGGATTTTTCTTTATGAATTTTATTATATAATCCGTATTTTTGTCTACATCTAGCACAAGTTTGCAACATTTGCTTATCAGGAACTAAGGACTTTATTGCAGAGACATTCGATTCACTAATAAAGTTATAAATTTTATCGAGCCATTTTACTATAGTTTGATAAAGTAGACTAAATTTAGTCTTAATTAGGCATTAAATAAGGTTATTTTATGGGCTGATAACATAAAATTAGCGCAAATGGCGATAAGCGGATTTGGAAACAACTTTATCAAGTAAAAGAGTACTGGAGTACAGTCAAATATTATTTAATAAACTAATCAGCAAAATAAATTATACATATTTCACAGTTCGTGACTATCACACTTAATTTTAACGACAAACTGACAAATAAGTAAGGAACGCTTGAATGTACCTATATGTAATTAAAATTATATTTCAGTATATCGAAATATTTGTTATTTTTTTATACAATATCGAGGCACACAATACCACCTGAGTTAAAAGGGTTACCGTTGGTTCATAGCCAAAACGCCGCTTGCAATACAAAAAGCATCGCTCGCACATAGCCATCTCAGCTGCTAATATATCAACTCCTTAGGAGCTTACATCGTAATCTCAATCACTCGCAGGACGAGTGAGTGAAGATACCTGTAAATGTTAAAAGGTTGACTAGAACTGCATTAAAAGTGCATTAGTTAATTTTGATGAGCCCTGTGGTGTAGAGGTTAGCAATGATTGCTACCAAGGCTCGTGAGTTCGATTCCCACACAGGACAAACATTTGTATCCATGAACATGTGTGTATTTGTGTTGGTCTAGATATTTTAAAAAAAGGCAGGGTAAATTAAAGCAGTCCATCTGGGAAAATACCTCCATTTCACAGAAAACTGCAGCTAGTTAACAACTCCCTGGACTATTATTGAGTTTGAACGAGTGAGTGATGTCACCAGTAAGCGCCTAAGCAGTTGCTGTGTTAGCAGCAGAGGTGGAGTCGCGCGAGCGACACTTAACATGTTGCAAGCGTACATAGGTACGGTAACCGCTTTATATTAGGTGGGCCGATATGTTTGTATCCCGACGTTGTTTATAAAAAAAAATTAACAAACTGAGACAACGGAGACTGGCAAGTTTAAGCTTTGAAGTTGCGTTACTAACCACTGCGCTACCGACCTCGTCAAAAGTTGCTTGTTGTAGTTTATCAAACTGTTCATCTAGTAGTGACTGCTACGGCGCCACAAACGAGCACACTACAAGATTGTATCACTAAACTGTCATCCTTGATGTTTGTCATCATCTATACATATTATCTGATGACAGTAAGATGGGTGACAAAGTTGGGGCCGGCCGCAATTGATATCCGACGTTTTATACGTGGGTCGACATGCTTAGTCATATACCTACTAAACTTGACAATTAAAAAGCATTTGTTTTGACTCTACTTTTTCCTACAACATCAGGAGTCATTAAGGATATGGCTTATCAGATGTGAAGTGGTTACCGTAGTCTTTGAATGCTTGCCATCATGCCCTACTTTGCTGTCTATCCCTAACTTCACGCCAAATCCCTTGCGGGGTAGGTAGGGTAGAAAGAACCTGCCTAATACCCTAACGTTGCTAATCTAATATAATACGTCGTTTATATCTAACCTACATCAAATTCATACGAGTATATCATTTTGTAAGTCAATTCTGTGACCGCTTTTTTGACTTATATATATGTACTAGCTGCAGCCTGCAAGTTCTTGTGTCCCGTGGGAACCACTTTTCGTTTTCCTCGGTTTCTAAGGGTAAGGTAAGGAATAGTTTATAACCTTCCTCAAGAATTGGGCCATCCAATGAAAAATATTTTTTTAAATTCAACAATAGTACGAGTAGTTTTGCGTTCAAACAAACTCTTCCGCCTCATATTTTAGTACTTAGATTAGTAGTAGACTAAGTAGATTTGATACTAGCAGATCCAATAAATATCTACCTAGCCACTACCGGGTCCAACTGTATTCATTCGTCACAATATTCACAAAAAATCATTAACATTTTTATACTTTAAGTTTCTGGAGGGTTGTTGTGTTCCTGCACGTGAGGGTGGTTTTCAGTAAGTTCCTAAGGATTTGCTGTGTTAGCAGCAGAGGTGGCATCGCGCGAGTGATACTCAATGTATTACAATCATTCATAGGCTCCATGCTCATATGGCCGTATGCTTCTATGCATCTCGACGATGTATAAAAAAAGGGCGGCTAAAATCTCGCGATACAAATTGTGTCGGAACCTTTAATGAGTTTTACATCATGCTGGCCGTGGCTTTATTCAGCTAAGGTAACAAACAACCGTACAGTTTGCGCGATGCTAAAATTTTCCCCCTGGGTTGTAGAAGTCTGCCAGCAGACACTCCATGTAAAAATCAGTATCTTCACCAACTCGCTAGGCTTAGATAGTGGACCCCGCCAATCCTAATGGGTTAGGAAACGGAATAACGCTTAGAAGAAGATGTATTAGACGTTTATATCTGTTATAAAATAATTTATATCCTTTAGTTCACGACTCGTTCTTCATTGACACGTAATATGTATAGTGAATATAGGTATGATGTTGAAATGTCTATAGCCGTGGGCTTAAACTAGTCAGGTAATAATCGCATCACCTCGAGTTTATCATCATAAATCTATATGATGACTATCGTAACGAGAACTCGGGCAAGGCTGACGATCTCCTCCCTTGTGACTGTTGCGTGACTGCTCATATGCATATGCGCAATATACATATATGACAATAATCTGCATTAAGTGATTGTTTATATGATAACATCATGCATCTAGTTTTTATTTTGAAAATACATTTCACATAATTATGGTGACAAGATTGGCTTCGAAAATGCTATGTATTAAATTGGTTAACGTTACATAAAAACCTTACAAATTTGCCTAGGAGAAATTTATACAATAACATTATACATGATGTATTAGAAAGAAAGATAAGAAGGAAGGAGAACTTAAATTTGCAATTTGTTTTGACCAATTTCTTTGTATCAATTTTTAATCTTACATGCTAATATTAGTAGAAATTTAAAACGTTAATAATATTGAAAAAGAGTTTTATGCTCCGCAGGTTTTACATCTAACGAGTTAGTTACCTCTGTCTAATTTTATCGGAAATAATAAGAATATCAATTTAACAGAAATTGAATTATAATTTATTTTTACCACTGTTGATATGCACGTCTCCCTGAAACTGAAAGTGCAGAAGGTATATTCCAGCACACTGGTCAATTGCGGGATGGCAGAGGATAGTGCTGTCAACCCACCCTCTGCTGGCAGGCCACTGATGATGTAATTACATGTATGTATGTATGTTTAACACTTGTTATCTATCGACAACAGTCGGGATCGACGGCTTATCGGACCTCCAATATGGAGAAACTGGAAATGATTAAACCCACCCGTTAATATGTACTAAAAATTGGTACGAAAACTTTATCTATGTTGTTTATTTTACTTTATTAATACGTACATAATAAAATATTACGATATCGCATATAAATAATATATCTATTTATACAGCCTTAGATACATACATGTAATTACATACCTTGAGCATAGTTAAAATAATGCGCGTAAGACTATCATTACTATGATGATTTGTTGGGATTCATTCGATGGTCATTCAATATGACCAAGTTAAGACATCCAAGGCGAAGATGTAGATTGCGCCAATACTTGGGATGACTTGGTCTCATCAACGCTATTTATTGAGGATGTCCTGGATGACCATAAACAAACTGTTTTGTTGTAACCTATTATTTATATAATTAATGCAGAATTTCATAAGCCTCTCTTGAGTTCATCCCACTACGAGCTTATGAAGATTTTTTTCAGTACAAGAGATTTTAGAGAACACTTCGATTTAGTAGTAACTTGAAAGCCGATATATCAATGGTAACAGGTATTACCGGGACTAAACATACTAAAAACCGTACACTCACCGTACCCAAAGACAGTTTGCGGTCAATTTTGCTTAACTTGTGTGTACCCATGAACAATTTTGAATGACATGTCAATTTATTAAAATATAAAAAATGCTATTTCTAAAATCACCAAATACAGGATTAATTAATAAAATATTTAGTTTAAATTAAATTATCAATTTATTTTTAATAAAAAAGAAGCATATAATTTGTATATATATTTTTAGATAACTTTTCAAAATCTTTTATATTGACACCCCTCTGGATAGGTTCGGAAAATGCATTTTTTCCAAGTCTGTACTCGGAGTTTATAATAAGCGATATTGTTTTCTTTATGACGTCTCATAGTCCAAGCCACTCGGGATAACGTAAGAATTCTAACGACATCATAAATTTGAATTGCTTAACTCGTTCAGTAGTTGTAGGGGAATTAAAAACTCACAAACACACGTATACGATTACTGAAAATCTTGCACTCCTTTTTAGCGGTAGTCGTGTATAAAGGGCAGACACGAAAATGCCAAGAGTTTCCAATAAGTAAAGCTCGCTACGCTGAGATTCGCATTATCTACATTATATCTAATTTAGCTTAGTGACAGCTAATAGCACGACGAATCATTAATTACTTTATTAGGTATTATAATATCATATAATATGTTGAACCTGTTGTAGTAAGACCTTGAAATAAAATTATTGTATTTGAATTAATATTTTTATATTTAAGGCAATCATATTAGTACCAAAAATGCCCGAGCAGTTATAAAATTTCTTATATGCAGTTGACGCGGGATGGGCCCGTACTTCATCATAAACTGCATTTTACGATAGTGTTAGTGCACTTATGCATACATATCGGCCTCGTTGCACAGATGCTCTAATAGGATGCAGTTATGACGGCCAGAACGACCACTGATAAGCCCTATTGAGACATTTACATACACGTTCCATTTACGACTTGCTTTGCCAGTACTCCATGTATTTCCAGAATGAATAGTTTAGATAAAATACAGAAGCGTTGAAGTTTACATTCTATTTCCATACTTAGAATGAGATTCCGTAGATAGGCAGATTTGATAATTTTGTCAAGATTTCTTCATTAATATTTCGTCCAATTAGTAAAAGATTCATAAGTGCTTAACACACATACTATGTCGACCAAGAACAGTAGTAAAGATCTCGGAAGAAATTTCACATATTACGGTGAAGAGAATTTACAAATGACCTTATTATTCACAATAAAATCATATTCGAAAAATTATTGGAATTGTATGGATATGTCAATTCTAGCAGAATAGATTTTTTCTACCTGAAACAAACCACTTATTTATTTACAGCTATTATACCTATCAATATTAATATATAAAGCTGAAGAGTATATTTGTTTGTTTGAGCGCGCTAATCTTTGGAACTCCGATCTATCTAAGCTATCTGGAACCAATCGGATTTGAATAAGTCTTTTTACATTTGGTAGCCCAATTCTTGAGAAATGTTATAGGCTAATCAACATCACGATGCGACTCTTAGAAGCCGAAGAAGAAGAAAGAAAGTAAAAAAAGCTGTTTCAACGGGATGCCGGATGTACTACGCGCGGACGAAGCCGCGAGGTGCATTCTGGTTACATAAAGCAGTATCAGTTGAGTGAAACCAATTTCATTAAGGTGATACTTATTCGATCATTCACTTGTTGTTATCACTATAGCTGCATGGGAATAGTACTAACAGAAGTACATTCATTGACAGATATTCATAATGCAGCTAGATTATTTGCTTTGTTTGATAATAACAGAACTTTGTAATAAAATAATCAACTTGTGCGATGCAATAGCACATATCCCTCGTTTAGCGCTTTAGCATTAATTACTTTGATAAGAGTTTGTATAAATCAGTTCACGCAATTTCGCTGCGCATAGCATTCATATCCATAGCATACGCATAGCATACATATCATTATCTATTAGCAATTAGTACACGTCGATTTAATCTTTCATCCTTAAATTATCATCATCACCGCTGTACTGCTAGTACTCGTACATAACTTGTACAAAATAAGAACATTGTCTAATTAGAAATATGAGCATTGTATAATTAGTTCAACAAAATTGAGTTTAAAAAAATAAAAAAGCACCTTCAGAGTGACATCAACTTTTTACCCTGTTGTGCATTAATCTTATTAAATGAAGGGCAACCCAGAGTTTAATATTTATACTTAACTATATGATTTTATTACACCTGGTTTATATTATTGCATTTCAAAATGTTCACTGCTATTTTGAAAATTGACAGGTCTAACTTATGTTTTTAAGATAGGTAGGGCGCATCAAAGCAGTCCGTCTGGGAAAGTACCTCCACCTCAGAGAAAACCGCAGCCAAGTAACAACTCTTTAGACGGTTGTTGTGTTCCTGCGTGTGAGTGAGGTCACCAGTAAGCGTCCAAGGAGTTGCTGTGTAAGCAGTAGAGGAGGCATCGCGCTGGTGATACTTAATATTTCGCAAGCGTTAATAGGCTACGGTACCCGCTTTACATCAGGTGGGCCGTATGCTTGTATGCCTCCCGACGTAGTATATAAAAAAATGTTAGTGACAGTCATTTCCAATGTACTGTAGTACATGTTAAGTGTATGTCTCGTTTACATACTTTGTATTTACTAATACTAACTCTATGGAATATTGATAAGATCACAAACAGATTCATAGGCTTGTTAGTAACCATGTTCTCGTTGCTAACAAGAATACGAATTACAATAATATAACCATTTCTGGAATTAAATGTGATGCTTCTTTGAAGGCAACGTTCCAAATGGAAAACACTTGTCCATTAATGAGTATTAAATAATGGATTCACATTTTCACTTTGGTAATTCCTGTGAAGTCACCTCAGGCGTGTAGTTATATGACATTTCATAGATTGAAGATATTTATTATTATTATTAATTAATATTGTCTGACAAATTACACAGCGCCATCTAGCCCCAAAGTAAGCCAACCTTGTGTTATGGGTACTAGACAACTGATAAACATACGTAAATACATTCTTTTTTTTTGTAAATACATAGGTACTTATTATACATAGAAAATACCCAGACCAATACAAACAGACATGTTCATGCACACAAATGTTTGTACTGTGTGGGAATCGAACCCACGAGCGTTGGTGTCAAAGAAGCGTTACAACGCGTTTCACCACTGAGCCACCGAGCTCGTTAAATCAACACATCAACATAAGGAGAAAATTACATCAATCTTTCATACAGTTTCGTACAATAGGGATTCTTTTATGTGCAATTCAATAAGTACAAATAAAGAATATTCAACGGCGCAGTTTGCACCAACGAATCGGGCTATGAACTTGCTCAATGCTTTAATTGCCCAGCACTCGGACGTCGATATTTTTAACTGTAATATCACAGAATTCACACAGAAGTGCTATTTTTATTTGTGGAATGTTATCAATACAATTTAAGAATGTCTATTTAATATGTTTATGTATTCAATTGTATTTGTATTGTAGCTCACTACACGCTTTGGTTTTTTTACTGTAAGTGTAGTGAGCAATTGTAATAAATAAATAAATAAATTCAAATGAAAACAAGACAAATTTCATAATCCTAGCTCAACTGAAAGTAGTCAACTTTCAGTTCCGCTGGGATTATGAAATTTCACAAAAATGTAAAATCTCTATTTTAAAATATCTATGTAAATAGCTCTATATATTTTTCAATAAATCACAAATCCATACCTTGGATTATTAAATTTTGTATAAAGCGAAGTTCTTATTATCAGTTTAGGGAAAAATCCCAACATTGCGATTTTGTATTTACATTGGTTCTATGGCAAGAAATGATAAATCAAAGTAATAAGATATTTGCCGTTGACTTTCGATCATAAAATGTGGGAAGAAAAAATGCCGCGGTTTTTCTTAGAGACCACAGCATGAGGTTTTTAAAAACTGCATACCATCAGGCAAGCTACACGATTGTTGACTACTTTAATTAGTATAAAAAAGATAATTGAGAAGGATTTTTTCTTCATAAAACTAAACTACAGAAATTTTGTCGCGATTATTATATGAATGTATACATAATTACTATCATTAAATCTAGTTCATAAACAAAAAATAGTCCTTGAACGTATATAATATGAACGTTTGTCAGCGATAACTCTCTACTCGATTTCTAGTTATTGATAAAATTTGGAGGTTTGGTATGTAACGCAAATTTCATCTAGTGATATAGAAAACAAAAGCTCTACTTAATAGATATGCCGCGAATGTTGTAATGATAGAACAAGACCCAATGACCCATCCGAATGGTGCCAACAATAGCCAATGCTCAGGAATCAACAATTATGCGGGCACCGCCTGTTAATCAGCATTACAGGCAATCGACCTTCCACAATGGTACCATAGAACTGGTCTGCCACTTGCGAGCTGTCATTAAGCCCTATCGTAGCGCCATTGCAGAGGAGGGCGGCATAATCACCCAACGGGGTATAATCGTTTCAAATTCAGGTCAAGATCTTCATGCATCATCTACGACGTGTCTGAGGCTGTGATACCGCTACGGTTGATTGTTTTTGAATACAGTGTGATACAATGTTTGTAAACATGGGCGCATAGACGAAAAGTAGAAATCTTAATGTTCTGCATATGGACAAAACATGAAGTACTTTTACAAAAATGAGAAAGGCAAAGCATCGATTTACTGCAATGTCAAAAAACAGTATTATACCAAACAATACATGTCAAATAATACAATATTAAACAACAATCAATTAATACAAACATTCAAGCTTACCCCGTTAACAAAACTTTTAATATTATAGGAACATTTATAATTATTTTTTGTTTTATAGTGCTCTGGTATTTAACTAAAAAAAAATTAATGAAATAAGTTTTACTTTTATTTTCTCTCATTTATTTTGTTTTAATAAACAGTAATAGAAGCGACCGCGATACATATGATCACGATAGGGGTTTATATGTTCCGGATTACAGAAATATAGTGCTTGTCACAGAGTATCATCTGTTGAAGAAATACAGAATATCCTATGCTAAAGGATTAGAATCATAGATTTAGTTATCATGATAAACAGTCGCATAACACTTCAAATAATTATATAGAGGAGTCAATTTTTTTTCTTATTATTCACTGAGTCCGTATCTTTTGGCTATTGTTTGTTATTTTTATTATTTAAAGTTGTTGTTTATTACTTAACGCTAAAAGTTAACTTTAAGAGTTATGATCGTGAAATTTCAAATCAAACTTACTTACCCAGTTAGTGGAACTACAATGTTGCATTCAAAACCTGGTATAATGAATAATGGCCGGATAAGTAACCTGAATATGGTCTGATGTTTTTGAATAGGTGAACACATTGTGATTATTTAAACAAAAAGTCATAACCCTCAGATAGTCACAATTTTACTCCTTACAGACCGGAAAAAAAATTGTAACTGAAAAACCAATATTGAGAGGGCATATTTTTTTCAGGAACACCGTTCCTATATGAATTATATATGTTTGTCTGTCGCCTTTTTTCGAATATTCGAATTTTGACTTCAGATTCGGATTCAGCATAAAAAAGTAGAATAGTAATATTCAGGAACACCGTTCCCATCTCAGGAACAAGGTCAAAATGGCTGACAAATTAAAAAAAAAAATTTAATTGTTATATAATTGACGAGCCAGGTGTTCCTCTGGTCTGTGTCGTGTTTTTATTGGTGCCGTCTTTAATGCAACTGAGTTTTGATATTTTTTTTATAACTTTCATAAGAGATATGAAAATATCGAGGTTTTAGTGCCCTATAGGCTTACAGATTAAAATCTTTACAGATTAAAACAGATTAAAATCTAGATTTTAATATGTTTACCTTCTGCGACCATTTTGTTACTCAACTATGTTTCATATAATCTTTTACCGCCTTATATTTTTATTACTAGCAAGTGTGTATGCAAGTGTAATGTTGTATTTAACACGGGAGATATGGCAATAACGTAAATAGAAGTTACTGAGAAGCCTGATGACGGACAAATGCGTCAATGACTCGTTATCACGACAATTCTGTACTTTCTTATAAATCTTGTTATCCCCTTTTAGTACACAATGTATATATATCATACTTGTACTGCCTCTGCGTAAATTTATCTAACTACTTATTTATTCTTTATACCATGTCAATTGGCCAACAATCATATAATCCGTTTGATAAGAGGTGCTACCAGCGTACAGAGATTATGGAAATCGACCGATTGGTTTCCGTAATCTCTGTACGCTGGTAGCAAAGGCAAAAAAAAAAGCTATGGAAGTAGCTACGCACAATCTCCTATTGTGCGTAGCTATTTCACTGCTAACACGGCGACTACAGGGTCCGCCACTTAACCACATGCACATGTACGCATACTAAAATTGCTTGCTTGAATCAAATATTGCGCGCTCTTCTGAAAGGCAACTTTTTCATAAATATAACTGCATGTTGCATGTATATATACGAATTTATTTTATATATATATATTTAAAATCGAATTTAACAAAATAGCTTCAATCTATTTATCTTATGATTTTAGAACGTCGGAAGGATGGAGGTACTTCAATTACTTAGACTTGTTTATATTCAATAATTCTGCAGGTATAACATTAAATAAACAGATGCTCATTTGATACGATGATTACAACCAACAACGAACAACGAAACAATATAATAAATCTCATAAATAATAATTCAAACGACATCTATACAAATGTTATGAATAACAAACATTACGCAACCCGATAACTTGTGTAAAGGACATTATTCATACTGATCGGTTCCTCATCGGCAACATTTGGTCTTACGAAACTGGTTCTTCTTTGCCATAGTGACACAACGACCCAATACTTCAAATACAAATTAACAATGACACACGTTTACAATGCGACCCACGTGGAGCCTTGGCATTATGAAAATGTCTGGCAGATTCCTTCGGATGATATGCTGCCACCAATTGTTAGGAGGTATTACGCACCGAAGACTAGTCGTCGTCGACTGGATGTCATTTGCCATTTTGACTAGCGATGATGACAGTTAACTGACGAAATTCAAAGCTTAGATATTCTATTAGACATATTATAATTAAAGTGTAATAGAAATTGCGTGCTGGCGTTATGATTCCGTCGGGTAGTTTAGAATAACTAAGAGGAGAAACAGATACAGAAATAGAGACTTAAATATTTTTGTAATGGTAATGATATTTCCACCATGTTTACACATGTAGTTACTATTTGATTATAACAAACACTTTTGTGCATTTCAAGGGTTTGAAATAGTCACTTCAAACTGTATGTAAATTTATTTTTACGTCCTACCAAGATGCGTTATAATTTTTAATACTCTGTTTATCTAAGCAAGTAGTTACATTTCAGTATTTTTAATTATTTCAAAAGTAATTAATTCTATACAGGTCCTAGCTATGTTTGATGTAAATTGATTTCGTGATTTTTGCTATATAACAAAAAATATTTTTAACAAAAGTTTCTGAGCGAAAATACCTATGGTCCGTCAGTTAACTAGTGTGAAAACCTCTTAAGTATTCTACAACCAGATATCGATGAGCAATTGTTACCCACGAGCTATCCGTTACACGCGCCATACATTGGCTCGGTTATTACCTAACTGAAATTATCTAGATTTTTGTTACGCAATACACGCGTGGAGGAGAAGTTAATGGTATGGTCAGCTTTCCTATTCTCGATGTAGATTTTACTTTTTTAGTAGATATGAAAAGAATATTGAAATGTATTGTACTCATTAAAGAAGTATGTTATGCAGAAAGTTCTATTGCGAGTATATATTATTTGCGAAAGTATAAGTTACTTAAAAAACTGAGCGTAGTAAAGAATCCTTTATTATTTAGTTATTAGATGCGGGTGTAATTTCGTGGAAGTCACATTTCGGTCAGTGTTCATATTTAGATATCCTCCTCATCTCCTCTCATTTTTATATAATCAAGATACGAGATATCATTAGAGAGATCTCATAACCGAATCGGTTTTAGGTGTAATTGAGTAATATATATTTTTGTTTTTGCGTTCTACATCTATTTCATCATTCTTTTCTCCTGCATTATTTATAGATGTCTGAACTAACGGAGCATTCTTAACACCGACACTCTCTTTCAGATTACGTTTCATTTTGAAATTAACACGAACACGATTTGCAAGCATTACATGTCAGCTTTTGTGCAATGCTCGCATCTCGATGGCATTTTTCTACTTTCAAGCTCTCTCTATCATACCCAAACTCGCTTGCAAACGTTAGCGTTCAGGGCTACTTTGTACATAGCACACTGTACCATCTAGTTCGTGATTTTTGCCAAGAAGTTTTTCCAATAATCCATTCTCTTCCTTATACTCTCAACTCTCACCCCACACCAGCGGTGTCATTCTTGATAAAAGCACATCCAAGATTTAAAATGTCATTCACATGTTTGTTATGTTGTGATTTTCTTTCTTTCAAATACCATACAGTAAAATTTAATGCAGTAACGGTATCGTCTGCATAAATCAGTCAATTTGACACAAGATTAATGCGAAATCCTATATACATTCATAGATCTTATTTCTTGTGGACAATTAGGTGTATACACTACGAACAGCATGTACCCAATATTGACCTCAAACCCGGACTACAAGTTGCCATTTGAACAGTAAATAAAGGTTATCTGAAAATTTGTGAATGGAGCACAGGAGCTATGATAGCGGAATCATATAAAGTCTCATTGTCAAACCAAGATCTGTTAATCAACACCTGTTGCTCAATGCTAGAACTTTTCTATTCAACATTTCAGAGGTTATGATATTTACGTCTTTGGATTTGAGAGCAACTAAGATTACTTTGTACGTTTTATTCTGCACAATTTGTACATTAAACCATATATCTATTTTTGTAAATGTTTCGCTCTCGAATACCTGACAGAGTCTAGTTGAGCAAGATCGTTTTGTGTCGACTATCTCGGTGATTACTGCTGACGTGCCGACCATTTCATTGTTTATTGCCCATTATGGCTCATGAGTATGTGTTTTGAAATATTAACGACTCAATATTGACTGCTGCGGCATTTGTGCTCAGGTCAAACTGGAGAAAGAGGTTTTATAGGTGCCTGTATTACCTCATGTAAAATTTGCAAAAAGTGCAGGGTCAATAGCCCGTTTAATAAATGATTGCCAGTAATTAAATATTTTTCACGGGAGTACTTTTGAAACTTGATTTGTACTGACGTATCGCGTTAGCTTTAAAAAGTACTTCTAAGAGGAAATTGAGAGTGACATTACGCGTGTCAATTTAATCGAACACGCAAATTAAGTAACATCATCTATAACCTGTCTTTGATGAGGCTTACTTGTCTTTAAGGCATTCATGTTCTCGGCTGTTGCCAATAGATGACTATCATTAAACCGAATGAGTTACTTTCGAGTGAGTTGAAAACATTCGCTTATCCACAATGGAGCAACCAGAACATGGGAAAATGACTGAAACTTCTTCAATTAAATAGAGATCCAAATTTCATCCTGAAATAAAGGTAGGTTAATGTGATATGATGTCATGACGCATGCATAGTACAAAAAAAACTGAGTGAATAGCTCCTTCAAGGTTTGCAGGTTCTATTCTTACAAAAGTTAACACTTGTTTTGCTATGGGTGTTTTTATGTATCATAAGTAGGTATATAAAACAGTGTATATTCATCAGAAATATCCTTTATAATTTCCTTTCTGGTGGATTGTTGTGTTTCTTATATTAGCATTGAAAGTGTCAACGTGCGAGCCTTACTTCTTGTGCCGCAAGCTATATACGAGTACATAAAGGCTTTAGTAATCACAGTATCCAGTGCCATCTATTCACTAATATTACTTTCCATGTATCAATCATTATATAATTTTACTTAAGTACATTTGAATGTTTCAGTATCCTGCTTTTAAATTATAGTTACAAAGTTCCGAAGGTTGATTGTTAATAGTTTTCTAACTAATGACTTGTCGAACTGCTTTGACAGTCGTCTGACAAACGGATACGCGCACTGCTTAATCAGCGATTGAGAGATAGTGACAAATAATATATTTTTTTATAATATAAAATATTATGTAAGTTCAGTCAAGGTATACTGGATGTCAACTTAACGAATGTATTATATAGACCTTTTATCAATAACAGGATTTTGATATGATAATCTAAATCGGCAATATTTGCAGCTTGCAAGTAATGCCGATTTAGATTAAAATATATTTAGATTTGACGAGGCCGGTGGTGGAGTGGTTCGCAATGGTTACTTTAGCACCAAGGCTCGGGGGTTCGATTCCCACACAGGATAAACATTTGCATGCATGAACATGAACACTCATCAGAGCACACACACGCATCAAAGCAGACCGACTGTGCAAGTAGTAAGTAGAATAGAAAAGAATTCCAAGTAGGCATACAGCACCTGCATCAGCACCAGCATCTGTTATGCTAGTACAATATGTCAATTGACGTAATTACCTACTATTTGTGTAGATGACCACTCTTCTTTAGAGCCAAATTCAACCTTAGCTGTTCCTTGCATACCCTTCGGATTAGCAAATGAGACTGGCGAATTAAGGGTATAGCTCTACTTGGTAAGAAATCCAGCGACAGGGAAAATAACTACCTCACAGAACAGACATAGGCAAATAGCCAGAAGTAAGCAAGTTTACTTACTGCCTCATTATATTTATAGATATGATTTACATTCTAAATATCTCAGAAGTAGACAAGCCCGGCTATATAAATTTAAACATTCATGTCCTACTGCAATCGTTCAAAGCCAATTGAATACATCTAATTTCATCTCGAATCAAACAGTTGAAGTGATGCACGGGACTCGAATCTTGAATGGGCCATGAATATCTCAGAGCTGCCACGTTACCGTGACATGGACGAGCGACGTGATATCAGCATTAAGAGCAATCTCCTATAAGTGCAATTACGTACATCGGTACAAATTCTGGAGCGAATAGCATTACCTTATAAGAGCATCATTAAATCGAAAAAATAAATGTATTGGGCTCGCCTGACGTTTATATAGGAACTCACTAATTAATAATTAAGAAGGTTGATGACAAGTACGTATGTTGATTTGACAACAGACACCCTAAATTCGACATCTTATTCTTAGAACACGTCAATAACATTTCGAAAAACATTTGTGTAAAATTCTTATAACAACAGACTAAATATTTTTTTTTTTTCAAAAGATGCTGTTAATATATGTCTTGCACACCCTTGTATTTATAAGATCATTTTATCAAAACCCAACTCGGTAGGTTCGGAAGACTTTTTTCTTCGGTATGCACAATATGGCGTAAATCCTTCGCCTTATTACTTTTATGACTATGTGAACCCATAATAAAGGTCTATGTTAACAGAGATAACGTAATTTTTTTGGAGCTGTCGTGTAAATAGGTTTTAATTTAAGAAGTTACTCATTGGCCTTATTAAATTTACTCGGCTACGTATACCCTACAACTTTTTTTAACAACTTATTTGCAGACTTTATAACGAACATATTTATTAATGAAAACCTAAATTCTACATCGTTGTTAGATTTGTTGATTTTTACTCAAGGATATTTTTCAGAGAATGTCTATGACAGAAACGATATTATAAACCATTTTTACAAAAAACGAACAAATGTTCGTATGAGAGTACGTATCTTGCCGGTTTCATCTCTATATACAGAGTCTCTATACGCACAGCTAAAAGTTCGTCGATCATGGTCATAACGCCATATCCTTTTACATATGACTTGATGGACATGAGATTTCAACATATGTCCAATAATCCTCTCAATTTTGCACTCGCTGCATTGTGTAACGGTCATTCAGCGTTGATATAATTGAGCAAACATGACTCGTAAAACATTTTTCCCCAAACTTCTTAATACAAATTCGTGGAATACACGTCCAAATAAATTAATTGATTAAAAGTAGGCTAGTTTGTTGCAGTGTCATACAGAAAAGGTCACTACGCGAATGCAAGAATTATGCCCACGTATTTCACTTTTTGTCGCTTTGTTTATATACTTCTGGCTAAAGTCACTGTCCTGCTTGACATTAAACGGGTTTTCTGCTTTATCTAACCTTTATACAATATTCAGTTTTTAGAGAAAATTACAAACTTAATATTGTAAAAATTACTGTATTTATCTTTTATAAACCTGAAAAAGAGACTGGTCACTCACAACACAGTGACAATCGTAGTGTGGGTAGCCAGGGCTACATTATTTCTATTATTGTGTTAAATCAAATAAAAAGTAAAATAAAGGTATTTAACTTTATTTTAGGAAAATTTTATTTTATGTCGTTTGACATTCGTGAATATGACGGTTAACTACATGAAGATCTACTTTCACTCGAGAAATTCACATACGCGCTCTAACGTTCATAGTAGGTACTCAGACAAGACGTTTTCTTCTCAAATGATTATATATGATGATGAATTTGCGAAAAAAGAACTTTCAAAGCATAAAAAATCGTCACACTGAAATGGTTTTTCACTACCAACGACGAACTTCAATGTACGATAATAAACAATTTTTCACCATTTTTTGTAAAGATATCAATACATATGTGTTTATAAAAAAATAATATTCAAAATTCATACTGTTATGATTAAATTTATGATACATAAATGAAAATGTCAAGAGGAATGATTAAAACTTGACCACATTATCCTTCCAACTTCGAAAGTCGTTCAAAGCGCAAAGCCTGTTTACTTGATTTAAAATAAAGGAGCATTAATATCAATCATTAGTACTATCTCTGTGGAATAATGGAGCATTACTGTAAACAACGGGTGTAATAAATGCCTGGCTGCATCGGTAGATGGCGGTATAAGCGCACAATGGCGCGGGGGCGTCGCCTGCGCCGCTTCTGATGTTCAGCCGCCTATTGATTTGCTGCTAACTGCAGGAGCTCGAATAAGGTTCTGGTCAGTTATGAAGCGGAATGTAAATCAACTTGAATATACCGCTATTCAATATCGTTTCTATGTATGCTCTTCACGTAATAAATTCACGCTTTTAATATTCTATTGAATCCATACTTCCCGCATTCTATTGGGGAATTGGGAACGACATTCGACTGGTAACAAAACATGTCGACGTAGCCCTCTAAGTCAGCAAGCTTACAGAAGACCACGGCCATAAAAAAAAATCATAGAACATTCTTGTGTTCCTTTGACTGACGTCACTCAGTCGCAACACAAAAACCCTCTATGATTTTTTAACCAGTAAATTTTGATGGTGACTCCTGAGCGATACTCCCTGTATTGTAATCTATTATAGGCTACGGTGATTGCTTCAATTCAGTTGGGTCGTATGTTTGTTTGACGTCCGACGTAGTACAAAAAAGCTGGAGTTATAAAGGGCCGGCGATATCTGCTGGGACGTTATAGCAGAAAGGCGCAGAGAGTGTTGACTTTCCGCTATTTAAGCTGCCGCCGCCGCCGAATGACCGCGTATGGAACGACGAAGCGTAGGTCATCCTATCTCTATATACCTATAACCTCAAAAAAAATTCATCCATTTCTAGACAGGCGGATGTGAAAAGCAGGAAGAAGTTTTCTAAATCATACCGATTAAGAAAACTAAAAATCGAAATCGTCTTTGTACTATTATATAAGCTAAAATCTTTTTACCTGAACTTATCTCCTTTATAATAAATAGGTTAATAAATTATAATGAGTAAAATAATAATTTCTACACACGTAATAGATATTATGAATGTACTTAATAAACATGTGAGATATTTCAAAACATTCCTGGAATCTCTATTATGGTAGATTCCAAACAGTTCAGTTTTAAGGTTTAAGGCTAGAAGCTATTGTTTCTAGGCAGCTAGCATTATTCAACCTTCTCATGTCATCCCAAACGTGAGAAGGGGAAATTGAATAATGCTATTGCTTAGAAACAATAAGCTTCTAGACTATTTTGGCCTACATTTGAAGAAACCGTAAGTTACGAGTAGAAAAAAGTATAAATGTTACTTAAGATTCATATATACAGTTCGAGTGAAAATTAGTCGCTATGTTTTTAATACCGTTCTTATATTTTTCACGCTGTCGGTGTGACCGTTTCTTAAGCTCATGTTTGCCTAAGAGAACATGAATTTTATCGAAGCTCTCCGTAGGCAACGAGTTAGTGGCCGGGGTTGCGTTTAGCGGTTACTAAGATTTCATGTCGGATGCTCGCCTTACGTCCGCTGCCGGGCTTTCAATATTTATGAGATATGAGTCTGATAATTTATGAAATGCGTTTGGATAGACTTACATTAAATTTGTTGGATTAATTATATTGTTCAATATCGCTTACAACGCGTACGTTGGATGAATTGCCTATATTATTTAAGTATACGTGTTTTGCTTGCTATATAGGGAGTATTGCAGATGCGTCATCGCCCATGCAGTTGCTATCACAACAACTCCTTAGGAGTTTACTGGTAATCTTTTACATATAAGAACACAATAATCTTCCAGTAGTAGTTATGGATGCGATTTTCTGTGAAATGGAAGGTACTTCCATCCATCTCCATCTCGGTACGAGTCGGGATACTTTAATGCGCCAAAGAAGCTTTCTTTAGCCTCTGGACTCATTGGTTAAGTACCAAGGTACATCACCTACAGGAGTGGTTAGTCTAAATATGGTACTAAGATATTTACATCCCGAAAAGGTGACCTTTATTTTTAGAGGTAAATCTACCTCACTTTCCTGTGGTGTAATCTATCTTAAGAGATTAAGGATTCAAGAAATCCTGATTAAACGGGAGGTAGAGTTATAGTTGTTAGGAATATATCTTAGTTAGTAGCGGCAGGGGCACCCTGCAAGTTATACTCCTTGCGTAGTAAACTCTTATAGACTAAGAGTTTTACATCAATTAAACCTTATTTACAGTATATATGTCTGATGATGATTTATACCTATTAAACGTCGTATAAAAATGAAGTGAATTTTATTATTGTCTTTGAATATTATAGCTTCATCTACAGACTTAAGAAAATAGTAATTATTATAATGGATACGTGATTATTAATTCTACTTTTATCTCTAAGTGAAATTGTTCAAAATGTTGCTAACATATTTTTATTTTTTTATATAATGATACGTCAGATGGGAATATACGCGGACATGCACAGAAGGGATCACCTCAGCTTGGTAGATTTACAGGATGTAGAAGAAATTTCCATCATCTAGTCAAAACGGCAATAGCGTATTCTTATTTTGATGCTGTTATGTAAATATAGAGTCGTGCCAGAAAGGTCGCAGTCTCGCTTCTTAATATGTCATACATATTACACTATTGAAGTAGGGAAATCTATTGAAATTTATAACTGAGGTAGTCTAAAACCTTTATTTAGGAAGACTAGGCTACTTATTGTTGCCATAACGTGGAATCTATTGTAACATACTCACATAAAAAAATAGTTTTATCATAACATCCTATACCCATATGGTCATCTCATTGTTGACTCTCTATTTTGACGAAGGGGTTTTGAATATACTCAGCCACGTTGCTCAACCGAGAATTTGCATAAGTCCAAATTCAGTGGTTTTAAGGCACGTTAAATAACCGCTCGTGTTGGAAATTCACATAAATATCCAGCAACCAACATGCTCACTAATAATTCATATAAATGAGACTTCTTATCTTCTAATTTTTATTACACTTTGTACATGGACTCAACTAAAGCCAACTCAAAGTAGACCGCTGGAGCTTTATAATGTATTTAATTAATATCAAGCTGATAACTGGCCACCTTCCTGTTCTACTAAATTATAAAAACTAGTAGCTAATCACGGTTACGAAATACTATTTTAGCATTCTAATACACATTAGGCAGAACGGAAACCGGTAGGCTATCTATCAAGCGTGTTGAGAAAAATATAATAATATTATTTCGCACATTCCAATAGGTAATTAAAATTCATTCGCCAAATAATTTGCCAGAATGTCTTATGAAAGCCTAATAGTACCAGCTCGGTGGCGCAGTGGTTAGTAACGCTACAGGGTGCATCAAAGCAACCCGTCTGAGGAAGTATTTCCACCTTACAGAATACCGCAGCTAATAAGAACCCTCTGTAGGCTTATTGTGTTCCTGTGTGTGAGTGAGGTCACCAGTAAGCTCCTAAGGAGTTACTGTGTTAGCATTGTTAGAGGTGGCATTGTGCGAGTAACACTTAATGTATTGCAAGCGTTTATAGGCTACGGTAATCGCTTTACATCACGCGAGCTGTATACTTGTGTACCTCCCGACGTTGCATTAAAAAAAAACGATATATCCCCATGAAATATAAAACAAAGCTTTTTTACGAACGCTAAATTATTTGGTGAACCATTTACATACCCACAAAGTAGTGTTTAAGTTAAAAGTTCTAGAACGACATGTATACGTTTTTGACCCATAGACTTACGAGTCATCGTATCAGGAGTATTTTAAAATATTTGGAACACTGTAATAGAAAACAAATACATGAAACTTACATACCGGAAATATATCGTAAAGTTCACAAACGTTCGAACATTTTATTGCGAATAATTCTTTTTAAATTAAGGTAGCCTTTTATGGAAAAAGGTAACATAGTTGCCCTGTCAGATTACTTGTACTACAATTTAGTAGTTTACTGCTTGTGTTTGAAATGTCTCGAAAAATGCCTCACCGGCATGATTAACTTTTTTATACATTTATGGGAATACGAACCAGTTAAGAACATTTTTGTTGTCTGTTTGTTTATTAGATTAGTAGCTATTGAAGAGCTGTAGTATTATTAACTAGCTTTTACTCGCGGCTTCGCTCGCATTTTTTTTTTAATAAAAAGTATCCTATGTTACTTCTGATACCTCCAAGAATATGTGTACAAATTTTCATGATGATCGGTTGAGTAGTTTTCGCGTGAAAGTGTAACAAACAAACGGACATTCACATTTATAATATTACTAGCTGCTGCCCGCAACTCCGCCCGCGTGGCGTCAAATAACGCCTATGTGTTTAATCCAGATCATAATCTATCTACGTGCCAAATTTCATTCAAATCCGTTCAGCGGTTTAAGCGTGAAAGAGCAACAAACATCCATCCATACATACAAACTTTCGCATTTATAATATTAATAGGATTAAATTATGGTCGAGTTTCAACAATAGCGACCACTAGTAGTAATAAACACTAATACTATCTATCTATCTATGTCTTCACATTAGGTGCCTTGCGAAGTAAGCAGCAAGAACCGAGCGCTACAAGACACTCGCTTGCTTCTTTAACATTAGTAGTAATTATAAAACAGCAAAGCCGATACCATAATGAAAAAAATATATGTAACACGTTGATGCATTAGGTGTTGGTACCAGAAGCACGCCGCGACCCTGCCAGTCCAACATTGTTGACTGCAATTCTAGACTCAAATCGCACAGATGCGCGGATTAGAGCGTCCCGTGGAGGCGACGCGCACCGATCCGCCCTCGTCGGTGCGGAATTATTTCCACCAACCTGACATGAAATGTGATAGGTGGAATCAAAAATAATACGAATGAGTTGATAGATATAACGAACGAGAGATGCCTAGATAGATGCTTTGTGTGTGTCAGAGACTAAGCGAAAGGGTAGCGACACTGAAGATGGTGTGATCACTTTGAACAACCAGAACAAAAACTAGGATTACGGTTGATGATGTAGTGTTGGAGCAAGTGGAGGAGATTGTATATCTTGGAAGCACTTTTAGCAGCGATGGAAGGTACACCGCTGATGTTGAGAGACATGTGAGCGCAGGCAACAGCATGAATGAAGCGTTTGGTAAACTTCTAGGCAACCGAAATCTAAGCCAGAAGGCACAACTCGCTGTACACAAGGTAGTGCTGATCCCAACGTTAAGTTAAGGAAGTGAAAGCTGGGTATGGCAGAGAGAGTATGAAAGTAGAATAAATGCGGACGACATAATAGCATTGCGCAAAATTTGTGCCATAACGCTTGCTGACCGCGTTCGTAATGATGATGTAAGAGAGAGAGTCGGTATGAAAGAGAGTGTCGGCATTTAGATAAGAAAAGGCGTGCTCTGTTGGTTCGGACATGTACAAATAATGCAGGATGAAAGAATGACGAAACAGATATACAATGCGAAAGCGGAAGGATGTAGAAGCCGAGGAAGATCAAGACTAACTTACCTTGATCAAATTGGTCTTATTTTGTCAGAAGGTGATGTCAGGAGCCCCATGAACCGGTGAGCGTGCATGAAAAGAGCCATGAATGTTAAAGAAGCGAGTGAGGTGTATAAGGATCGCGTCTTAAGGCGTTCGATTCTCTCTGCCTACTCCGCAAGGGACCTGGCGTGAAAATATACATACATACATACGTTGACCCGACATGATGCATACTTATAAAGAAATTATTTCTGACACGTGTTCCAGATAATTACTTCACTACAAACCATCACGTAATCCGAAACCATATGGGGAACGAATTATACAAAGCAGAAGACTCGAAAAACTTTCCCTTGCAAAGGAAACAGTTCTGGAAAGGCTTCGAGCGACACCATTATGCCTTACACGGCTGCACCTAGCACCTGCTTTACATACTGATCTCGCTGCGAGCGTGCACTAATTCCGAGGGATGAGACGGTGTCGACACTGATGTATCGATTATATTTTGTGATTTTGGATTAAAAAAATAAATCGCTTTGATTATGGACAAAGTATATTGACTGTCGCGCTTCTATTACTAGTGATATTAAAGTTTTACGTCATTTTTATGGTGCCGTACAATGTAGTCCATTTATCTGCCGAAGATACTATGCTATCCTTATCGACAGAGTGTAAAGTAGATAATCTGAAATAATTACAGAGGGCAAAGGGTTTAGTAAGTATTAAACGAAAAATAGAAAAAATATTTTATTTTAGGAACCTTTAAAAATCATAACAGCATTACTAAGCTTTTTTATTTCATTTTATTTTTATACAGAATTCACAGCCCTTAGATACATAATGACAATACTTGTATACCAAACATACGACCAATAACGGATTTACATTTTATAGTCAACAGATAATAAGCCAAAGAGCAAACAACAACTAAAGTATTAAAAAAGAAAAATATTGCGAAATTGCCTATTTGTAGGTTGAATAGTTTTACAAGAAAAAATGTTAAAATTTTAAAGCATTGAATGAATTTTTGTCACAAACAAACAAAGAAGGGAAAGAAAGAAGGGTCCCGTATGATTTGGCTATCTTTGGTCAGATTTGCATACAAATGAACAAAAACATAATGACAATACAGAACATATTTTTCTAGAAATCATCAATTATTGTTATAAACAGAGAAACTTATGTTTGTAGTAGTAGAAACGTACAGAAATCTCGTGCCTGTTTCCGATTCGCAGTGCAGAAGTCTATTAATATAGTGTGTGATGAAATTTTAGACGGTGATAGGTACTTTTTATCTCAGATATATTTATGGTTCCTGTGAAAAATTAGAAAACAAATACACGCGAGTGGATAAAGTGGAGTGGAGAGATAACTAGTATATATTAAACGAATTATCTTCTATTTAATTCAAATAAATTTTCATTATACAGGTACACGGGTAGACAGTTCATTGGTATATTAAATAAATATATTTATGTTATATTTGTGCATTTAAATTACAAATAATAAAGAATTGTTCCTTTTACGTAGAATATCTATCTATAACTTCACGCCAAATCCCTTACGGGGTAGGCAGAGAGAACCGAGCGCCACGCGACTCGATCCTTACATAGATCCTTACATACGTAGAATATAGTAGTAAATATTATGTTAAAAGGTTAACTATCGATAATCGAACCTCATTCTACCACATAGTCAATTAATATGAGATTGTTTTAATCGATCATTCGTTAAAGGTTGTGGAATCCCTTATGATCGTAATATACGATGCCCAGAAGATGTCAGCGTCCATTAACGGTGAAACTGCTCTTTATTTAGTCACAATCTCGCACATTTATAGTGGTTTACGACCAACCTAGAATACCGAGATGGGAGATAAACTTAATAAACGTTTTGCGGTATTTATTATATAGCTATATTGATTTTATTTTGATAAAAAGGATCAAACAGTTTCAATAATAACACCAATCCTGATTAAATCGACTGATGTCATATATGATATTTGGTCATTGGCTTAGCTAGAGCATTGGCTCTAGCTGATATATTGCGTCAATTCGAATGCAGATTAATGAATATTATTGACATCGATATTTTTGATTATAAATAAGACATGACTTACATATCTAATACCAGTCTGTTCTAATTAGCCCATCTTTTACCACATTTTCATAATTGATACTGATCGTTGATTGAAATTGCTAGTACATCATTAATATGCAAATTCTTGATGTTATTAACCTTACTATAATTGTACGCAAAATTGTATACCAAATTTATGCTCAAAAGTTTCAGACCACACGCAACACAGTCGCATTACTAGTGGCCGATATACATAGAGCTTTTTTTACGTAGCATCTTCATATTTATGAATAATGATATGAAAGGTGCTGCAGTTCAAGTTATAATGGTCGCTGTCGTATCATTTCAGAGGGTGGGCATAATACTCCAATTTGTACAACAAAAAAAAACTGCGTGCTCTCAATAATAAGGACCGAAACTTTCCCTTCTTTTATGATGAGCCTGGGACCACCAAGCATATTATTGGTTGCACTTGATTTCTTTTTGTGTCATTGCGTTTTCTCGTGTGGAGATTGATGAATAAAATTATGGTTTTCTACTGATAACACTTTTCACATACTGCTCCGATTTGTTTAGGTTTTATCAATAAAATCCTTGTGATTTTTCCCGAATAATCCTTAACTATAGTAATGACACAAAAATATTATGAAAAACCAGTCTCACTTAAAACACGTTATTAATTAACTGTTAATTATATTTGCTCTTTATGGTCTGCGTAGGCACCATTGTATTTCTTTTGTATAAAATGGAGATTGCCATGGAAATTGGTCTGGATAAACGTGATTAAGACATAAATTTTTTGTATTTCGTATATCGGACCCTTTTTCTATAGTTGAAAATTTGCAAGTGCTTTTGTAAATGGCAGGGCTTGCAAAATCGAAGCCAGGGTTATACAACGGTCATGTTTAATTAAACGAGATACATATTCTATAAACGGAAGCTTAACGACTTTTTCGAGCGATGTAATGGTAATGGCATAATTAAGGCGAAGCGGTTAATGTTTACTTCATGGCATGTAAACTGGAGTAGATATGGAAGATTAGTTCGTTTATTTTATACGCGTATATTGGTAAAATATTTATTAGAATTTTCTTTTCGAATTGAAATATACTGAACTAGAGATTCCATACGTAGATACCCTATAGGATCACAAATATATCACATATGTGTATGATATATTTTTTGTTAATAGCAGAATTTGTGCAAAATTTCCTAAACTAGTTTCAGCGATTTAAACAAGTATTATCCTATATTCATACCATAAAATATATACTAATAACTTTCATATCTGAAGTAAAATATTTTAATTTTGGCTTGTTTTTATTCGGGTACTAAATACATAATAAGCCTATGTATGAATAATAATAGTAATAAGCTCTTCACCAAAGTTTCGACTATCTTTATGCCATTTTCATTAAACTGACTCATCGGTTTCAGCCACTAAAGACGATTAATTATATTTACTTTCGCATTTGTAATATTAACAGGAATCAGGATACATACGAAAGTTGCTTACTTCCTTTATTGGTTTACATAGTACTGCATCATTTTCTTTATGAAGTATTTATTTACAATATAGTTGAGTATATTTTATGATATTTTAACCCTTCTTTTTTAGCATTTTTAAATGATACTTGTGATATGCATGCCCATTACCTTAAGAAACTAACTGATCTTTGAGTAGCATACGTAATTCAATACATGAAATTAATTCAGAATTGAAATCTCAATAGAAAGTTAATTGAAATTTATCGAGTTTATATAAGAAAGGTCTTTATTTAGCTACGTATTTAGCGCAGTAAGTGAACTAACATGTAAACTTAACACTCAATTAATCTTGACTTTCTTTCTGCCAGAGTAGTGCATAGGCGCTATAAATTTTAATTCCTTCACCTAATAAGGCACAGTTTTGAGCGATGGTTGCGCAATTATTTGTCGACATAATTCGATTTCACGGCGCAGTGTCGTTAATTAAGATTAGCGAGGATCGAAGCATCGCAGAGGCTTGCTTTGCGGACTGGTTCTTGTAGGTGAAATTGGTCAGGTGTGTGCAACAATTTGGAGCACATATATGCTATATGTATGTACGAGTATTTATCAGTCGCATTTTTTCTTATATTTTAGTATCTGTCCATTAAAACATGTTATTCATTTTATGTAAGACGCAATTATATGTCTTGATTTTATTTTTTTCTAGTGTAATCTTACCTTACTCATCAAATAGAAAATAATAGTACCTGAAACAAGTATTTTAATATTAGTGCAAGTAGTATATTTATGAACACATTCACCACAACAAAATTGTATGAATTTAAAATAGTAAGAGTTCTATAAATGTATTGATTTAGTATAAAAATCAAATTTATTGATATTAACAATATGAACATAATTCTAGAATGTATTTTTTAACAAAAACTAACACTAACGTCTTATGTCTATAGTCAAGTTTTTTTTATACATCGTCGGGAGGCATTCAAGCATACGGTTCACCTGATGTAAAGCAGTTACCGTAGTCTATTAACACTTGTAATATATTAAGTATCACTCGTGAGATGCCTCCTCTGCTGCTTACACAGCAGCTCCTTAGGAGCTTACTGGTGACCTCACTCACACCCAGGAACACTACAACCCTCTAGGGAGTTGTTATTTGGCTGCGGTTTTCTATGAGGTGGAAGTACTTCCCCAGACGGGCTGCTTTGATGCGCCTTACCTCTCTTTAATTTACACATCCTCATCAGTTACACAGAATAGGATAAAAAGCTATATTAATTATAAGCTATTTAGTTTTTGTTTTTTATTTCAGAATAACCCTATCGCTGTATTGGAGTCGTATAAAATGTTGACAATGTCTGATGATTTCTCCGGCACATGGCAGCGGCACGTCGGCGCGCGGAATTTAGATACCGCTCGGACACTCGCTCTTGTTAGAGGTAGTACATCTGCGGCAGCGCACGAGCCTGCTTTCACTATAACATCACACTGCGACTATGATCTGCGGATGCACGTTGTAACACTATTATTGTATAAATGTATGTTCATTTTAGAATGAAAAAAAGTCATTGTCAGCTATTTTTCCACTTTCAAACTTTTGTCTAGAGAATGATCATGTGTTTATTATTGGCTTAGTCAATAATTAACGATGGTGATAAAATATTGTAATTTTAATATTTCGTACTGATTGAGAAATATGGTTTTTCAGGCAAGTCGTACGCTTGCTTGCCAGCTGTAGTGTTAAAATAAATAGTCTTACTGAAATAGGGGCTTCAATAAAAGAGAAAAAACCCTTTTCTAATTTAGCAAAATGTTCAATTAAAAACAGAACTTTAAATGCTTAACCCAATAAAAAATTGGCGAAGTAAAAAATATTTCTCATCATTAATTTCCAAAAATATGGTAGCTCATTATAGAACTGTCAAAACCACCTCCTTTCACATGTCCTTTTAATATTCCCACGCTCTGATCGACGCGATAATAATTGAATTCGAGTAATAATCGAAGTCGACATTACTTAATTTTTATTAGTACTTTATTTTAAAAAGATATACATGAGAATTTACGCGACTACACTGCAATGACAAAATACTCTCAATAAGTTTGTGTTTCACTACACGCGATAAGTTTGGACAACGCAATATTTTAAATCATTATAACCATTTCAAAAATAGCACAATGTCAGATGGACAATAATAATACTGACACTGATGTGAAGCGACTAACGTATTCTGTAAACGACTGTAGTATAAGATACCCCCGCTGCTATTTATAAAGTCGACATCACTTCCACGTCGAACTGGTTGTGATATTGGACGCCATTCAACCGAAGGAGTTTACATATTCTACTTCTCTGCACAATTTCGGATTGGCTAATATTTTCAAGCTGCTTGTTTTGGCTTAACGACCGCAATCTAGCAATTCATCTAAATCGACTTTGTTTTTTCACTTATGTTACACTACTAATTCAGATCTAGTTTTAAATGATTTTGTTTCTGCTCTCTGTTTTCAATTTGTCGTCTTCGGTCTATCATGGAACTCATTGTTGAGGTCAACATTTCAGTGGAAGCGGACAAACCAAATAAACAATGTGCATTAACCTCCACTATCTAGTTCATACACCTCTATGGATATAGCGTTTCGTCTCTGCTGAATTAGTACGACAACTGTTGGTGCATGTTGAGTACTCACAGAGAGATTGATATTAATGAAAAATCGTATGTCGGAAAAATAAGCGATTTTTTTAAAGATCTGTCTTAGCCATATTAAAATTTCATTTGAATTTTATGTGGAATGAAAGGTATCAATTATCACAATCTTAACAATATTTTCATAGACCTGATAACGTCACAAAATGAGATATTTTCAGACTTCCAACGGAACACCACCCTAAGACAGTAATTGGCGAGTACCGATATTTTATGGCCTAGCTATTTACTGCGCACGTTAATAAACCATTGATTATCCAGTTTCTATTATTACTATTTATTTATTACCAGAAATTGTCACGTGTTTGAAGATATCGCATCGCTGCCAGTAGACCACCATCTCATTGCAGTAATTGGCGGTGGTCGGTGCCCGATCGGCTAGCTATTTATATTGCCCGTTAATACACGGTGGATTACCGTGTTTAACATATCATTTTATGGTTCTCATGGTGCCTGTTAAAACATCATTAGGTATTATTCGGTTTAATGGTTATTGATTTTATATTAAACTTTATGGATTACACTATTAGCGTCGCAGTGGCCGTTAGAATATTTTGATGAAATCCATTTGCAGTGTATAGCCCAATTGTTTGTTGATTATTTCAATAAATATGACTAATTATGTATTTCACTGTGATAACATGGTATAAACGATACGATTATGATTGTGAATATGAAAACCGGATCCGGTTATGATAGCTACACAGTAATATTCATATCTCTGCCCTAGTACATGAATCTTCCCATCTTCTTTTAATTTACTTAATATAAGTCGATAAAAGGGATTCCACTACCATTCCCTAACCATAAAGGGTTTAGACAACGTACTTTAAGAAAGAATTGCTTGTGCATTATTGCTATTATTATGTTTCTCAATGTGTGTTTCATAAAAATGTAATAAATTTCTGGGTTATTCTATTGCTGCAGTACCGATGTTAAATACAAAGACCACCCGTTGTCCATCCAAAAGCTTTGTTAATACGTATTTCCGACAAGAAAACAGAATTAAATCAAATTTATGTATATCATTAACTTCTTTGTCGCAAACTGTGAACATTTTCGGTATTTTAACGAAACTTTAATTTACGAAAATGCTCTCATTGCAGTAAGAAACCGACAAAAAGAGTCACCTTATTGATTGCCTCATTACTAAAATTAAATTTCTTTGCTCTAATTTAATTGGCAGTAGACATTTTATTGCGTTCTCTTGATGTTTTATCTTCCGATGTAAGATTAAAGGTGGTAAGTTACGATTTATTGCAATTAAAATAAACTATAAAATGGTGTTGAAGTGGCACGTCCATTACAGTAGACATGCATCCGGCGACAACCCAAGAAACATGCAGACAAGCGAACGCAATCGAAAACTAATGCACAAGGAGCCAATAAACCATGTCACAAGTGAAGGTCTAATCGACCACATAATCTAAGTTAAAGATATGCATAATATGAGAGTCGGCATTTTTTATCAAATAGGTTAAAAATGTGAAGTTTAGAATTTTTGAAAAACATTTTGAATTCGTAATTGGTTAATCTTTAAAAATGTAAAATAGATTTCATTATTTTGAATGAAATGAATTTCAAATGTTTTTATCATTATTTTAGTATTTAACTAAGATGGTTGATAGAATATCGTAAACAGAAAACATGCACAGTTATGTGTGATTAACCCTATAAGAAAGCTCGTTACAATTGCATGCGTGAATAAATCTGTGTACCTACACATGCACGCTCCAAGTAGCGTGCGTGAAGAAAATTATTTTTATTAGTATCGTTTCACACGAGCCACGTCCGTTCGGCGCAGGATTTGTGACCGTAGGCATTGAAACTAGTTTCTGAAGACGTTCGCAAGCATTCGAAACATTTAAAATAATTGGATATTGAACTATGTACGCTAAGTGATTTTAACTAGTAAAATTATTTGTCTAGTAAATAGATATTTAAAAAGAAAATAACGATTAAGAGTACAATGGTAGACTAAATGCCAACATTATTTCTATAATTTGTACATTAATAATATATATATTTATATGTATAATACAAACAATACCCAAACACAATTAATAATTATAAAAACATGACGACTATAGATGGTGCATGGCTTCGACAAATGATCCAATGGGTTGACATAGATTTGCTTTTTGAAGCTAAATTTGCTTGAAATTTCTATGAGCGATGCGATACCCATGTATTACAACCTCAAGCTAGACTGACCTATGTACCGTTTTTAGGAAAGAAATAAGGGTAAAAATTAGTATATTAATTTAAACCAATTAACAATATTTTTAAAGTATTGTTAATTGGTTTAAACTAATATCTATCAAAATATATTAACATACCAAATAAACGTATTTCGGTATTGTATTGTTGTACGAATTCGAAATAAAATATTTTTCGTTACTACGGCAATTATAACTGATTAACAATGGTTCACATTACGTGCGGTGGATTTCTTAGCGCGTTTAGGTCTTTTGTTCTCGATATTTTTGAGGAAGAAATTCTCTGCTTCTCATCATTTTAGACGCTAGAGTTCTGCCATTTTCACCAGATTATCATACCTTGTTTTCATATCTATTTGTATGACATATTTAGAAAATATATAGTATCGGCTTAAATGAGCTGTGAGCTGACGCAGTGTTTTTTGAAGTCAGGTCCATTAAGCTTGAATCCAGGTACATTCATGCGTAGTTTTGTACTACCTAGAAAAGAAATATTTTAATGACTGTATTTTAATTAAATTTTATTAGCGTTTAATATTATGGTGTGGTATTAAAAGAAATTGCGTGCAAAATATATGGCGAGTCAGTGTACGATATGCACGTGTACTAGAAGTTACGAGGGCTGTCTTAAGTATTGTCTCATATTTAAATATATAAAAAAATATTTACCTGTGTATGTATATTAGGGTGGATCACCATTGTATGAAAAAAAACTTTTTTTCTTTTTTCGAATTGGAATAGGTCAAAAAAGTTGCGTTATATGATCACGAATTAACCCTATTTTTTTGATAATTTTATCATGACAGTATGAGCCCCCGCCGGAGGTCTGAAATTTAGAAAAATATAAAAAAATATATATTTTTTGTGTGCGTCTTCAGAGTTTTAAAATTAATTATAATGGTACTTCTTAATTGTAAATAAGTACTGAATAGAACAAACAAATGAATTACTAATTATTTATTGAAGAGTAATAAATAGAATGTATGAAAACATCAGAAAGGTAAAGTTACTTTTTAACATAAAAATCTTTTTTGACTCGAACTTTGGCATTACCTTACGGGAGGCTAATTTAGCCTTTATGTACCCCTCTCTAGTATTTTTACCGCAAACTCTAAGACCTGCTTCAGTAACCACTTTAACTGAGTGTTCCACTGCCTGGGTGTGGAAAGGTAATCTAATGAACTCCGAAACAGCCTCTCCTCCAGTTTCAATTAAATCTTGAAATTGCTCATCAGAAATATTTTTAAATATTGGAGGTTCATAAAATCGTTGTTGCTAGTCAATCATGTCGATATATGAGCTTGCATTTAAGTTTACTTTTGGCACTTCAAATGTTCGTAAAATCATATTTTCATTTCCTTGACGAGCCTTTATAATACGTCTTGCGGCGAGTTCTCTGCTGTGTTTATGAGGATCTGTTATCATACTCAACAATAAATTTTCTGAATGAGCAAAGTAACTATTTCGAACTATAACAGGGTCCATAATCTGGAGCAGTTTTTCAGGTAAATATCTGATGCTAGAACTAAGTTTCCATAGGTGCCTTGAACCATCTTTGCGGGACGAATGAACTTTGATAGCAAACCAGACTGACGCATATGATTTCACAATAAACTTCAAGTGTACGAGATTTTGTGATGGTTCTTCCGTTTAAATATACAAATGGAATAAATGATTTGCTCTAGTTAACCATCACGCATGAGAAAGCTTACTTTACTTGTCTTATTCTTCTCAGTTTCATTCTATCCACGATATTCACCGATTGCGTTTCAGAGTTAGGATCACAAAATACAGAAGATACAATAGCCGCTGCAGCTCGGTCTGAGACTCCGTATCTATCGCATACTAAGCTAAGCTATGAAGACCTGCATCCTTAAGCTTAAGATGAGTTGATTTCTCCCGAGAAGTTGAATCCTGTGATTCTGCAAAGTCTCTAAAGTCGACGAGCAAGAAGAAAGGGCAATTTTTTTATCATTTTTAGACTCTATTTGATCGATTCAAAGTCGTTAGTGTTTTTTCGCATTCATACTATGTGATGTTTCTTGTTTTAAAGCACGTAATCTTAGTTTTTTTAAGTTTTTACTTTGTATAACATTTATTTTTCCTATAGCCATCAATCTGTTCGTACGCTCGTCATTTAAAAACATTTGTTCTTCCCTTGGCACTTATTTTTCCTTCGAGCAAGTACAACTCTGAATAGTTTTACATTTACATGCAGCTATGTCAAACAGCAGTCTACTATGTATTCTAAATTCTTCTAGTTTTACTTTTTAATTATCTTATTACATTTAGAATGATAACTTTTTAGTAAGTGTAAAATTCGTTTATGAGTCAATCGAAATAGCCGATTTTATCCATAAAGCTTCTACTTTTGTGGTAACAACTTCAGCAATCTCATTAAATGTTGCTTTTTTGTAGTCCTATATCTAATCTTTAAGTCTTGACGAGTCCTTCATAGAACTTCATTACATTTTCGTGCGTCAGTAATAAGTTTTCCTTTAACTCTATACTTTCACTAAATATCGGGCATTTTAACTTTTCTCTAGTAGAAGTCATGCTTATAATAACACTAATAATTGTAAAACAGGTAGCAGTAATGACAAAATGACGCGCGACCTTTCACCAAGAAACAATAAGCGTCACTAATTTAAACGAAATCCGCCAAAGTGCGCTTGTGCGCGTGCCAAACCACCCCTCCCTGCAGTCCCTGCACCCGCCTTTGTTAACACGTAAATACTGATAAATATTTCTGTAATTGTTACGAAATGCCTAATAAACAATATTTGCATATATTTTTGATTAAAAAAGTATATTTAAAATACTTTCATTAACATTTGTAGATAGCAAAATTATCGCTGAAAAATTCAATATTTTAAAATGTTTGATGTCTTGGCGGGGGCTTTTACAGTTGTTTGATATTTTTTATATTTTTTATTCTAAACATTAACAGCAATAGTCAACTTTTAGTAACTATTCCAAATCAAAATTAGAAAAAAACATTTTTTGATCCACCCTAATTGTATATATATATCTTCACGACAGGTACCTCGTGAAGTAGGCAGTTAGATCCGAGCGCCATAAGACGCAGTTCTTACTCGTAGATACCTCGCACGCTTCTTATCATTCATAGTGCTTTTCATGCACGCTCACCGGCTCTTAGGGCTCCTGATATAATCTTATAATATAACATGATCAATTTGATCATGGTAGGCTAGTCTCGGTCTCCTTCGGGTCCTACATCCTTCCCACTTTCGCATTGTATAACTGTTTCTTCATTCTTTCAAGCTGCATTGTTTCTACATGAGCATGCTTTTCTTTTTTATTTACACCGACACTCTTTTCCAGACCAACACTCTTTCTTACATAATCATTACGAACGCAGTCGACAAGCGTTATAACACAAATTTTGCACACTGCTCTCATCTCGACCGCATTCGCTCTATGTTCATACTCCATCTGCTATACCCAATTTTCACTTCCATAAGTTATCGTTGGAATTAGCACCGCATTGTTTACAGCGAGCTGTGGCTTCTGCCTTGTGTTTCGGAAGTTTATCAAAAGCTCCACTCAGCAGTGATGGCCTAGTGGAAAAGGGTCCGGCCTATTGAGCAAATAGTCCTTAGTTCGAATCCATGCGATATGTACCACTAAATTCGTGTTTTTGGTTTATGTACACATTTGTCACTCGCTAGGCGGTTGAGGAATACATCTTGAAGAAACCTACACGTTCAAAAAAATATATATCTAAAAACGTGTGACCTAACCTAAGAAAGATCTGGTTTTCCCTCTAGGTTACGGAGGCCTGACGGCAGTCGCTTCATGTAAAAAATCTGTGTCATCGCCAAATCCTTAGGCTTAGGTCGCGGACCCCGCCAAGACTAATGGATTAGACAACGGGATATCGCGAAGAAGAAAACCCAAAGCTCCACTCGCGCTCCTCGCTGCCACCACTCGTCTCTCCACATTTGCGGTGTACCTTCCATTCGTGCTAAATGCGCTTCCATAATATACATTCTCATTTACTTGCTTCAACACTACAACATCAACCGTAATCTTACTCCTGGTTATCTTTCAAATAATCTTGATTTTCTTCGCATTAAATTGTAAGTCTTTCTTCATGCAATCGTATTTCATTGTTGTAACTAACAATTCCAGTTTGGACGGTGATTCTGCTATCAATACCGCGTTGTCTGCATAAAGCAAACAGTTGACCACTGAGTCAGCCATTCGTATTCCCACATTCATATTTCTTATTCTCTGAAGACAACTGTTCAGATACAGGATTAATAGCCGAGCCGACAACACGCATCCATATCGGACTCCAATGTTGGTGTCAAACCTATGCTGTGATAATAGATGTGATACAATATCAAAGGACAATCGGAAAGAATACCATTTTAAATTATTGTTTCACCAATTAAAAATCAACCGTTCAATTTTTTTATAAACAAACGTACGACCTGTTTGGTGGTAAGCAGTTTATGTAACCTACGGATACCTGCAACTCTTGGCACCACTCTTGCTGCCTAACCTGTAAGGTTTTCAAGCCTTTTTTCAAGAACCTCGTATTGTAGTCTCTTAAGAATCTCTTGTCAGAAAACTTATTTCCTAACTTGAGAGTTCTCCGTAGAAAACGAGCATGAAAAGAGCTATAGATGTTAAAGAATCGACTAATGTGTGCGATCAATTTTGACTGGCTGCCCCGCAAGGAACTTTGGTTGAAGTTATGGTTAGATATAGGTGTTATATATTTAATAAAAATAATAATAAAAAGTATTTTAAACAACTTACGAGCTTTAAACTTACAGCATTTATTGTAATGAAAAATTTAAGCTATCGTAAGCATTACCATGCCGTCAGAATGCAAGTGATGTTATAGAGCTTGTAATAGCCATAGTATGGAGAGCACGATAAGTCATCAAACCTAGATTTTGTTGATGATAGTTGGCTAAATGTTTAATAAATTAAAAACATGGTCGCTACCAATGCACAGTGGAAGTATGTGATCTAAACACTTTATTTTGCATAGAAGATTTCCATATCAACCTTAAACCAACTGTAGGAGTATCGTTTGATGTGAATTAATTCACATCTTTGACTATAGAATATTTTCAGAATGAAGTAATAAAATGATATTGCATCTTAGTATTGATCAATGTCAATGTGTTATTAAATTACAGAAAGAGTTTGCTCAGCTGATGTTAGAAACTATATATATTTAAATAGTAAAACTTACATTGATTATTGCTAGATAGAGCTAACAATAATCTTTGTTACTTTCAACATCCAATAGAAATTATTTTAAATCGCAAAATAAGTACATTATTCTGATATCTATATAATTATGAAGTCATAACAGTGTATAGTTCACACACAGAATATTTCTTTGAAATATTGACGCAATGGTACTCTGGTATCGATACAGAAGAAAAAACTGTAGGTATTTTCATTATTCACTAGAATACCGAACAATATGTATATGTCTGTATATCTTATGCGGGGTAGGCAGAGGGAACCGAGCGCCATAAGCCGCGGACCTTGCATACTTCACATACTTCTCTACGATTGGTAGCTCTTTTCATGCACGCTCATCGGGTCCTGGGGCTCCTGACATTACCTTCTGATAAAACACGACCAATTTGGTCATAGTAGGTTAGTCTTGGTCTTCCTCGAATATCGAATAGTTTATTAAAAAAAAACCGAGCACTTGGTAAACCTGGCACGGAATCAATTAAACCGAGTAATTCTAACCAAATACGATTAGAATTAATAATATGTAAACGCTTATGGTATTCTTATTTAATCTGTAATCAGTAATTACAGATTAAATGACGTAATTACTAATTACGTTAGTGTTAACCCTGATGGCAAGATGTATATTTCAGAGGACCATAATGATACATAATTCAATTTAAGATTGGCGGTAATCGGCGACCGGCATCAGCAAAAAGGTTTTATGCAATTAAAACATTGTGAAATTCAACACCAAGTATCTTGGGTTATGATCATTATAATTATAACCATTTTTAGGGTTCCATGATATGAGTATTATAGCTTTTAAGGTGACAGTCATGTGACTAGATTCATCGTACTTTTCACACAACTGTGGGTAGCAAAAGGCACTGTTCGACTGACTATGAGGTACTTGCTGTAGTCGTTTGTCTCTAGTAATACTATAATTATAGCCTTCGCACTGGAACATCTGATTTCTATACAACACCTTACGAATTTTTAGGTATCTAACGGTCTGCCGATGACGATGAAACTGAAAATGTAATCAGGAGTATATTATGTGAAGGTATACTCATACTCACTGCAAAACATGAGCTCAGTTTACTCTATCGGTGAAAAATTAAGTAAGAATTTTGTTTTCGTATCCACCGAGATATACACACATTCTATCTATCTATAAAGAGACACTGAAGCAGATATTAAATAATAAGATCTTAACTAAAGCGATTAGTTCCGAATTACCCAATACGGAACATTAATTACGCAAGACTTACACACACTTGTCAATTCTTTGACAGTAGATTTACTGTCGATAAAATGTACGTAACTCTGTAAATGTCTCGTATATTTTTATATCTTTTGTCACTCGACGTAAACAGTCATACTCGTTTTATTGTGACGATTATGTCGCTTTTTCATCTTTTTCCTTATCTCGAAGAGCTTCAATTATTGTTGTGTAATGTACGGTTAATTGTTTTCAAATTAAAACAAAGTTAAAAAATGGTCTTTACTTTTATTTGCAAAATTATTTACTTCCTTATTAGGAAAATGTTGCTTGATTTCTAATTTTATTCTGCACGATTTATTATTTATTTATTTATTATTTATTTATTATACGCCTTCTCTTTTAATAAATCATAATATTACGAATAAAATGTCTCGTAAGTACAGTAAGTGTAGATTAAAAAAAAAACTATAATTGATTCTGTCAGATAACACTTGCGCACGCAAACAAACCAATTGTAAGAATTAATCAGTGTACATGTATATCAATTAAGGAGACGCAATAAATTTAATCATACTTAAGTAAAAACAGAAAGAGTTGAGTAAAATTTATTACATTTCGTTACATTGACCGAATAAACTTTATACAGTTTATTACTATTGGTTTATTTAGGAAACACTTGATAAAGTGATTGTAAATTTATCGTAAAACTGTAAAAGACCCAAATTTTTAGAGAATCGATTTGTTGACAGTATGATAAATTTAAATTAGGTAGTGTATCCGGCGGTTGTATTTATTTATATACCATATGTCAGATGTACAATTAGCGTAAATAGTTATATAGCTATTTTAGTGCAAGAAATAAAAAGTTCACGTTTTTTTGTTGTATAAATAACTAACAAATGTTTTCACAACTCATACAAAAATCAGGAGGATTGTGATTTGACGTCTATGTAAAAGACATGTAGATGTTTGACATCCCTATTCATTAATTGTATTATTAAATATTTATGGAACTAAAGTGCATTGTGGGTTATACTTTATTATTTTATCGAACCTATGGAGCCTATTTTACTTTAGAAAAAAATGTCGCACTAAATTTTCCCTTGTAGTCGTTGTTCAATAATACAGTTATGTAGGTATTTGTCATGTAAAATTATTAATGCTGATTCGTGAAAAATACAATATTAGTATAATTCTCACAAAAGTCAGAAAAAATTGTATTTGATCGCTTAAAAGTGAGCTTACATAGCTTACTTTTAAGCGATCAAATACAATTTTTTTATGTATTTAATAGTAGTATTAAAAAAACTTACAATTAATAATATGATACAATTGCATGTAGAATTAATATTTTTATAGCCTGGTATTGTATCAATGTTGCAGTTACTGGCAATATACATTAATGTCAGCTGTGTTCTAATGAAGTATCAAATTGGTTTTACGACTGGTCGATTTTCTTTTGACGCGCACGCGACTGAGAACATTAACGCTGGAATAAATTAAAAAATCACATGACTAATGTGCTATCACAACAATTGTTAATTACATATTCACTTAATTCGCCGCCGGACAAGAAGAGTAATATATTAAGAGATCTCCCACAATATCGTATGAAGATCTCAACATTGACGGATTGCAGTAATTAACACAATCTGGGCCAAGGCGGGGTGTTTTGTGAACTTACTCGCCTCTCGTAATTATTATGTCAAGTTATTTTTTAGCACATAACAATTACGCCGAGTCGAAATATTGTATCTATATTTCATTGATATGAATCGAGAATCCGCCAGTTAAGTCCGTAATGATATTAAAATGTGACCGACAAAAACATATTTTAATGAAAGCAAATGCAAACGGGAGTTTACGTGAAAAGGTTGGACGCAGATAAGAGTATAATGTAATGTATTGATGTAATTAAAAGCGGATACAGTTTGGAGCACGCTAATTATTTCAGCAAGTTTATGTTGCGACCGGACAGGAATATCGGCCACTTCGCTAAGTGTCTTAGTGGTAATATGAGGACGGTTGCATAATTAAACCAACAGTGACATACGTCATGTTATCTGCGAGATTTATTTATTTACTTATGATAATTTATTCGTTGAGTTACGTAAGAGAAACTGAAAACAAAACGAAGTTCAATGATCAATATTACCTGTACGAAACATAGTAGAAAAAGGGGGGGTCTCTATGTTTAAAGTTTTTTAAAAGACATATTCAAGATATCTCTATTCCATATAGATCGTTACCTTGTGACAATTTGAACTTTCCTTACCGTGACACCCATATACGACAGCGGGAGGGATATTTATCTACTTGTCAAGCTGTACATAAACGTAGCTATGTACAGTTAGTTAGTTATATCGCACAGCTAGTTTTAAATAAAACTTGTTCAAAGTTATTATCAAGTTTAGATGCTAAGAATTGTGAAATATAAATATAATTTACTGTAATAATATAATTTACAGTATTGTAATAGAATATATTATAATTATATAATATAATATATTCCATTACATATATCTAAAAAACAGCGATAACATTAAACTGACCCTTAGATATAAACCTTAGTTATTTCTACCTAGAGAGCTAAAAGGATTTTACATTACCTCAAGGTCATCGGTAAAGCCTTTGGTGTTGTAAGCGTTATCTATCACCTGGCAAATGTTTGTTTTTGTTATTAAAATGATTTTATTAAATACCTTGAGCGTTTATTTTTGTGTAAAATGATGACACCAATATTGACTTAAACTTAAAAAGCAAAATCATATATACATGCTAAATTTAATCCAAGCTGTTGGAACATATACAAGAATTGTTTTTTTAAAGTTATAATATGCTAAAGCCGTTATTATTAATTCGTTTACAAATGTTTAAAATTGCCTGCGACATTGAATGAAAACAAGTTCACCAGTTGAATGAAAGTGGGCGCTTTACAGGAACTTTAGTGATAAATATTGCTACACTTATTTTAGATTTTTAGAGCGAACTTTCGTAAGCTGGATTGTTAGGTTCATACCGATAAAAGATATAAATAAAGATAATAAAGCTGCATATTCCATTTCAATTACATCTTTTGATGTCAGAAGCCCCAGGAACCGGCGAGTGTGCATGAAAAGAGCTATGAATGTCACAGAAGCGAGTGAAGTATGCAAGGACCGCGTCTTACGGCGCTCGGTTCTCTCTGCCTACCCCGCAAGGGACTTGGCGTGAAGATATACATACATACATACATACAACTTAATCAAGGTGCAGAATACATAAAAATATGAAATTATTTACCTTTATTGTTAATGGCTTCATTTGACAGAGACACTTTAGTTAAAGTCGATTTGTAATAAAATTTCGTAGGTGCTTATATAATATATTTCATATGACCGCTTACAATTGGACGTCGAATTCTGGAAGCTTAGCGTACCATATGGTAACAAAGGTTTCTTCCGCAAGTTCGCCAGCTTGGGTTCTTCGCAAGGCGTTAAGCAGTTTTTACGAGGTTGACAATATTCGAACGATGTTTATGGTAAGCGTCTTTATTAGTATATTACCTAAGTAGTATAAAAATAGATATGTACTGTTGCTATAAGGAATTGACATGTTGGCTTATTGACATAAGCAAGGAACATTGTTTTGTATTGGAAATACAAATTTAATCAAATGCGTGTGGGCGGTTTAGTCACTAGCCGTTAGTGTAGTTCAAATGGTCATTGTCGATATAGTAAATAATTGCTATGCAGTGATTAAATGCAATAAAAATTCTGATTTTTAGTTTTCTTTGAATGGGAATACGGTAACTGCTTACTATCAGGCTGGCGGTACGCTTGTTTGATACCTTAGTAGTATAAAAAGCAATATGACATAGATTAAGTAGTTTGGAATGACATTAATTAACGCGTGTAGTCGCAAGGACATACGTGACGTCATATTCCAATGTGCTTTACTGCCGGCCGACAGTAGCTGTAGCCAGTCGTAAACTGTATGAAACTCGCAACAGATGGTAATATGAGCGTTGGAAAAACCTAGACGTCAAACTTGACTATTGCGTGACGCACTCTGTACTAAATGAAATATCTGGAAATTATTACACATGCTGAAATAATTATTGCATAATTTTCATTTTCAATAGAGCACGTGAAAAGCCTAAGGCTATGGCGAGTCTAAGGAATACGATCAACCACTAACCAACATGTTTTTATATTCGCCATTGTAAAAGAAAATTAATTGAAAGAAATGTGTAATTATTTCATTCGTATCCTTTTACGATCGCAGATCTATCTAGCTATCTATTTCCTCACCCGCTTCTTTAATATTCCGAGTTCTTTTATACACCCTCAGTTTCTAGACCTTCTGAAATCACCTTCTCATAAAATTCAACCAAATTAGTCATGGTTGGCGAGGGGGTCTTTTTTGGTATCTTTGCCCTTCTTCTTCCTGTTTCCATATATGATTCGTCATTATTCTTCATACATTCTTTCTACATGTGCGAACAGAGCATGCCTCTTCTTGTCTTAATTCCGATACTCTCTTTCAGAACATCTCATTTAAATTATGCCATCTAAAATGTCAAAAGTTTCAAAACAATTGAAGAAGAGTTAATAGATTCAGGCGTTATTTTGCGAAAGTCAAATTGCATGTAAATTGAAGAAGAATTGTGTATACCACATTCCGCAGGACCTCATACAAAAAAGACTTTACAAGGGGCCTGGGGGCAAAATGAAAAAGACATAACTATGTGTTACCAAGTTAGTAAAGAAATTAACTGCTTTGTGCATGCAGCAACACATTGAGATCTCACCCAATACATTATTAGCTCGTCGAATCATGAGTTTATCAAAACGTTGCTACTGTTCGATTATAATTGTTTAGCAAGTTATCGATGACTCGGGAAGCGAGCGGTGAAAGTATGCAAGCGGTGCACAATGCACAACGGTGCATTCTGCGACACTGCCCTCTGTCCAGTACACTTAGTACCGCCGATAGCTTGATATTGAGAGGGCACTTCCTTGTTCTATCGGCCATTCTTTTACGGTCGATTATTTTCTCGTTCAAACAGTTTGTGTGAACATGTTTTAATTTACATTTCAAATCGAAGTATATAAGTACGAAGAATTTACCTTCCTGACTTCGATGGGACATACATCCACAATTACTCACTCGAAAGCATTTGGAGCTGACCTAATATGAAATGATGACCTTCTTTTCTTTACTTTCATGCTACAAATTGTGTTGTATCGAAAATACTAAGTATGTAATTGAGATACTTGGTGAGTGATAATGATACATCTTCTTAAAATATCCTCGTAGGCCGCATGTTAAAATCACTTTTCAACAACTAAGCTTAAACTTCGGAATCGTATATGTTAGGTACTAGGTTAGAGTTTATATTTATGTGAAACTAACGAAATTATGCATTATTAGACTAGTACTAGATTTTTCTTTGCGTGTACCTTAAACTATTTTGAATAATTTGCCTCTACCTCAGATTAAAGTTTGTTATTCATACAATAGTGGTGGTGATCGTATTTTATGACGGACCCTTAAGACACTATAAAACTAGCTACACAACTGATTTGCTCTCATCAATTAAGTTACTCAACATACTAACTCTCCAATCAACTATTCACTTGTATTATAGTTATTGATCAACAAATAATCTCAGAATGTCTGCATAATTAATTAATAAAAAAAAATATTTTTAATTACGTTAAGTAATTAGTTATTTATATGATAAATAGAAAATAACTTATAACTAATTATATTCTTAATGTCATTGCATACGTAATACATTCGTTTCTTGTGATTTTAGATAAAATATAGAAATTATGACTAAATATTTCAGAGACTTTGAAGTTTGTTATTTTGACAAACAGTAATATAGTTTATTAGAAACTTTATCCACTTCACTGTTCTAATATTATGACAATGCCGACCACGTAATGGTTTATATTGCGCATACCATTCCGATACTCTTACTAAGACAAACTGCACGAAATGATAAGGATATTTAAGTCTACAGTTAGAATAACTTACTCCTACATCAGTAAGAATGGAGAAGCATTAAGATCCAGTACGCCATAAACTCAGCCAGTTTCTCTAAGGAACGGACATTTGTTGATATTCGATAGGCTCTTACGAATACATAGTCAAGTTTCAAACTCAGTACTCAAATAAACGACCTTCGAGCTAAAGTAACGCTCTATTTAGTACTTCTTCTTCTTCGATGTTGTGGCGTGATGTCAGAGCCCAATAATTATGAAAGGCCTGAGTAGGGAAATAAATAAATGTTTGTGAGTCAAGACTCACTGGAAATTAAGTAAGTATCTTGTGAATTATACATAAGATAACTGCTTGACATTTAAAAAATGTGTACATTCGACTCCGTTGAGGAAAATCACCATCAAAATACTGCCACATAAAAAGGATCTGAGAAGATGGGTCGATGACTAATCTGTACACATATTATTTATTTTTAAGACATACATATTAGAACTTATTTTCAATAACAGGTCCCACGGGTATTAATGCTATTATGAGTATATCAGTATTTTCAAAAACAAAATATCTGTCATAGACTACATTATATGAAATATTTACCAATTCATAGACCAAATATGTGGTAGCAAATATACTAGGTATTCGAATGACGGATAAAAGAACAAAGTACTTTAAAGTCTTATTTTGTAATCTCTGATATGAATATTAATAATAGACACTTTATAGATTTTGACGAGCTCAGTCGTGTACATAATACCGCGATTTTGACAACAGCGCTCATGGGTACGATTCTCACACAAGGCAAACATTTGTGTGCATGAGCATGTCTGTTTGTCTTGGTCTGGATTTTTTAAAAGAGGGCGCATCAAAGCAGCCCTTCTGGGCAAGTACCTCTACCTCACAGAAAATCGCAGCTAAATAACAACTCCCTAGAGGGTTGTTGTGTTCCTGCATGTGAGTGAGATCACCAGTAAGCTCCTAAGGAGTCGCTACCATAGCAGCAGAGGTGGCATCGCGCGAGCGATACTTAATGTATTACAAGCGTTAATAGGCTACGGTACCCACTTTACATCACTTGGGCCGTATTGCATGCCCCCCGATTAGAATAAAAAAAAGATTATTAAATAAAATCAGTTATGTTTATTTCTCTAGTTTGTTTTATTCGGCATTGGACCAAAGACGTTAAATCTTAGCTTTCATTCGCCAGGCAAGGTGCATGTGATTCTGATGATAAATGTCCAACAGACGGGCACACAAAAGATTGTATTAAGTAGCTTACACACAAAGAATTTGATTTATTACTTCATCGGGAACCCTTTGAATTTATTTTCGGGTCATCCAAGGCACACCCACTCACGACCTGCCTCCAGCTACTCAATGAAGACATTGCATTGAATGCTGCCATAAATCAAATATTGAACATTTCTTTCTAGATGAAATATCGGCCTTAAATTGTTCGAGGAGCGTTCTGCCTCACGGATACTAATGGTCCTTATTACATCTAAGACTTACTATTGTCATGTTATATCATATCTTGTTCGTTCACGTACATACGTACGAGTATATACTTATTGTAATATATAAAGAGGCCTTTCATAATCAACAATGAAAGGGAAAATAATGTTATTTTTAACCCCCGACGCAAAAGAGGGGTGTTATAAGTGTGACGTGTGTATCTGTGTATCTGTCTGTGGCATCGTAGCTTCGAAATGGATGAACCGATTTTGATTTTGTTTTTTTTTTGTTCAAAAGGGGACTTAATCGAGAGTGTTTTTGTGTATATCATATAGGTTATTTTTGCGTAGGGGGGTTTTTTAATTAAATTTAATTTAGCTTTATAACGTTTAGCGTTATAGCGTTAATCCAGCGCATAATAAGCAAGAATTGTAAATCCAAAATCTTTCTTTATTTCCAATTCTTATCAAAAGTTCATCTTACAACAACATGTAAATAGGTAGGTCCTTAATAAAGACAAATAATTGCCGTACAAACAACAGTTCAGCAATGTTTAACTTCAGCGTAAATCAAGATTTTATGTTATCGGTGGTAGTCGAAACTATTTTCATTGAAAATGCGTGTAGCGGACTACTGAAAGACCCCTAGTTAGTTTTGATTAGTGCGTAATTTTCATATTACATATAATTCACAAGCAACCTTGTCATCTTTCTTAAGAGTGCAGATTTTGCTACACTGAGCATTAAAAAATTGATATAGGTTGAAGAGTATAAAAAAATTCAATTTTTCAAACAACATTTTACTGCTATCTTTCTTTACAGGATGTAAGGTATACAGTTCTTTTTACAGATACAATTGTATATATTTGAATCGATTACTTGTAACTGACAGCCCTACGGGAATTTCGTTTCACAAATTGACATATTTGTTCATTAGTCAGGGACATCCATAAACGCCGACACCCACGCATGACCATAGGATCAGCCAATTTAGTAGGTATATCAATAGCAATTACATACGAATTTGGGATAAACGTCACTTTTTATTTGCCATATTTAAAAATACAACACGAGATAATTGTAATATTTTAAAATGCCAAGGTGAGAAGATTCATCTGGAAAAATAACCCTGACTCATCATTGAGTCAGGACAGACTTTCCTTATCTTCGAATAGTCTTTCCTTAAAAGTTTTAGATTTTATTTTTTTAACCTTTTTATGGCAAGGTCACAATCAATTATGCAATATAAAGCTTATTCAATGCTTAAATTGCTGTACAATAAATACTAATAAGAGGACATATGTTCTATGCTAAGAAATAAATGTAATTAAACGACATATTTCAAATTCTCAGAATTTGAGTATCATAAATCCTTAATAAGGTCGATATTAGTCAAAGCAACGAGAGCACGACTGCAGTTATCGGCAGTCGATACCAATTTGTCTATTGATCCAGTAATAAGTGTTAAGTTACAAAGCGTAGACATGCAATAGTCGGTCGTGCCAATGGCACTTTATGGGGTTTCGATGAGAAATTATTGAACCCCGTTCACTACATAAAATAATATTGCTTACCACTGCCAATATTAAATTAAACGAGCACTATACAAGCATTTATTCGGATATATTCGCTAATATTTATTAGTAATTAAAATAATGAAAAAGAATGCAAGTTAATATTTGTATAATTTGTAAATAGTAACTTCTAAAGTATTACAAAATGGATACAGTTAAATATAAACAAATGGATATTTTTAATTAAACATAGACTGTTGACTCACAGCGTCTATTACGATATTAACTAAACGTTAGGCTCGTTCGGAAACCAAGAAGACTACCTTTCTGTAAACTCGGTGCGTTCAAAATGAATTGTAATTCAAACAGACTGACTAACATTCTGCACCAGGTATCCCATACTTCACAATCAGCTAAATAATCACTAAGCGCAGTTACTGTCTCCTTAACTGTGGTTTGATATTTAAGTTTGGTACAAACTATAAGATTACAGAGAGGTTTTACTTTTATTTATTATCATTCAGAATGTTAATACTACGTAAACAATGACCATCTTGTATATTAAACCTAAATCATCATCAGTATATGCATTAACTATTATAAACACCTCCACTATTCATTACAAATACCTTAGATTACTTTCAGCTACATTTAGTACTTTAAAAAAAATGTAATATCATTGACCGCTATGATAGTTTCCCAAAATAAAAAACTAAAAAATAACGTAAAATGCATATAGATATTAGGTTATCATTTTATTTCAAAGGGTGCTAGGCAATGAAACTGATTCATGTTTGCAGTCTTTACTTTTACAATGTCGCCGGGAAATTGGCTTAAAATACCTTCGCATGCCTTCCGAAGCAGTAAATCTCTGTCTCAGTTGAAACTGATGCTGCACTATATCAATGCGGTAGACGTCATACTTGAAATGCTAACTTTATTACCTTGTAGGAAGAATATCGTTTGAAGGATATATGATATTTGCATGTGTATTTACAAATAAATTTATACAAAATTCACAAAATATATAGTAAAAAAATTTAAAACGTCTTTCTTCCGTGCTCACAACGCGACACCTCCCTGGAGATTCCTAGTGATCTCACTTACTAGCAAGAATACAATAGCACCAGGGCATTGGTATTTGGTTATGAACTTCGCTAAGGCTCTTTCCATTTTATGCTATCGTATCTCCTACCTTTCTTTCATTAGAGCCTGGTTTGTTAATCGTCACAGTTATACTACGGGGACCTGATTCTCAAAAAAACTCTAATATGATCTAGATAAAGATGATCGTGAGGCTCTTACAACTTAAATAATTATATACTAGTCACACTAATGGGGCATGTATTCCACTGCGATTTGACGGAGATCAGTATTCAAACCGAGCATCGACACAAGGCCACTGAACGGGGTATCATTGCCACCATTTCATAACAGCCGGGACAGTTTATCATGCTACGTTCGAACTTCTAAAATATACTGAGGTGTAAAAGGTAACCACGTGAATTGATTGTGAATGGTTAGGGCTATTTCACATGTACCAAAAGTTTGAGCATTTAGCCACATTTTAGACACATAGGTCGAGTACCTATGTATATATATATATATATATATTCTGCAGGAATATACATCCTCGTGGGCAGTGTGAGTGATTCTTTATGAAGGCGCCCGTCGTCAGATGGACAGCTTTCGTTTCGATATTTATTGACTTTAATTGATAGAAAATGTATGCAATAGCGAGTAATGAATGGTGATTAATGAACTGGTCACATAGCTACGAGTTATCGAAAGCGGTGTTTTATTTACACCGTACCGGTGGACTTATTTTGAAATAGCAGTAATGGGAATTCTCGGGAGAGTTATTTAAATAATAATCACAGATATAGATTATGCTCAAAAGATGATTAGAATCTTTTAGGACAATTTTCTTATTCGAAGTGAACACAAATGTGCCTCAATTTCTGATTAACGTCATAACATCCACATTTTTTTAAGAATTAAAAGAATTTCGTATTTTTAAAAACATATAGCAGTATTTAATAGTCAATAAAACAAACATGAAACAGAAAGTAGGTTGCAATATCGACGTCGAAAACGTCTTTGTACAAATGATAAAGAAATAATGACACTTGTATGAGGCCGCAATACCTAAAATGCGTCCAACATTGTATGCGATGTTTACTATTAAATGTTTCTTACTTTTGTGTTTAACAGCGGTAACCGCAAAAAAAAAATTTGTTGTATTGTATGATAAAAAACCTGTATTTTATTGACATGCCACAGGAAATGTTTATATCCGTGTGGTGAAGGAGAAAGAATACCAAAAATCACCGCCCCCTCTCTTCCGGGTAAGAGGCAACTATGAGATTTCCTGAGATTCGAGCTTCTCAGGCTGTGGTAGGGTAAATGGCCTGGTTGGCAATCACCGTACACACGGCGAAACACTCGTGAAGTGGCGTACTTATGAGTAAGTCGCGTTTCGGGATCAGCTGGTGTATATAACCAGTGCTCGGGGATTATTTGATGCGACATTGCGGAAACTTGTGGACTCTGTCTATCTATTTTCAGGAGGACTGAGCTAACCCATCGGCCAGGGAGACTCGTTGAAACGGTTGTTTCGCTGGTTGCCCGCGGTATAGTACAGAGGCTATCAATCAAGTCTAACCACCTTGAGAGGCTGCCCTTTCATACTGTGCGTAATCTAGCGGTAGATCGTCGTGCAGGTTGGTGACCGAATGATGGAGATCCAGCGACTACTTCCGGATGAGTTCGGGGGCTCTTCCATCCGACTGTTAGTAACTGTTACTAACAAACAGGCGGCGTATCGCGCTTGGACCAGGGGTCGCGCCCTCAAAGATCTGAATATTATCTTACTGAAATCAGCGTATAATACTGCCAGGTCTGCCACAGGGCATACATATGAGTGGACGCCCGGCGCAGTACATGAGTCGGCAGGGAACTAGTGTTGCGCCCTACTGAGTCGCATAACTGGCGACTAGCCAAAGCCGTCCAGGTTCTGCCAACCCTCGCTGCCTCCAATGAGATGCCTCGATGGCTCACTGGCGCATCAGCCGCACTTAGTAATATTTATTGCTATGCAGATGACAGTCCGGTCCATGGGCGATATTACAGTCGGTCTGGGGCTATGCGGACAGAAATCGGTGAGAAGCGGAGAGTCTTGTCGTTGCGCTGAATCGGGTATTGGATCTCATTAGTTAATGAGGTTTCAATACACTGGTTGAGTTTAATATCAAGGAAACTCAGGTGTGCGTGTTTACAACAAAAACGTCCCCTTCCTACTCCTAGACTTCAGGGCCGCTTACCTCAGTATGCGAGATGGTCTAAATATGCTAAGCATGGATATTCGCTGCAATCTTAACCAACGGAACTACATCGAGAGCCTCATCTCAACAGCTTCGAGGAAACTTAGAATACTGAACAGGGTGCGCCGGTTCTTCGCGGCGAATCAGCTTTCTCTGCTTTATATATATATAAGATTCAAGTTCAGGCTTGCGTGGAGTATTGCTCGCATCTCTGGTACACTCTGACAGCTCCGCATAATATCTTCTTGAGGCTTTCGATAGGTTGCAGCGCCGGGCTATCCGCATAATCGAAGTCGAAGAGGTTACCAAAAACCTGAAACCTCTTCAACTTCGTAGGGAACGTAGGGACATTGGTTCGCTAAGCGTATTTTACTGCCTTTACTATGGTGAATAATATGAAGAACTGTTTTCTTATCCAATGCTCTCCCTTCCTTCATAGAACCACACATGCAGGCTTCCGTTGTCATTATTCCACTGTTGAGAACATTTCTTCGCGTACAAAAAAGTTCGGCAACTCCTATCTCTGTCATACCATTAAAAAGTGGAACGCCTTGTCTGTGCATGTGTTTCCTCCTTCCTACAACATGGGATCCTTCAAATGAAACGTAAAGAAACACCTTGCGGGACAGCATCAACTGACAGGACACTGTAGACTTTTGTCAGTTGCCGCTGCTATTTGGGCTCCTCTTTTTGCTTACTATCAGGCGAAGTGGAGCCACTATGTAGAGCTAGTATGAAAAAAAGGAAAAAGCAGTGTTTTAAATCTATTGCGGTATGTACCTAAGGCTCTATTTAAGTTGAGCGAAATCGAACCTGTATGCTATATATATTCTTTTATAACATTTGGTGAATTTCTAAATCTATACGAATAACTGGGCGACTAGCGTTTTTGATATTTATGTTATAGAAAAGACACCTGTATAGATAATTTAAAAAATGTATATACAAGAATTGCTCCTAGTATTACAATAATGCATGATAATTTATTAAATGATTTTATACAGACCAAATTATCAATGAGCAAGTTCTGAGATGTGTAAGAAAGATACACGTGTTTTAAGATCTCAACCGAAATTGAGTCTCTGATGTCTTGCAAACAATTAAGAAGAACCATGCCGCTACTAGGAGAAACGTAAATGGGAGAAAAAAATATTAATAAGAAACCTCCAAGAACGACTGTTGTTTCTGTGAAATAAAATAAAATATGCAGAGCTCACTGTCAGCTTCTATAGGTTAGCGTAATAACAATAAAGAAAGAACTCCTGGTATACTGCCTTATCGACACAAAGCCTAAGTTTCTGAAAGCCGAAGCCTCAGTAGTTTCGGCTTTTGTTTGGATGACAGATTTATTTATTTATCTGCAAGCAATGTGATTTCTTATTCAACAGGTTAGTAGTAAAAAGAAATAATGGAATTTCCTACTAAATTCCATTATTTCTTTTTACTACTAACCTGTTGCGGCGCATGGACCACTAATATTTTCAAATAACGTATGCAGAGAAATTGCAAGCTTCTCATACCCATTGCTGCGTTAGTTGTTACCTACACGAGCGCCGACTCAAGAAGCTCTGATGAGCTGATGCCTTAGGCTATGTGGAGATTATACACCGTGTGATTTATTATCGTGCTCATTGTATGATAATTTATTCGCCATGTTTGTTTTTCGTACGTTATGGTAATGAAATTTTAATTGTGATAGACATTAGAACTGAATTAGTTTTATATCGATGATGATATGAGATTTACTGATGTAAGTTTTATGTTATTTATGTACTAGTAAAATTGTATGTTATATTTTTTTATAGAAACAAAATCACAACGTCAGGTTCAACAAAATAAACAAAACACGCGATACTTCCGTTAAAAATTGTTTAATTCAAACAAAATCAAGTTTATGTCGATGCATAAATTTAGCATGATACTTCGGATTTATGTGTATTTGTAATTATCACTTGAACTTATAATATTTTAACTTAACAGAAAAAGCTAGTAAAATAATCTATCTCTATGTTTATGTGACTATGTGGTTTTGTATCACTAGAAAAATATAATGATAAATTAGCAGAAGAAAGTAGTTGATATTATTATTTTAAGAGAGGTAGGGCATATAGAAACATTTGGAGAAGTACCCCCACCTTAGAAAGTCGCAGCCAAATGTAAAATTGGTAAAGAGTTTATAAGCCGATGTGAATTAGTACATGACCCATTTGGTTGGATGTTGGTAAATTAGTGAATTTTAATATCACAGTACCTATAAAATCATGTTTCAAATGCGTGACAGAGATCGCTTTAAACCCCTTCAACAAAAGAGAGACTAATTATTCAGGCAGTAATCACTGGGTGCGATTAAGTGAATCAATATCTATAAACTTTACCTAATAATAGCAAACTTTATTGGCTTCTGCGAAACCTCGTCTATATCCACCTTCATAACTCAAATTTTTAAATATGATAAATTTAATTTAAATAACATAATAGTATGTTATCTTCGAACAATATGATAAAGTTGAATGGAATGAATAGTTAATAAAAATGGTCTGAGCTGAGAGGTAGCTCCACAAGCGTGCTACATCGAAAAGTCATTAGGAAACCAACAACTGGTATATTCTGCAACACACTAATATTTCAATAGATGGAATATTCATTATTGGGATTTCCGAACGGACTTTGATTGTATCTAAGTGATGATATTTCACCCAAGACACAAAAAGAAAATATGAACAAATGTCACATACCAATAATGACCATTTTTGTCAGTTACGCGAAACAGATCTGAGAAACAATATGTATAATATTTTAGATGATGATCAGCTGACATCACTCAGTACGTGAGATACATTGTGAATAGCATGTACAATATTTATCAACACACTTTTAGGGTCACGTTCCCAAAACGTCCGAAAAATGGGAAAAGTGCTTTTTTAACCAAACCATTAAAATGTGTAGTATGACATATTGCACAGTACGAAAACTTACGTTTGCAAGTCCGACAGCACTTATCCGGTTATTAAATAATTTATTCAAATTAGAACAATACATATATTTTTACACATGTCTGTCATTAAGACCCGCAGGATTACATTCCTAAAACAGAAGACTTTTTTACGCACATTACAATGCACTAAATACTAGTATATACTACTTTCGTTGATCTACAGTTTCGTTGAATATGTTAATACATATTTATTTTACTTTTCCATATATTATTATACATACTACCTGTTTTTTAAACACAGATTATTGGATTTTATAGAAAATACTTATGTATTTTTTAATTTCTCTTAAATAACCGGGCTTAGGATTTAAAATCAATATAATCAGACTAAGTCTTCTAATTACATTACGATTTTTTCTTTATTTGGGATAGTCATTCTTCAAAGTTTTATGAAGTGGTTTTTTTCGTCTAATTAATATCTTTCTGATATCTTTTGGAACAATTATATTTAAAAATCTGACTTGCAGTTTATAAATAATCTCTACTTCTTTAAAAAAATAATGCTTTATGTATTCTGACGTAGCTGATCAGCCCGTAACCCATCAAAGAGTTTTGTATGGGAGTTTGTATTTTAGTATATTACATTTGTAGAGTAGCGGTCGCAATTTACTACAGACGTAGTCATTATTCAATCGAATCTGTCATCTGTTTCGAGACTAAGATGTTTACGTACCGTCTCCAATACAGGACATGCACAGCTTGAGTCCTTTCCTTTAAAATATGATGCCGACATTTATGACTATGTGAGGCGACGGTAAGGTTTTAATATGCGATGAAAATATGTTCATAAGTTTTGTTTTTACGAGTTCTTTGATCATTGCGTCCTCCATGACGTACCAGAACCTTTAATTATCTTACACATAACATTTAAATACATTACATATTCAATTGCTCTATATTTTTTTGTCTTGAATAAATAAACATTCAAACAATTCATAGGATGCATCAAAGTAGTTCAATTAGGGAATTACCTCCACCTCACAGAAAACCACAGCTAAATAATAACTCTCTAGGGAGTTGTAATTTGGCTGCTTTTTTGGTTCCTGCGAGGGAGTGAGATTGCTTGTATGCCGCCCGATGTTACATAAAAAAAATTAGGTACATATTGAACAATAAATTAAATTATTTACTATTATAGTATACATCGTTTACCATCATGCTGTCTCTTTAACTTCCGGTTGACTTAAGTTGGTAAAAATGTGAACCAGCAATTGCAATTGCACAAATTTTGAAGATTGCTAACTGCTATAGAATCACCCACCAGATCATTAGCAGCGGCGCGTGCGGTGCGCGTGCGCCGATGCGCTATTAAATTCGAAACAGTATACACATAAGCGGATATGCTGTTTGAAATTCTATTACACGGTTTGAAGCTGATTACCCATTTGTTTTTACTACGATAGGTTAACGAGTCTTGAAATAAAAAATAATTTTATCTCAATTAAATAAAACAAATTTCAGTTGCAGAATATACAAGTTGAGAAGAAAATATATTTTATTTCTACTGAACGTTAAGAAGCACAATATCTTAAAACAGTAAAGAACCGACCTATACTGAATCCTTCGGTCCTAGGTTCGGATCATGGTGTGGGCGTATATCTATAAATTCCAATTTTCTGATTTATGTACATACTAGCTTTTACCCGCGGCTTCGCATTCGCACATAGATTTTTTTTTTTTAATAAAAAGTATCCTATTTTACTTCTGATACCTCCAAGAATATGTGTACAAAGTTTCATGATGATCGGTTCAGTAGTTTTCGCGTGAAAGCGTAACAAACAAACGGACATTCACATTTATAATACTAGCTTTTACCCGCAGCTTTGCTCGCATTGATAAAAAAAAAAAATTTTTTAATAAAAAGTATCCTATTTTACTTCTGATATCTCTAAGAATATGTGTACAAAGTTTCATGATGATCGGTTCAGTAGTTTTCGCGTGAAAGCGTAACAAACAAACGGACATTCACATTTATAATACTAGTAGGATTAGCAGGATTTGTAATTATCACTTGAACTTATATTTGAAAAGACGTATGAGCTAACCTAAGGAAAGGTCTAGTTTTCCCTCTGGGTTGTGAAGGTCTGAAGGCAGTCGCTCTATGTAAATAACAATATCTTTGCCAAATTCTTAGGTTTAGGTACCGAACTCCGCCAATCCTAATATATTAGGAAAAGGGATAACGCTATAAACAAGAAGAAGTTATGACGTATAATCTACCAAAAAGATAAATATTCATTTTATAAAAAATTACCAACACTTGCACGGCATGTATAGTTAAAATGAATATTGTGTGTTGATAGACATGCGAGATTATGAAACCAAAAAACTCTTGAAACATGTACATGTTGATGCTATACCTTATCCTCTTTATAATTCGGTTTGCACGGATTTCATTGGGTAGCAATCAGTCAAATAGTTTAAACACATTATTGGATTGCTATTTTATTAGTACACGACATAGTAATAGCTGTCTATTGGATAATCTAGAGGCATTGATAGGTCAAGCAGGTAATCTTAGCTGGCTGTAGAATAACGATACACTTACATAATCTAGCCGATGTCTGCTAGCTATAATAGCTTGAATCGGTATCGAGTGTAATTTGGCGATCGGCCAGCCTCCGCCCACACGGTTGCTCTTCATTAATCACGAGGTGCTCGCTGTCTGACATCGTAATAGGTACCTATTTCGCAACAGGGCTACCAACGCTTGACCAAACTTTTGGCTAGTAATAATTACCTAAAGTTTAATTGGTTTTTCTGTGTATTGGACTTTATGCTATAGTGATGCGATGAGCATAATATTTCATTGAAATCCATTAAAATATTTTTAGTAATCAACTGCATTATTTTATAAGTTATTTTGTGAATCATGTATATATGAAAAAAATATAAATACATCAAGGGTTCTGGTATTAAATCATTCAATTATTTTCGACTTGCCTCAATCCTATAGGTATATACCCTGTGAGTTTCGTCACTGTCACACAAAGATATGCAAGTATTTCGCAAAACAGGGCTATAGATTCGACTGGGCGACGCGGCGCCGGACAGTGTTTCTGTCTAGCCAATTCCTTGTTTCTGTATCGGTTAAGGCGATTGAGGGTTAAAGGTGTCAGACAATTTACAGAAATCTAGTGTGCATTGTTTATATTATCGTACCTACTGATTAGCATAATTACTCCTGAAATAATTCAATGGCATTCACAAATTACGGCAACTTTAAACTGTGTACAATTCTAGACCAAAGTAGAATAATTATATTTCAGAAACGATATCTGATTTTAGAATAGCGTAGTAGTTGAATTGATCCCACTAACGGATTTAATGGCATAAATGAAATTAGAAAACGAAATAGAAATATCTACAAAATAAGTCAAATTTTTTTGGACTAATATGAAGGTAATTAGGTAAGGTTTCAGACTGTCTTTGAAAAGATTGTTCATTTTTTACTTGGAGGTACTGTGGGTGGCACCATCAATCAATATAACCAATTACTGCTACTAAGATAAAGAGCCCGTTTCAGTCAATTTACATTAAATTAGTCACTTCATAATGAACACTTACAACTATTACAGCAATTTTGTTTACAACATTGTCTCGCATTGCTAGTGCGTCAAATTGCTTTCCAAATAAGGCCGGACCATTGCAACGATTGTACAGAATTCAATAAATAATGCTTATAACAATAATGCAACTGAATAGTTACGTCAAACTACGTGTACTGGGATACACTAGTTATTGCTTTGCGGTTTCTGATTAATGTTATACATATTTGTACACTATTGCGATATATAAATACTGACCGATGCTATGGTCAAAATATTTTAAACCAACAATTATAACTATTTGTAAAAAAAGAGCGGCTCACCGGCCAGGTCATACCCTTCTCACATTTACGTTTATGATGGAATTCGTATCCATATTAATATTATAAATGTGATAGTGTGTCTGTTTGTCCTTCATTCACATCAACATAGAGCAACGGAGTGATGTTTTTTGTTTGGAGAAATTTAGAGTGGCATAGGCTATTTTCTATAAAATAGTTTACTCCCATGAAAAAACACGCTTTGTTTCCTTTTGACCTCGCGGACAAAACTACGCGTAACTGCAGTAGAAAGTAAGTGTCAGTTATATAGCTAAGTGTAAGAACTTACTGACCGATGAAGCCGGCGTGATGGTTGTAACTGCGAAAACGTATTTCATGGATATAACTATTTTTGCATCAATTCAAACGAAAACCGTTGAAGGATAATACAGCGACCATTTAGTTCAGCGAGCTGATATTTGGCAGGCCAGTTCAGTAGTCTTTTAATAGTAGTAATCCTTTGAAATATTGATAATAGGTGAATTCTGGACAGATATATCGACTGGGACATAGGATGAATTTATACAAGAATACATTTGATTTTACTCAAGTACAGCTGTACATAAGTGTAACTCATATACAACAAAAGTTTGTCTGTAAACGTGGAATTTGCAAATTGTGTCTAAGTTTTCGTAACCGGCGCCAGGCACCGATTCATCATGAAATGTGGACGGATCTGCCCACGCGCGGCATAATGCGTCGGCCAATGCATCATAGCTTAGCGACGGATGCAGGACCGTGCAATACTCTCCTTGGACCCATTTGTTTTCTTGAAATCCTAGGGATAGTGCCAACTATGGCGTTTGAATACGGACCGTCGGTATTTTAATCTATTTTTCTAGGCATTTATTGATCTCAATCTTTAAACTCGCAAGGGAATCAAAACATATAGGGTATATATACTTCCTGTTGACTTAGCATCATGAAATTTGGTAAGAAGCAATGTCATATAGCACATGTAAAGGAAAAAATCCGAAAACCGTAAATTTGTAGTTACATCATAATAGAAGAGAGAGAGAGAGAGAGATAATACATTTAATACTAGCTGTTACCCGCGGTGGTTAAAAGGAAACATTTTCATGAGAGTGTATACATACATACATATATTCGCGCACACAAATATTTGTCCTGTGTAAAAATCGAATATACAAGCCTTGGCGCACTTGGCACTGTTAATCGCTCAGCCAGCTTGTGAAATTAAAATTAACATTTATTTAATAACATTATAATTAATATATATCTGCTGCTATGAGTAGGGCTTTTGTGAGAAAGTTATTGTTTCCATAAAATGCTTAAATTTTACTGTAGAAGACATGCTAAAATTTTTATTAACCTACTCCTAGCCGTCATCATGTTTCCTAATCCATTAGGATGGACGGAGTCCGCCACCTAAGTCTAAGGGTTTAGATTTAGCTTTGGAATACAAAGATTTTTACACGGAGTGACTGCCATTATCTCCACAACCCAGTGGTAAACCAGACCTTTCTTAGGTTAGGTTCAAACATTTGAAATATAATTGCTCGGATGTATTGGTGTTCTCACGATCTTTTCTTTCACCGCCGAGCAAGTCAATAGGCCGGTTCTTTGTCCATTGGGCTATCACCACCTTTAATGTATATTAACCATGTGATAGTAAATGTTTGCACCAGAATTGATTTTTTCGAAATTGAACCCTGAAAGATGATTTGCATTTTAAAAGGGACTGTTATTGAATGTACAATTATGAAAAAATATGTATCAATATTCAATTCGTGGCTTTCATATATTTGACAAAATAACTTCCACATCTTCTCTCTTATTTAGAACGCCACCGACAGTGATGCAGTTGTCATCATCTTAATTAAGCACTTGCTATGCGTGCGATGACTAAAACTGAGTGGAAAATTGTTTGGCTCGAAATATGGTACGAGGTCGTTTAATTTGATATCTTAAGAATTATCCATTTGATCTAATATATTTACAGTAATCGGAAGTATTGCGTTTTATTCTTTGAAACAAATGAAGATTTAAAGCGTCCTATATTATCATTGCCTATATTGCCTATACTCATGTATACTCAAGAATGATAATTTCCGCTGGTTTTATAATATCTTTAATAGCAAAGTCATAATATCTTTGAATAGCAAAGGATACGGAATCTTGTTATCGTATATTATCATTAATTTATTTCAATCTTGAATTGAAACTAAAACAAGAATTCAATGCGTGTATAGAAGTCGAGCGTAATTGTAATGCATATTAATAGTGGAAGCGAGGCATATATTCCGGAGATTTAAGGCTTACTGAACAATATATTTTTACAATGAACGGATACGTCACAATTTCTATAGAAATGTCATCTGGAACTAAATGTAGAATGTATACAGAACAGTTTATTATTTCGCATAGGAGCTTCTAATTTTGTGAATTAATAATTCGTCTGCCTAAATAATTCGTATCTATAAGTATCTGCTGAAAAAGCAAATACGACGTCACCGAAATATTTCGGAGTAGTATTTCCAACTTATTTAAAACATATGAATGTTAGTCAAAATATTATATTATTGTCAGACTATTCATGGGGTAGTGTAATCAGGTACATATTTCCAAACTGTTCAATTTTTCCAATTTGTGCAGTCACAGCGACCGAACTAAAAACCAGCGCTGTATTAACCTCCATAGCAATGCAGAGTTGGGATCAGATTGGTGTCACGCCCAATAATGCTTTACCTAGTATTCGTTTGTATTTAGGTTAGTAGTAATTTATGTGAGTCAAATATCTATCTTTCATTGACACGGCAAATAAAAGGAATATAGCATGATTTCATACCTGCACATTTCCGTGCTATCACGTTACTGATATTTAATAAAACCTTAAGTTGAATCTATTATTCACTAAACTGGGATGAGTCAAGTTAGAAGCTTTTTAGGTTCTATCTTTTAACTTCTGTCGTTTAGCTACGATAAAGTGCCGGTGTAGTAACACTGATTTTTAAAGTATCGTATGTACGTTTAACTCTAAATGTATTTATTTTGAAATAATTTGAACTGAACTCGAGCACAGGTATTTAATGTCGAACACATTGAATGCGGTGTCCGCTCAATCGACATGGCTCCATTAAATATTCATGGGCGAGATGATCTTGATAAATGTCTAGCGGTCGAATCGTAAACTCATCGATTCCTTATTACGATTAGGTTCAATATGGCGACGCAAGAACAAAATATTTGTGAACAAGTACTTTGCGGCATAATTGAATAGTTGATTGTGTGGTGAGATTGCTCTTAGTATTGGGATAGATCGTTAACTGGAAAAGTTGCGTTGGTTTGAAGCATGCTTTATTAAGTGGGGATGTGGTCATCGAATGCCTGGTTGGCAGTAATGTAATCGTTGGCTAAACATTATTCAAATGTTCATTTGCAAGTAGCTGTATAAGTTTGGGCTTTGGATAATTGTCATCCTTTATTTTCGCTTTAATTAGTACATTGGTTTAATTCAAGTATTTTTAAGTAATGCAATTATATTGGAGCTATATTTTGTTTGTGTGTGTAATTTATTACATATGATAATTATGCCCACTATATTAACTCATCAACTTACGTAAGTAAAAATAGAAGTTTGAGGAACTCCTTTATATCTTACGTAAGATCAACTACCTAAAATAAAAATGAATCGTATAATATGTAGGTATGTGTAATACGTCGTCGCAGAAAAGTAGTTTTTACACTTATATTATGTGAATAACTACTGTACATATTTAAATAGTTATAAAATCATAATATCACATCATGTTACGTAAAATCTCTTACTGACTGTTCTTCGGGGATATGATTGCTATAAAACAACAACAGCTAGGACTCCTGACACTGTATACTGACGACGAGCTCGGTGGCTCAGTCGTTAATGACGCGACTTTGACACCAACGCTCGTGGGTTCGATTCCCACACAAGGCAAAAATTTGTGTACATGAACATGGGTGTTTGTCTTGTTCTGGATGTTTTAAGAGAGGTATGGCACATCAAAGCAATCTGGGGAATTACCTCTACCTCATAGAAAACCGCAGCCAAATAACAACTCCCTAGAGGGTTGTTGTGTTCCTGCGTGTAAGTAAGGTCACCACTTAGCTCCCAAGGAGTTGCTGTGTAAGCAGCAGAGTAGGCATCGCGCGAGTGATACTTAATATAACTCAAGCTTTAATAGGCTTCGGTACCCGCTTAATATCAGGTGGGCCGTATGCTTGCCTACCGCCGATGCCACCAAACAATACGACGCAAACGTTATTTCCACGGTTTACATTGTTTTACTGGGTGTTTCATTACTACACAGTGTAGCCATCAAGCTCATATATTAATTATGCAAAATAAGATATCGAAACTTTGCTCTTGTTTATATTTCAGGCTGTAGAGCTTCACGCCCACTTTTTTCATCTGGTAACACAGTTATGGCCCACAGGGGCTAATTGTATAAAAACTTAGCATAAAAAAAGATATCGAAAACATCTCATTTAGCAAAGTATTGGATCGCGTATTCAAGTTTTTTACATATTCAGATGACTGATGGGGTGTTCTAAATTTTTTTAGAGCAGATGCCGCAAATTGGACCACGTTGCGTTGGGCGTCCCCGATTTATGTGAATCAATGACCAGAAAGTACCGGACCGTGAATGGTAGAAACTATTAAGAGAGACATAATATCCAGCAGCCTATGTCTATCTTATGTAGGCATGTAGGATGATGCTGTGTTTAGAACATCCACTATGACTATGTAATCGGAGTAAAATCAGTTACAAAAATCCTCAATTGGCATTTATCGGTTGAGCGTGCGATTATACAGGGCTGTCACGTAGAGAGACTAATGCTAAACCATGGAATGACACAAGATAGCTGGAGGCGTCAGCGGCTGGCTTTGTGCAAATATGTACCAGCTTTGCGTGTCGGTTTGCGCCTATAGGTGGAAAGAACGAGATCCAGGGTTGATACACTAAGGTCAATAATTCTATAAAGGTTTGAATAATCAATAAGTTAAGTTAATAAGTTACTTTAGCTATTTTAAAGATAAGTGAATTTCTATATATTTGAAAATTGACGTTGATACTTATTTCAAAAAGCCCTCAGTACGCTAGTTGGCTTACTATTGTATCTTTATACAGAGTTCTTATAGTAGCCTACGAACCTTCGCTGCTATCACAGCAATTCCTTATCAGCATCCTTCCTAGTGACTTTAGGTGCGAGTAGAAATATAACAACAGTCCAAGGAGTCACTACTAGACTGCTGTCTTTCTTGGTGACGCACAAAATATTTCAAACAGCCAACTTTCATTCAACATTTTGTGTGTTACCTGCCATTTATTTTGCCAGAGCCTCGTTTGCTACTCTGCACACACACACACACTATGCACATATACAGTGGAGTATAAAATTGGCTTTAAAGATGATGATTCAAGTCAGTTAGCCGATTATACTCATTTGATGACGAGATGAAGAAGATTTTTAATACAACCTACAACGTAAGAGCCATTAGAAGTATTAATAAGTTATGATAAATACGAGTACAATAAAAACTTTTCAAATAAAAAGAAAATTGTAGTGATGCAGCCCTGCGTGCAAAGTGCGCGTGCGCCACGGGGTACAGCGTCACTTCCTTAGTCGATCGGCGGCCGCTGCCGCCGGCTGTCGTGCCCTTCTATAATGGGTTCACTAGTCCCGTTTCACCAACATCGGGAATCCGTAATAAAATCTATAGGATGCATATGATTGCTCCTGCTTTACAATTTATGTAGTCTATATCTCGTACTTACAATACTTTTGCAAAGTTAATTTGTAATCTGAAAAAAATTGCAACTTATCAAATAGTAAAGACGATTTTTGTTATCAAAAATTCAAACGGCTTCAAAAAGTACTAACGAATACAACAAAAAATCTGAGCTCAACAAAAGGGCCCTGTTGCAATCTGCCACGATAGTGGATCGATTTGCGACATTTAATCGATGCGGCGACACGGATCGGATGAGACGCAGCGGGATGCCTACGACTCGCAACCGAATGAATACCGATCACTATCGGTTTTTAATTGATATCGTTCGTCACGCCAGCAGCGTGTAGTAGGAATAGCCTCACACTATTGTGTAATAAATATTAAAAATTGTATAATTATGATGCTATATTTCATAGCTAAATTACTTTTATCTGCAAGTTTACTTTATTCAAAATAGTTATGACTTCAGATAAATGTAATATGAGTTCAGATAAATATGGCTTGCTAACGCAGTATTTACTTCTAAAATAATACGTATTTAAATAATTTTGGAGAAAGAAAGGTATTTGAGCAAATCCCAGCCATACAGGACTCGTCTAAATAAAATAGGATTGATTTCCACATTGTACATACATCCGATTCCATCTCAAAATAAGCTCTTTAGTGTTTGACTGTCAATGAACATGACGAAGAAAAAATCTTTTACTTACATGCCGCATGTAAGGTGTAGATACATTAACGTTTTCTAATTTAAGAATTGTTGGTTAGCAACTAGCAAAGAAACTTAGCACAGGTTTAGAGCAAGAACTCGGTGGTGCGTAACGGGCGTCCAGTGAAAACTCACAAATAACCAGCCATTAGCAGCCCGCAGCGGCTCCGCCACAACCAACAATTTCAACCTGATTTATATCATCACGCCCGATGGACGGCGGATAATGTGGGAAATTTTCACTATCCGACGAGTCCCAACGATTTGATAAGGAGAATCATCGCTCCGGTTCTGCAATCGAAAACGACAGTTTCCGCTAACTGATGTGACTGGTGTCGAGAAAACTCGACCGGCAAAGGAAAAGTAGTCTGCTCACCACCCCTCCTTTTAAATCATTCACGCAATTAGCGACCGCCGTTCGTTCCGATCGAATTAAAATGTCATTGGATTAGTTTATGCAAATATACAGCGCTAAAAAAGGTTGAATTGACGCGTTTTGATAAATTCAGACTTCGTAAATACCGTCGTTTATCACTGCTGTTTTGAAAAATTTCATCTGATATGCAAATATGCTTTTATTCATCGTTGCAGAGATGAGTCATTGTGGCTATAAGGCACGGCCGTCGACGCAGCAGACACGGCAACATCAAATACAGTTTTAATGGTGTGAACACACTCGTGACGCTCAACACGAAACACGGGACACTTGAAATAAAAAGTGCCTCTTTAATTACTGGTGGCATGTTGAACAGGCTATTTGATAGTGTCAAAGGTGAAGAGACGAAATGGTCTCATGTATGCTCGCTTCTTAGAATCATTGGAGGTATGGTTTGTACTTCACGGGACGGACCATGAGTGACTACTACGCGTATAACTGTTATGCGTTCGCATAATAAAAAAAAACTGTATATTATACGTGTCATACGAGTATGTATCGTTTGTCGGATATATTTTAATAGGTACTATTTGTGAATGTCATTGTGTGAATAGTCATAGGCATTGACCACAAAACTTTTTAAGGAAGCTTTAGAATGGACAAAATTATTGAAGAATATGTTTTTAGGGTTCCGTACCCAAAGGGTAAAACGGAACCCTATTACTGAGGCTCCGCTGTCCGTCTGTCACCAGGCTGTATCTCATGAACCGTGATAGTTAGACAGTTGAAATTTTCACAGATGATGTGTTTCTGTTGGCGCTATAACAACAAATACTAAAAAATAGAATAAAATGAATATTTATGGGGGCTCCCATACAACAAACGTGATTTTTTTGCTCATTTTTGCTCGATATTGATAACGGCAACAGATAGACGCTTGCAATATTCACAGAGTATTTAGTTACGTATTCACTTTAAGAATAAATAATTAATTTAAAATAAAACAAATATTTAAGGGGGGCTCCCATACAACAAACGTGATTTATTTTGCCGTTTTTATAGATAATGGTACGGAACCCTTCCTGTGCGAGTCCGACTCGCACTTGGGCGATTATTTTTAAACAACGTCGGGAGGCACACAAGCTTACGGCCTCTATGTAAAGCGTTACCGTGGCACAGTATTATGAGATAAGACTGTGCCGTGGCCTATAAACGTTTGCAACACATTAATTATCACTCGCGCGATGCCATCTCTACAGCTACACAGCAGTGTGTGTGAGCGAACACACAGAAACACATCAACCCTCTAGGGAGTTGTTATTTGGCAGTGGTTTTCTGTGCGGTGGAGGTACTTTCCCGGACGCTTGTGCGTTGGTGCGCCCTACGTCTCTTAAATATCTACTTAGGATAGATAATTCATGCTTCAATCGAAAAGCTAACCAAGGAATCCAACGCGGTTTGGTATCGACAGCGGTGACACAACCAGGAGAAGTAGCAACACATACTATACAAGATACCTCAGTATTTTTTGGAGCGATTGTCGGTCGAGGAATCCCTCCCATCACCGATAAGTGAGGTGTAGGACAATCTCTCATTATACGTAGTGACAGCCTCACCAGAGTTGCAGAGAGTTGATGAATTCAGGTGACTCAAAGGAAGACGCTATAGAGTAGAGGCCTATTTAGACGAATATGAGTATTGTATTAATATTTATAAGGCATACTTAAAATACGTCCCGAATGCGAATACTACCTACCTCTATGTTGATCTCAAAGTAAATAAAACTCTAAAACCAGTAGCTCCAATGGAATTTTATGCAAAATTCGATAACGAACGTCAATGACCGCGTTCGTATAACATCGGAAGCGGTCGGGCGGCTTCTTTGAGCACAACTTTAATTTCTTAATCCTAATTGAATTTGTTTGTTCCGAGTCGGATCCGATAATGCAATATATTGCCGCCAGCAATCGCAACTGACCGATTGTCCGCGGGTGAGTAACTAATAACCTATCAAGGTTACTGATGACTTCTATTATTGATTAGCCATCTCTTTATATTTAAAGGTGAATTTTAAGTTCTCGATAAATAATACATTAGCGCAATATTTTTTATAATGCTGAAATGTCTAGGACTAAAAAAATATATCAAGTTAATGCTACCGTTCTTAATCGTCTTCATCGTTTGTTTTGACGAGCTTGGTTGTGCAGTGGTTAGTAACGCTACTTTGACATCAAAGCTCGTGGGTTCGATTCCCACACAGGATACAAATTTGTGTGCATGAACTTATCTGTCTTGTATTGGACAGGGTATTTTCTTGTACCACGTGTATGTATCTACAAAAATTAAATATTAAACGTATATTTATCAGGTGTCTAGTACCCATAACACAAGGTTCGCTTACTTTGGGGCTAGATGGCGCTGTTTTTTTAGTCCGAAAATATTATTTGTTTAAAAAAATATAAATAAAAATGATTTTTTTGGTCCTAGTAATAAAACATTTTTGTTTGTGCTTCATTTAAGAAAAAATATACAATTCCAGAATATAACATTTTAGAAGCATTTACAACAACAACACACAATCGATACAATATAGATAGATTATACATTTGTAAAAAAGTTAATATCATCATCATTATAATTTCACCGATCCAAATACGAGTCAAAATAAAATAAATTATCGTTAGATTATATTAAAACATGGTACCATCTTTTGCACTGGACATCCTGACTCGATTCATCTTGAGACATTACACGCCGCTCTATATGGAAGTAGCGCCGTTTAAGCGTACAAATTGACGTCACCTTTGTTTTTTCACACGGTAACAAAACGTTGGCTCCATTTCACCGCTATTAACAGTCCAGTCAGAACATTAACACACCGTTTGACATTTTACAGCATCTTAATCGCACCGATAAAGAGTAACGACACTTATAACATCGCCGTTTCCGACAAAATACCTTCAAATATACGTTTCGCGATCACAAATTTTCTTTCGCAATATCCAAATTTTTATGTTTCCTCTTCGTTATGAAATAAAAATGCTTATTGAAAATATTAAATATGATAGCGAAGAAATCAGCTATAAATTCAGGGCTAATTAATGAAGCAAGAATCACGTATGACCAATCGCAGGCAGGCACTAGTTTCCGCCGGTCTATAGTGTTAAGGAAGGTTACGCTTTTGTAAGAACAGATTTTTATTTACTGACTCATTTGAAATAAGGTTCCAATGTTAATTTTGCAACTATTCCCCTTTAATTTTAGTCCAACTGCGTCTTCTGGTGTACTAAGCTTGCTATTGCTTTCATAACGAATGGTTCTGGACTGAGACAAGGCTGGGCATATTCTCAATGTTGATTCACATTTTTTCTAATTTATTTCGGCAACATTTTGAAATACAGAGATTGAAAAATATGCTCGTAAATATAAAGAAAAGTTCTTTGCTTGCGATTTGTATATAAGTGACCTTTGCCGTGGATAAATAGTATAATACCATTGAACTTTGAATGTCAACATTGGAGCTAGGACACCGCAAGTAAGCTTATGACTAGATGCACGCCGTCAGTGTCCGATGGTGATGGTGGAACAGACATGGTCGCAGCTGCGATGATCAAGTTAGATGGCATTTGCAACAATAGCGCTTCCTGGTTCCTGTACAATTTATGGTAGAGTACCGGAAATGCCCTAACGGATTGGAGAGGCGCAGTCATCGTACCCTTGTACAAAGGCAAGGAATCAAGTGTGAACTACGCGAGCTACAGGGTCATCCGTTTGATCAGCTTAGTGGCAAAATTGTACGGAAAAATAATTAGGAGGAGGATGATGACGAAATCCGACAGAATTAAGTGTACACGAGGTGCAGGGGGTTTCCCAAATGGAAGATGATGTACGCACCCGGTTTTCTTACTACGCAATATCGTGGAGAAGCATTTGACGCTGCACCTGAAGGTTCTCAGCAGTTTTGTGAATCTTGAGAAAGCATTTGATAGGGTTGTGCCAAAGGAATTGACGGCACTCTACTGCATGCTGCACATTTCACTTATGAGGATTGTACAGCATGCATACGAGTAACATAGGTATCAAGCTGGGTGCGTGCTATTGGCACGGCTGTTTATTTTATATATTGATAACTGTTTACAGAGAATAAGATCTATGAGTATAGGATAGCGTATGGTAAATTATTTGCTTTATGAAGACGACGTGGTGGTGCTTATTGCAAAAGATTGATGGAGAAAACTTACAATTTACTCGTCTAATATAAAGATAACGGTATTGGAAAGAGAAGAAACCAGAACGAACGCAAGAATAACGGAACAAGTGAATGAGTTAATATATCTTGAATGTACCTTTAGCAGGTATGGTAGGCACATTGCTGATGTAAAGAGGTGAGTGAGCACAGGGAATAGTGTGAATGTAGCGTTGGGAAATTCTTGGTAGCAAGAACTAGAGCCAGAAGGCGCATCTCGCTATACATAATGCAGTACTGATCGCAACGTTAATATATGGAAGCGAAAGCTGGGTTTGGCAGAGTCGTAAAAAATCTGCGGCGTAAAGCCTACAGACCTAGTTCGCAATGTGGATGCTCCGTTGGTTCGGACATGTAGAAATAATGTAAGAGGAAAAAATGACGATACAAATATACGAGTACAACAGGAAAGTAGAAGGATTTTGACGAACTCGGTGGGTCAGTCGTGAATGACACGACTTTGATGCCGACGCTCGTGGGTTCGATTCTCACACAAGACAATCATTTGTGTACATGAACATGGCTGTTTGTCTTGGTCTGGATGTTTTAAGAGAGATAGAGCATATCAAAGCAGCCCGTTTGGGGAAGTGCCTCCGCCTGACAGAAAACCCCAGTAACAACTCCCTAGAGGGTTTTTGTGTTCCTGCGTGTGAGTGAGGTCACCAGTAAGCTCCTACGGAGTTGCTGTGTAAGCCCCAGAATAGGCATCGTGTGAGTGATACTTAATATATTACAGGCGTTAATAGGCTACGATAACGGATTTACATCGGGTGGGCCGTATGCCAACGTTGTATAAAAAAAAGAAGCGACTGAATTATGTAAGGACCGAGTCACATGGCTCTCAGTTCACTCTGCCTGCTCTCTCGGCCTCAGGACTCGGCCTAGGAACTCGGCATGAAGTTATAGATAAATAACTTCATGCCGAGTCCCAGAGGGATAAATAGTTGTTTAACGACTTTAAGGAGAAGTAGGTCAGATCACTATTTAACAAACAGGCCTCTAAGAAAGTACCGCTGCTTATGTATATAAGTCCGAATCCTTTTTGAAGAGAGTAGCGATCGACTGGTGAGTAACGTGTATGTTCGATTAACGCGCAATATAAACTTTGGTATACATGATTATCTCTGTTTCTATTTGTGTGGGTAGTTTCTAGTATTGTTAGTACAAAGTTTTCTTAGTTTGGGTTAGCATTTATTTACGATTGATATTTAAATAATCTTCTCTTGGAAAGTTGTCGCATTACTATAAATGTGTGAGGTTACCAGGAATCTCTTGAGAGTTGTAGGTTAGGAGGATGGGGTAACAAAGCATAAGCGATATATCTAGTACTGCAAGTGTTCGGGATTGTTTGTTACCCGACTTTAGAAAACAAAACCTCGATACATTGTACAATTGACTATTGGTACTAAATATATCAAATGTTTCGAGGTTGATTTCACAGACGTTCGCAACCGCAAAGGGACGAACGTGTCGTCACCGGAGCCGAGGAAGCGAAAGCGAATAAATCGCCTTTTATTAATACGGTGCGTGACTGAGGCCATTGTTGGGAAAGGGAAAATGGGACAGACGCGAAAAATAGAAGAATGAGCCGGCAGCGCGCTCCGGTGCTCGTTTTTTAACCTTTTTGCCGCAATCTTCGGCGTGACGCATCGGCAGTCGCGTGCTATTTCGCGTCACGACTACGGCTAATATGGCCATCGAATCTTACTTTGGGCGCATCGATAACTGTAACAATTGACTTAAAGACCGCGTCGTTCACGGGTATTAGCGAGCACGTGCTCTAAAGCTTATCCATCAGTTGCGGACGTAAACTCGTATGTCTAGTAAGATAAGGAGGTTCAACTCGCGACCTTTTCGATCTAGCATTTTACAATTGCGCCACTGTGAAATTGTGTCTGGTGGTAGCGGCGTGTGCTGGGCAGTTTTATTTATATCGGTTGTAGTGCGGGAGCGATCACGACTCCGTAATTGATGCTCTCCTCGCGCGTGCCCTCGCCGCCAACCCGTTATAACTACTCTAACAGAGTGAAGAGCACGCGCTGCTTGCGCTTATTGCGATAGCCTATACATATCATATATTATTCTAATTAGATTTCACTGACCTATGGTTTTGTTTTATTACAATACAAGTCGTTTCGAAAGGCACGACGAAACGATAAGGAAGGAAGGACGAGGAAGTCGTTTACTACGGAATCGTAAAAAGGTGTAAAAATAGTAGTTTTATGTAATTCCCAATTAAATAATTAAATGAAAACAATACAAGAACATAAAAATCAGTTACAGCTTTCACGCTGCAACTTATATACACCAATTAGAGCATGATGATTGGATTATATTTTCTAATTGCTTAGTTTTAATGATTCTGCCACACTTCAGCAATGATTTAATGATGATTTAATAGACGCTGGTTATATTTAGTTTTGAAATATGAACTGGGGGAACATTATAGATATAATTAGTTTGATAGTAGTATGATTCACTATATAAGTTTGATATGTATTTATATGCATTGAGGTAGAAAACAAGCGTATGGCCTGCGTGATGATGAGCAGTTAGCGTACGCGCCGTGCAGACTTACAAAACTAGGAGCATCGTGCGTTGACAACCTTCCACAAACCTACCTACAACTTACACCTTTTTTGAAGAACTTCATTCTATAACCTAATGGTTCTCAGAAGAAAACCCTTCTTGAACCACACAGTATCACACAGTACACACAGATCTTTGTGGTTCCAAGGTGTCGGGCTGAATTAGTTCCTTGTCTAATGTGTAATATCAATCATGTAAATTATATATAAGTGAAATCTACCTCTATGCTCTTTTTAAATCTACCTATCTGTCTAAATACAAGATCTTCGCTTTCCCTGCTGAGAGAGTAACTACTCATATTAAGCTCAGTTCTAACTGCCTATCCCGCATGGGAGTTCGCGTGAAGATATAGACAGTTAGCATACCAATTATCTATCAAAGTATTTTGGGAATCTTAAGAATCATAACAAACTGACCTAATGTTATAAATATATAATCTAATATATTAGAAATGTATGTATTTCATGGGTGTGTATTGATATATGGAAAGTAGATTTACGACTCTGCCAAAATAAATTGAGTTTTTACTCTTGATTAGAAGTTACGGTTTAATTTATTACACCATATCGTAATTGTAACATATATATGTAGATTTAAATGGCAAAAATATTTAGAATCACGAAAGTGCCTGTCTGTGAAGTGCAATCATCTTAAAAGCTACAAAATTGAATGATTGCTGAATGCTTTACAATCCTGATCTAAAATGACTTATTACAATTGTCATAAGATTTTACAAAATCGAAACACATCCGCATGTCAGACGAACAATCAACAATAATTTTGACTTTCGCGAAATGGGAGTAAAAGACAGTAAATTGTACTAAATAAAACTATATTACATTTAACTAGTGAGATAGCCACTTTTAGACTGAGTGCTTCGTGATTCAAGACATCTTTGCTTCTGCTTGTGTCCAGTGATTATATCAAACAGGCCAATCACGTAATAATAATTTTTCGATTGTTTGCTCGCGGTACCAACGTGACGAAATGGAAATTTTCTACTGCAATGATGTGGTTTCTATTAGAACGTTCAGAATCTCGAACGCTTTGTTTTTGCTCTAACGCTGTATAGAACCGGATTCACTGATGCTTGTATTTATTAAGGAAATCGTCGATTTACGTGAAATATGCAAAGATAGCCGTGTCCATTTTCACAAGCTATTACTATAGATTTGAGTTTATCTTTATTTTCTGTAATAAATAACATGAATCATGATAATGCTATGTAACAAAGATACAATATTTAACTGATGTTTAAATACAATTAATCGGTGTTAAAATCATTTCTAAGATTACGTCATGTAGTAAATATATTGCTGGACGTTTTGGTATTCATATTAATATATTTTACGGGTCTACGTAGATAAATTCATATAAGCAGAAGCTAAAGAAATAAAAAAAGAACTTTATATTCATATACAATTTTTATATCTTTAGCTTTTGGTTGTCGTCTTTGAGGTTCGATGCTACGCAGATTACGTACGTAGATTCAGTCACTTACATCTAGATTATATCTCCCGATGTACGATGTCATGTTTTGGGTGAATATTAAAAAGGGTGTGAACTATGGTCATGAAAAGAAGGATCTTTTCACAAAGGTTCCTTTTAAGTGTTACTTACAATGTATAATAACATCCTATTTATAATTTTGCTGTAAATTACTTTTACTTTGGATGTTTCAGAGCCGTTGTAATTAAAAATCATTTTAATTTCAAATATGTTGGTAAAATTAGAGTGCAATCAGGTTATTCAAAATTATTTAGGTTGGGCCTCGTCCATGGAGCGAATAGCTACTTTGGTATATTTAGATTAAATCTTTTGAAGTGTGAGGCTATCACAAGATCTAGTCGCATTCAAGATTCTCACTTATTATGGTCAATTAGACTATCCAAATTGCCAATTATAGGCTGTGAAAAGGGCAAATATGCTTGGTATTCAATTAGTTTTTGGGGTTATATGTTGAAATGGTGACTGTCATAGTAAATTCAACGTCGAGAGGTCGGGCACATAGCTAGATCCATATTTGCTCATTGCTATACTGGGTTATTGCAACCTCGCTCAGGTTAGGCGATATATATTAAAGAAAAGTAAGGTATTCTACAAAAAATCGCCACTTATGTGCCTGTTGTACTCCCGTGATTAAAAAAGTTAAGGCACAGTCATGTTTAATACTGATTCGTAAAATACCTTCTGATCCTAGTTGTTCTGATCCTACAAGTTAGGGACTGCTTCAGAGAGCCAACAGTCACTGTGTTAGTAGCGAGTGTGATCGTATGAACGATATGTAATCGTCTAAGATTTAGTCTAGAATTTACATAAGATAAGTTGCATATACACACATCAAAAGTGTCTAGGGATCAACATATATTTTTGCAATAACTTTTCTCCTGATTGATATTAATTAAAATTTTCTTTAAGGATTCATCAAATAAAGTGTTTTCGTTTGTCTACAGTAACGATAAACCAAGTCACCTTGGCATTAATAAAGAAATTTGCCATTTTCATAATAAAGGGATTTTTGACATTTGAACCACTAACATTAAAGTTCGAAAAAAAGACTGAAATAACAGTTTTCTTTAAAATTTTATTGGGTAACTTAAACAATTAATAATCCGTGTTTCTACCGCGAACACTAACAACACAAGAACATCGGTTTGGCATACTCAAAATGAGTTCATCCAAATCACGCTGTGGAATGGCCGCCCATGTTCGTTGCAACAACAAAAAAAGGTCTTCTTGCGACTGGATACCCTCCATATTCGGCAGAGCTCTTCTCTGTAGCATATCCCATGCATGCTCAATCGGGTTCAAGTCTGGCGACTGAGCAGGCCAGGGCATGACATTGATGTTAGCTGCGGCGAGAGTCTGTCTTACAACTCTTGCGGTGTGCGGTCGTGCATTATCATGCATTAACTGAAATAAGGGACCGATTTGCACTTGTAGAGGAACGATGACGTCTGATACAATCGCCTCAGCATAAATTTGATCCAAATCAACTCAGTTCTTCCGCCGATCCAAATATCCGCCCATACCATGATGGTTCCACCACTATAAGGATGGACTTCCTGGCAGGATTTTAATCGCTGTTGGCGTCCAGGGGTTCTCCAGTGTCGTATACGTCTTGTATCCGGTCTCATACCAAAACGAGACTCATCAGAAAAGCACACGAAACGCCATTGTTCTTCTGCCCAATTTCTGTGTTCAAGAGCCCATTGATATCGAATCCTACGATTGTGCATTGCTATAGGTGGTACCCTTAGCGGTCTTCGGGAATGAAGGTTCACTTCATGCAAGCGGTTTCTGACTGTTTGGTCGCTAATTAAGTTCCCTGAAGAGTGATGAAGCGTCACGGCTAACATCATGGCGGTTATTGTTGGAGCTCTTCGAGTTGTGATTTGAATGTATCGGTCTTGTCTCCGTGTGGTGCAGCGATACCGTCCTCCATGGCGCTCAGCCACGGTACCAGTGCTTCGGTAACGTGTCCAAAGTCGACTGATAACACTCTGACTTGTATTCAGAGCTAAAGCCACAGTACGTTGCCGGGAACCAGCTTCTATCATTCCCACGTGTTGTTAGTGTTCGCGGTAGAAACACGGATTATTAATTGTTTAAGTTACCCAATAAAATTTTAAAGAAAACTGTTATTTCAGTCTTTTTTTCGAACTTTAATGTTAGTGGTTCAAATGTCAAAAATCCCTTTATTATGAAAATGGCAAATTTCTTTATTAATGCAAAGGTGACTTGGTTTATCGTTACTGTAGACAAACGAAAACACTTTATTTGATGAATCCTTAAGGAAAATTTTAATTAATATCAATCAGGAGAAAAGTTATTGCAAAAATATATGTTGATCCCTAGACACTTTTGATGTGTGTATTAACCAAAACAAAATTTTACTCTCGCGGTCTAAGTATAAATATAAGTGTTCGAAATTTAAACTAGACGACAAAAAAGAATTTGCTTGGTACTTGTTGGAGCGAGTTTCTTTTTGTTCAATCAAACTAGAGTTTTTGCTTTTCTATGGTTCTTTTTTAATTGCAAAACCTTTAGATTTGAATCCCGTCTTCTTTGAAAAAAAAAAAAGAAAATTGTTATAGGATATATTTCTTAACGATAGTTTTTTGTTTCAATAATTATACTAACATGACCAGAACTACAATATTTTTGACTTTTTATTTATAACATTATATATAAATAAAAAATATTGTAGTTCTGCTCATGTTAGTATAATCATATATACAAAAAAAATACAAAATATTTTATATATATAATATTTGTATATTTTATCGCAGTTTTTGAGATGAGCACTATAAGCTTCGATGGAAATGGCAATCGTCTGACACGTACATACTATTGAAGTGCTCCCCGGCTTCCTCGACTTCAAGCTGGGTTCGTCTAGCAAATTCCTTACTTTTGGCCACGACAATAATGTAATATTATGGCAGGTACACATATAATAAATAATATTTTTATATATTTGCCTGCCGTACAGAACCTTTTCGGATTTAATGTATTTAAAACTTGGCTGATTTAAATAAGTGTTGAAACTACTTGAGACGCCGGGAGCGAGCACTCGTTAGTTGTGGCTTCCTTTTATCAATCATATTTGCATATTAACATACTTTAGTTAACAAGATGCGTTTTGACGCTTTAAATGGCTTTATATGGAATATGAACGATTTTACTCTATAGTAGAGCTGTTTATGTCTTTGCTATACTAAAATAAATATTGTTAAAAATATGTTCGTACTACTAATTACTCATTGACCTCGAAATGACACTATATGCAAGCGTAAAGAAAAGAAATATTTCTTCTGGCACTTTTCATATGAATTAAGGTTATTACCAATAGCCATTTCTTGAATTTGTTTAATTAGAAATTCAATAAAATGATTTAATTTACAGTGAAGAAATATTTATTTTGAGAATTTTGTTATGAATTGAAACGATTATGTAATGTCAATTAAACCATTTTATAGAATTTTCAATTAAATTTTCAGTATTGGGTCAATATTCTACATTAAATAACAATATTTCAAATCTATATCTCATCACGTTATTAGGTTTTCGTTGCTACGGAGCCCAGAAAATGCAACAACTAAACGAGTATTGATACAGTCAGAATGAACAGAGATGCCAAATTTACCGAATCGTGCTGTTAATAGAATTAAAATTTAAATTGTTTCTAGCGCCATTTTAACCGACAGATCTGACATTTATTGTGTAACGTATTTATTACGACCATTATTGGTGTACTCATTCAAAACTCATCTGTTTTAATGATGTGCTGATATCGTGAATGGTTTCATTGATGTTTTATGATCATATTTGATATATGGTTGGTTGGAAATGAAAATAAAGGAGTGTGTCGAATTAATAATGCTTTTTCATGTAATTGCTTTTCATAGATAATATTTTAAATGCTCACAAATAGGTAGATTGCTTGTAGGAGGCATAGATTTATAAAAAATACTGGGATAAAAAAGTAAAACTTCTCTACCCACCGCAAGAATTATTTCTTGCTTTACTAAGTTTTACTTTATTATCCTATTTTTTTTTATTCTGCTATATTTCCCATGCAGCTGAACATACATTATGGAGGTATGAATGTTATTTATTTCTAGATTACTTGAGAAGTTAGAGCACTTTCACGTTAAGGTTCATAGATTGGAACTGTACCACAAAGTTAACATATTTTTTATGCAGTGCACAACTATCTTTATTGTGTATTAAGGGCGGTAGGGAGGGAATATAAGGACAACAACTTTACATAAAACAGATGCATGTTAAGAAATTGTTGTAAATGGATAAGTTTAAATTTATTTTTGAACCGATCAATAATAGAAACTCAACCCAGTAAAAATGTAGATAATTATGTGCTATATAATATTAAGTAAGTTTTACTCTACTGAATGAATGGCGGGAATAATATAACATGTTAAGAGAATATGTAAAATAAAACGATTATAAAAGCAATGTATGTTCAATCTTGCCTTATTCATCATGTGAATATGATTAGTATTAGTACCATGCTTATATTTTTATTTGAAGCAGCAATATTATCCCTCTGATAAAGAAAATGTTTCATTAATTAAGTTTACAAAACAAGACCAAAGTAAATAGTAATAAATTCCAGTATATCCTGCTTGAAAAAAATATTAAAGTCATTCTGTTCACTAGTCAGTATTCAAAGTTTCGTAGATACGGGTAACAACAACATTTTCAGATGTAGTTAAATTGATTGCTCGTGGATGTAGCTGTGAAATAGTTAAAAGTTTCTTCAACAGAGTTAATGATGGAATCCAGCTGTTAGAGTGCTGTATATTATTAGTGCGCGTACCTTGATGTACAGTTAATATGCGTGGTTTGTCTTGCATTAAGGGTCGAGGACTACTTTGAAATCTCACGTAATTCGTTGTTACACTGCAAACCTTATACGTAAATTATATTGTAATTTAGATAAAATAAAAAAAACCAGTTGATTTTGCGCAAGGTTGCATTGCCAGAGGAACACCTGGCTCGTCAATTATATAACAATTCAATTTTTTTTTTCTAATTTTGTCGGCCATTTTGACTATGTTCCTTAAGAGATAGGAACGGTTTGCCTGAACATTCCTATTCTACTTTTTTATGCTGAATCCGAATCTGATGTCAAAATTCGAATATTTGAAAAAAAAACGACCACAGACATACACACAGGCAAACGCACAGACAAACATATAGATTTCTTATAGGAACGGTGTTCCTGAAAATATTAAGAGGTCACGTACGATATCATATTTTAATGAGTTATATATAGAGATATCGAAATATAAGCAAATTTTTCCCCTCTAATAAATTCAGCAGACATTTTCCAGAAGTTAAATTTACTTGCAATGTGTTAACCAATAGGTATGATTTTGCCACTTCTCAATTGACGTAGGTCGGCGCTAGTTCGTATTAACTTATGGGTGCAACAATTAAATTAGCTGTGGATTCCATTTTGTAATATTCATTTTGAAGCTAGATGAATCTTTAATGTGATCTGAACGTACTCTGAATAAATACCTATACAATTGGAATCCAGAATGTAATTCGAGAAGTCAGTGAGTGCGAATGTGGTGGTAGTAGAAAACCGCGTAATATTCAATTGTAGGAAACCGCAAATGCCGTAGATCCGTTGCTTTCGAGATGTATCGACATTGCTCCGATGCCTGGAAAGTGGGGTACTGATTCACAGAGTTGTTCGATAAGCCGTAACTGCATACTTTTACCCTTTGCTGTGTAAGTCGCGTGCGCATATTCGAAATTATAGTGGTTCAGTACATAAATTTAACAGAAGTTGCAGAATCAAGAAGTTAGAAAAAGTGGGTTCTTTATTTATTTATATCCTTTAGGTTTATGTTTCGTTATACCTTTTACATCTTACGTATAAATTTGGTGAGTACATCATTAAGACCTTTAGAAATTCGGTGTATTGTAGTCTATTATTTTATATTATTATAAAACATGTATAGTACATATAAAACTCAAGTTAGGCCGCGTAATTATATACTACTGTATACGCCTTTGGGTGGTACCTGAATACATACTATGATCATCTATTACTATTACACTACTACCTCAATACGTACTAATACCAATGATGGTATACACGGTACCATTTTCCCGAATAAGTTTACAATATGTTCAATTGCGAATTTGGCGGAGGCCAATATTTACAAATCACTCGAAGCTCACTTACTTAGTTTAACAACTTCATCTACATCTTCTATCGCCAACAGCCTGTATCCAAAGCATAATGTGCTCTCTAAAGTAGCTGTCTTGGAATTGCAAGATAGGCAAATTCATCCATATCGCGACTGCTTAATCTTCGAACTGTCCATATATAAATAAATAAAAGCAAAAAGAAAGAACTAAAAGCATCATAAATTTATGCACACTTCCTCAGGCATTTCAATACAAGAATAGTACCTGTGTGAAGAGGTATAGGAGGTAATTCTATAGGAGAATATTGTCAATAAATTGTTATCTACGAAACTGGCGTATCTTCGTTCCACGGTTACAGTGAAACTTGCGATTTCACTGGCGGTCTGCAGTTAATAAAATAGACCGACTGACTATAATTTATATTCTATTAACGCTTTACCTCGAGTCTGGCTTTTGTTCACAAAGATCTATAGCCCCGTGATCATCCCTCTGGCGGACGGTCGCCGAGCGGTTTCAAATTCTATGCGGTCAATAGATTGTTGTCGTTTAGCCAAACGGTGATTTCCAGCGATTAATTTTCTAAATAAAATATATATAAGTTCATTACTTACACTTTGATATAATACCTTTATCGAAAATAAGTCTCATTTATTAAGATACTATGTGATACCCTTAATATTATCCCCGTGGAGTTCTACTTTTCTAGTGTTACAGCGCATCTTTAAAGATTTTCTCGATAAAATAGTGTTTGTTTGTTTGTTTGTATAACTTTATTGCATTAACCATAATTACAAAGTATACAACTTATATGATTTACAAAGGCGGACTTATTCCTTCAAGGAATCTCTTCCAGCCGACCATTGCTTTTGAGTACTTGAATGGAGCAATGAATGGCGGTGGGGAAAATAATAATAATAAAAAAATAAAAAAAAGATCGAAGAGATAGAAGATAAAGTAGAAAGGGAAAAATCAGGACAACTTATGTGATTAATAACGACATCGCTAATAAATACACACGTTATATAAATACTAGTACATACATATTAAATACATAATAAAAACATACGTAAGCTCAACTCAACGCGGGAGTACCATAGAAACCGTATAGTCGCTTTTTAAAGGAGCCTATAGTCTGAGACTCCCTAATTTCCACAGGAAGCGCATTCCATAGGCGTGCTGCTTGTATGGTGAATGAGTTCCAGAAAGTATTTGTAAGAGAGCTTGGGACCTTCAGAATAGGATTTCCGCTACGCCGAAGACGTTCGTCCACTTGCCGAAAGTGAAACCTCTCCCGGAGGTAGTTTGGATAAGAAGGGTTGAAAAGGACATTGTATAGAGAGGTGAGAATGTGAATTATGCGACGCTGCCTTATAGGTAGCCAGTTAAGCTGCTGACGAAACTGAGAGACATGGTCATACTTTCGAAGACCAAAAACGTATCGGATTGCTTGATTTTGCAGCCTGTCTAGCTTGTCGAGTAATTCTTCTGAAGGATCCAGAAAAGCTACGTCAGCATAGTCAAGAAGGGGCAGAAGAAGGGAACGAGCCAGCATCGCTTTGGTCTCCACAGGGAGGAAGTTTTGAAGACGCCTTAAAGAATGAAGCGAGGCGAAAGTTTTGCGACTTATTTCATTGATTTGAGGCCCCCATGACAGTGTCTGGTCCATGGCAATTCCTAGGTTCCTTACCGAAGAGCAATAAGGTATTACTGTACCATTATAAATAACACTCGGAAATGAACCAGTTTGGAACAATGAAATAAAGTAGGGACTGCCTATCACAATACTTTGAGATTTTGCTGCATTAATTTTTAAGCCGAAATTCTCAGCCCACTCACCAATTGCACTAAGGTCAGAATTAATACCTTGAATAGTATTTGTGAAGTCTTGGAGCGTGGCAGCAGCATATATTTGTAGGTCATCAGCATACAAATGAAACGAGGAGGTTAAAGATGACGTAATGCCATTAATGAAGATAGAGAATAGGACGGGTGAAAGCACACTACCCTGCGGGACTCCAACTCTGACCTCGCACCAGTCAGACCTGCACTCATTAAACATTACCAATTGATGTCGATTAGAGAGAAATGATTGAAACCAAGAGAGAGAAGTAACTGATAAATTTAGTTGATGAAGTACCGCCAACAAGATATCATGATCCACCATGTTGAAGGCATTAGAGAAATCAAGTAAGATGAGAAGAGTAAGGAGTTTGTTATCAATATTTTCTCTAATATCCTCGGTAATATTAATAAGTGCCGTGACCGTGCTATGACCGGTACGAAATCCAGATTGATGCTGGCTCAAAAGATTATTTACTGTAAGGTATCTAGTCAGTCGTTGGTGCACAAAGTGTTCCAAGACTTTCGAAAGAAACGGTAGGATAGTAATAGGTCGGAAATCACTGAAGGAGGAAGGATAGGATTTTTTTGGAAGAGGTATCACATGGCCTCGCTTCCACAGTGCTGGGAATGTACCGGAGGAAAGAGAACAATTTAAAATGTCAGCCACTATGGGAGCTATAATATCAGTGATTGGCTCGACCATAGATAGACATATGTTGTCACTACCTACAGCCTTAGACTTCATACATTTAATATATTTCTCCACCTCATCTGCCGTAATTAAACCCAGCTCAAAGGGATCACCAACCACTCTACCGGAAGTGCTCAAATGATTTAGTGTATTTAATTTAGTCTGGGCAGACAAACTAGATGAAGTTGCACAGAAGTGCTTGTTAAGAGCATCCACATCCAATGTGTGTGCCTCATTTGTACTGGATTTGCCTACGCCAATTTTATGCAAGAACTTCCATAATTTATCAGGAGAGCAGTTTTCGATGGAGCTGTGAATGAATTTCCTCCTTGCCTGCCTACATCGCTTGTTACATTCGTTGCGCAATGAGATGTAATTAATACGGTTAGAGTCAGAGGGGTTCTTTCGCCATTTTACTTTAACCCTATCTCTTTTGGCCATTAACCGTTTAATGTCTTCTGTAAGCCATGGCGCAGGGAAATGCTTTACTTTAACAGGCCGGACTGGAGCGTGTTTGTCGTAAATTGACAGAAAAATAGAGTTGAAAGCAGTGAGCTTAGAATTGGGATCTGTAGCAGAGAAAACGGATCTCCAGTCGGCATTAACGAAATCCTCCCGCAGCGCGTCACGATCAACCGCCCTATAGTTTCGCAACATTAAGATCTTATGTTTGTTTTTCGGGGCTCGTAGTTTTAATGAGGCGAAAATAAGATCGTGCGCAGAGAATGCCGGTGCGTTAAACTGACCGTGACACGCGACTAAATCGGGAGAAGAGGTAATGATGAGGTCAAGCAAAGATGGGGGACCATTATGTGGGAAGTGAGTAGGACCAAGTGGCATTTGATATAAATCTAACGATTGAAGCATATCTATTAGTCTTTTTGATCGGTTGTCATTTTTAATAAGACACGTGTTAAAATCACCCATTAACACCATGTGATCGTATTGTGGGCGCAGATCAGCAAGAATGGATTCCAAAGAGTCAAAGAAGTTAATGTGTAAAGATGGACAATAATAAACACCTAACAACATTTTAGAGTGATGAAGGGAGATATCTAAAAAAATATATTCAGGTGATTTGTAAACTGGAGGAGATTGAGAGATGACATTACACAATATGTCACTGCGCAAATAGATAGCTACACCACCATAACCCATCATTTTAGAAGATTCAGCCGGATCTTTCGTGCACGTTCTGTCATTCCTAATTAACCGGAAACCAGGTATCGGATACAGTGTCGAGGGTAACGACGGTTTTAAAAAAGTCTCCGAGATTAGAATCGCGTGAATATGTTGATCCGTGAAAGAAGCAAGCATGTCTGAGTAATGCGCCGCAATGCTTTGAGCATTGATATGTACAATATTAAAGTTTTTAGCGACGGAAGATAACGTGTATTTCAAATTATCGACTAGAGAAGGTACATCTGTGAAGTCCCTTTCGATGCTGCAAAAACTGTCAGATGTGGAGGACAGAGAGAAGAAATCATCATCTAAGTGATACTCTGGTGCATCGGACATTGAGCTTAAGTACCTACAATATATAAACAGTAATAAATAATATGATGTATTGAACCTGTAAATAAATAATAAATAGGTCTAATCGACCTGCAGCGGTGCTCACAACAATCAATTGCATTCAGGTACTCGCCAGCTTTGACTTAATACAATTGACAATACTAAATATTAACACTTAAAAATAGTATCTAAAAACAAAAAGAGAATAATTGATTTCACAGTGCTGCAGAGCTCCAGAAAGCGTGACTCTTAAAATTTTTGAAAGGCATGTGATATGTCGATAATACGTCGGTGGTGTCCGAAACCAAGTCTACCTCGAAATTACAATTACGCATAAAATTATTATTTTACAATGTTCATATTCAATGTGTTCATGTATAGTGGCCCTTATAATTTTAAAATAAAAATGCATATTTTCCAAAGGAACCATAAATGTCGAACGAAACCATAACAAGTGTCACATTATCTTGTCTGTTTGGCTGTATGGGCTAGATCCCTTTGCCTTTCCCCTCGGGGATAAAAAGAACCAAACAAAGTTATCCTGTCTGTCAGTGAAAAATGTCATTCAATTTAACATATTTGAGGTTGCTAAAAGTTTTATTTACTCCATTTACCTACATTGTACATACCCCTTTATTATTATAGAAAGTAAAAAAAAACAAGTACCTACTATACATATCGAGATGAAAGGTCCAGCACCCAGCCTCGATCAGTCAACAAACGTATCATCATCTCGCCAGTGCATCTGCAACACCGCTGAACAAGAACACTACATAGGACGTATATTTACTATTTTTGATGCTTCATCTGGCTCCTGGTGGCGACACTACGTGTCTTCAAGGGCGGCCGTGCCGTCTGATCAGCTTGTGCCTGCAATTTGGACGGCGCAGCCCCTGGAGCTGCGTGTTCCTGGTTGCCTCCCGTAATGGCACTCAACTCCGGCAGCGAAGTTACTTTCCGGCGAGAACCGTCCGGGCAGATCACTATAATGTTTCCATTGTTTGACCAGCAGCTTTTCACGCCCAACAGCTTGCGTGCCTGTACAAACACTGCATGCCGAGCACTAGTTAGGAATTCAGAAATTACTAGGCCACTCCCTTTTAATTTCTTTTTGGCCATCCAAACCTGCTGTCTGCATTGGTACTGGGCGAATCGAATAAGAATAGGCCTAGGTCGATCTGATGCCATGCTGTTGCCCAACCGTGAACTAGTGACTATTGAATGCAGTGAAATATCCAGCTCCAGTGACTCCCTACATAGCTTATGCACATTTTCCAAGAGGGCTTCATTCGGCTTTTCAGGAACTCCATGTAGTAACAGGAGATTAGACCGCGACTGCATTTCAAAAGTATCCAATGTTTGCAGGACTAATTCCATTTGTGATTTTAGTGCTGTCACTGCCTTCCAAATGAATTTTTTAAAAAGCTGGAACTCACCAGCCAGTGTAGCAATGTCCGGAGAACCAGAATGGCCACTGAGGGAGTCTTCGAATGTTGACATTTTGCTGGTAAACAATTCAGACATCTCGTCCATTTTCTGTTTCAAGTGTGATAGTGGGTCCATAGTGAGTGATGAATTAAAAATATTGCCAAAGTGTGGAAATTATTAGTGAATATTAGCTGGCGTTGTAGTACCAGGTATGATTATAACATTTATAGAACTTTCAGTGAAAATTATTGTAAATAAACTATATTAAAATAAAATTTTGTCAAGAGCAATTTTCAATATGTGTATATTATTTCAGGCCTACCCGCCAAAAAAAGTGCATGTTTGTTAATCCAGAACAACTTCATACAAAAACAATTTAGCTAACAAACCATACATTGTCACCACAATTCACATTTATAGTATTAGTAGGCTAAACATCTTTATGTAAATCTATATACAAATAATCAAAGACAAAAGAGTTCAGCATCTTTTTCTGCTCTGTATGTCAATGGATTTTAAATTGAAAGGTTGTTTTGTTAGCAACTTAAGTGTCATAAATAAGAAATTTTGGAAAAAATTGAAACGTCGTATTCATGCAAACATATGTTTTACTCAAATTTTCAATAATGAATGGTCGATATTCACCAATCAGGGCAAACACAATTTTTCATAAGTTTTCTTTGTAGCGCTTGTCGTTTGCGAATTAAGTCGAGGACATTTTAATATATTAAATTACGTCTTGTAATATACAAGATAGTCTAATGATTATCGACACAAAAGAATTTGAGCTGACTTTAATGGAATTTCCATTGAAGTTAGTTCAGCAGATTAAAAATATTTAAACTAGGTGCGTAGTGTTTTTGGATATTGGCAAGTCATCCAACTTACCAATAGGCTTTCAGGCAGTTTTGCTATTCTCCAATTTAAGGGTTATAGTAATTTCATATTTTTCAAAGCAGTAAAAACCGAATGGTTCGTATTTTCAGTGGTCTCACCATCATCTTTACAGGTCAAACCTAATCTCGCCTGCACAAAATACGCCTTACTAATTAACGAACGGTGCTCTGGTGAAAGACAGCGGCCTGTTCCCAGAGGCACAACCGCATCATAGCCAAATAACAACACAATACCGCAACCAAATAACAAATTACTGAAGAGGTGTTGTATTCTTGCGAGCCAGTGAGGTTACCAGTACGTTCCCCTGTCGTTGCTGCATTAACTACAGTAACCAATACTCCGTGTATTATACTTTACATCGGACGGGATGAGTATGCTTGTTTGTCTTCCGATGTTGTATAAACGCTTAAAATCTAATAAATATCGACCACAGCTCAAATGCTTTAGTTATTCGAGGAAAATTGAGTGCAAAGTAAAGTTTATGTACCCGTGAACATGCGCAAACTCACATACTCGCAGCTATCCTCTCAAATATCAATCAATCACCAAAATTCACGACGATACAATACGATACGATATAATGTATCTGCTTCACTTTAATTTGATAGAATATTTCAATGTTCACAATCACTAAAGTTTTGTTTAATTATAAGTATTGTACTTGACATTAAGCAAATAAGATTACTTCCCTGTAATCGAAAATGTTTCACATAATAGTTAATAAATTATGGTATCGGTCCGCAACCCATTAAGTTACCAAAGCTATATTATTTGCCGGCCTTCACTGACCGATCAAGAAGCTGCGCTTAAATTAAATTATAAAAATTATTATCGATTATGATTGGTTAGTTTAAATAGATAATTTTAAACGTTTAATGAAATTTACTTTCAATTAGCAAGTTTCCTTTTTTAGTAATATTGGTGGTGATTAATAATTTATTAAATTTGAGCAACTGAAATTGACTTTGATGTGTCAAAATATCGAGCAGTAGAATTAACAATAGTGTCATTATTATGTGAGCAAGTTAATGCATAAATAAATTGAAATATAACTACAATGGAGAAGATCCACAGTGTATCTTATACACCGCTGGGCTGTGGCGTCAAGGTGAGGCATTGGCAGTCAGCCTAGATATGGCGAAGGCATTCGATCGGGTCTGGCATCGGGGTCTTCTATCGAAGTTATCATCATACGGGCTGCCCGAGGGTTTATGCAAATGGTTTGCCAGCTTTTAATTCAATAGATGTATAAAAGCCGTGGTTGATGATGGATGCTCCGATAGTATGGATATCAATACTGGCGTTCCTCAGAGCTCTATACTGTCGCCGATGCTGTTTCTGCTGCATATCAATGATATGTTGTCAATTGATGGCATTTATTGTTATGTGGACGACAGCACCGGGGACACTTGTTATACAGGTCGTTCCCTTGTGGAAGAAAACCGCGATGAACTTGTGTCTGAAATGGATGATACTTGCACTAAAGTATCTGCCTAGGAAGGGCTTAACTTGGTCGAATTCAACCCCATGAAGACACATGTTTGTGCGTTCGTTGCTAAGAAAATCCCATTTGCTGTGGTTCCTAAATTCTAGAACACATCTTTTACCGTCACCAAAAGTATTAGGATGATTAGCGTCGAGATCTCCAGTGAAGTACAATATCGAAGCCACCTGGAGGACAAGGTCAGGCTGGTGTTCAAAAACTTGGTGTGTACAACAGAGCGAAGCCGTACTTCCCAGGTCTTCATTTAATACTCTTATGACAGTGGTTCTGCTTAATCCCATCTGATGAGCTAAGATTTTTGTTTACGCACGGGTATTTATTTGGATTCGCGCCTTCACTGCTTTGGTAACCGCTGGTGTCCTAACTGTGCGAGGTCGGCCGCTCCTCTTACGATCTTCGAAGATTGAACTTTAGTATATCGTTTGATAGTGCAATTAATAAACCGTAGTGTTATTTTCAATTTATGTAGAATGTTGAAAATCTCTTTTGGCGCATAACCACAACGGTGCAACGCGATAACCGCGACTCTATCTTCCTTCTTCAACTACTCCATATTTGAAAATGAATGAAAATATATTTATTTTTTATTTTCTACAAGCGGGAACGTTTTATTTTTAAAATTAGTCAAAGGTTTTCTGGCCAGTATTCCAAAATTAAAATAATAAGGTTTTGACACAACTTATGACCCAAAATCATATATACATCTATTACAAATTGTAGTCATTAAAGTCTGAGTATATCTCCCATTTGTAATTCCCACTCTACGGCCCTTAATTCACAATGTGCTATTGTTATACATTTGTCATTATTATTGGTGTGAAAATATAACTGAATTAACTCTTCTAAAATGGGCACCACTATTATTTAAAGAATACTCTTCTTGTAACTATATATAACAAAGTTAATGATAATTACAATCATCATATATCATTACTCATCACATCGTTATCACTGTAAAACTAATATAAATACTTACAAAACCATTAGCTGGAAACGTACGAGTAATTAAAAATAAACATAAACGATGGTGTATTATGATTTTAGACATAAATAAAAAATAAGTAAAATTAACTATATAGATATAAATATAAATTAACAATAGACGAGTCTAGTAATAAATTGTCATTATTGTGACTAATAAATCATTATTGTGACGATCGTTCATCAGTGACCAGATTACCATTTGTTCGCCGCAGCTAAGCAAATTTCGCGTTGGGAACAGTTATTCATTGGATAGGTATTCGAATATAATTTAAAACTCGTTACAATGATTTAATAGAACATAATTTACATAATGAAACAAAAATGACACAGTATTATAATATTATAAATGTTTCCATAATGTTAACTGATTTCTAATTTACATATTTTTTAAATGTCTGAATTTATCTTTTCTGAAGTTACCTCCCATATCTAGTATAATTTTGTTATAAATAACGCATATAAATTAATATATAGTTACAAATATGACAAATTATAAAAGATAACAGACTCATAACAAATTAATATTCATCGTTAAATACAAGGCGTCAATTGATTTCAAATAATTAATGGTTTTTAAACAAAATTTTAAGAGCACCTGTAATTAAGCTCAATAAACGTAATTAATAAGCATGTAAGTACTTAAGTAATGAAAAAATATATGTCCGCATATAACGAGTAATTTGCAGCTTATTGATTGTGAAGTACTTGTATATGTAATACTTGAATAAATAAAGTATAGTAATGTGGACATTTTCCTATAATTGAATTTCAAGTTATTTATTTTATAGTAGTCAATAAAATGCACTGTAAAAATTATAATCAATATTTTTGTTAATATTTTTAAGTAAAATCAAAAATGTTTACTTTGCATAATTGATGGAATGAATTTTATTACTTAGCGCATTTTCATATGAATATTACGAGAAACTGGAATCGAACAGGAACTGTAGTTGTAAATAAATGAATTTTAATATGTTCGAATCAGCCATCAAGTAATCTGTAATTTTCTCATGAAATCAGCAACAATTTTTTTTATACATCGCATAGCAAACAAGCATACGACTTGCTTGTTTATTATCGGGGTTGTCATCATCGTGGTTAACGCAGCAAATTAAATCCTTTTTCACAGGTTACATATATTCAGAAATATTCTATAAAAGTAAGTCCTTATCCACTCTGTTTCTATTCACTGATCTAGAATCGCGTGTCTGTCGCTCATTACTACGACGTGTGTCAAAATTAGAGCTTGACCTCTAGCTGCCGCGGGAATTTAAATTATAGCCACATAAGGCAGTGTTTCCATAGAATATGTTATAGCGGAAAAGACCGTATGCGCTCGAGAACCAGATAACCCCTTCGTACACTGTAAAGAATCTAACATAGTTAGTATCACTCACCAATTTGCTAATTGGTAAACTATATTCTAATGCCACCTATAATTTAGGAAAAATCAAATCAATATTAATAATACATTACTCGAAAATTTGGCGAAATCTTTCGCGGAGTTTTATGTCTCCAACATTATATTCTACTATTTATTTTAGTTCATAATACTCGTACTAAAGCTTCTCAATATCTGCTAAACAAAAGAAAAGAAAATCGATTGAAAACAGAGGGTTTAGACATAGATATTGAGGAGGTAAGTAGAGAAGAATACAAGCAATAAAAAAATAATTTTTTTTAGCCATTTTTATTTAAATAACTTCTATTCCGTGTATGTCATTTACTACAAAAGTCACAGTTGACATTGAACGTTTTCTTAATCATACAAAAATTATTCTTAACTTATCTAATGTTTTAGCGATCAATATTATTGTATCTTCCTATACCATTGCGTCTGATAATTCTAATCAAAAATCGTTGTTTTAATTCTGTTCTATTACGCTTATGTACTCATTCAGTGGAAATGCGGCTTTAGTACCATGTTTTGAGCTTTCATTTGCAGCGCCATAATTTAAGTTTCAATTTGACGGCCGCAATTGGTTTCATGAGCAACATTATGGCACTTATTTCGAATTTTCGACGCTTCATGTCAAATTATTGACGGTTAGTGTTGTTCTGTTCGTGTATCGTAAACTAAAATAATACATATATTGTATCTACGTATATAGATAAGGTTTTTAGATATCTCAGGAAGCAATTATTATTAGGTTTATAAAACTGAACAATTTTGCCAAAGAAGAAAGGTTAATAAATTAATACTATATATAAATAGAGACAAGAAATTCATCTCCTTTGCAAGCTGAGCATCGTGATAAAGCTTGATGAAAGATTTTTTTTAAATAATAATACTTTTAATAACAGCACGAAGAATAAACTTCCCAGAATTATATTATTACAGGCAATTTCATCTGAACTGCCCTGCGTGCTTCTGCCATCAGTTCATGAGCGCCGGTCTGTTGACACTCCCTCTCTACCGTTTTATATAGGAAAGAAATGCACCGGGCAATCATGAGGAAGACTAGGCAGTGACGACATCCATGTAGTGGATAGGAGCTAGCCGGCGTTAGTTCGCACGAATTAACTGATAGGGAAGTACAAAAAGTAATTTAGATCAAATTGTCTCTTTTAACAGGTTTTATTTACATATTACTTCAACTAGTAGTACTATCGTTAGCAGATTCATGCCATCGCGGCCATGTTCTGCTCGTCTCTACGATTATCCTATTTTGACTGGCATTTTTAATTTATTCAATAGTTTTCTATTATTACTTTATTAGGCATAACCCTAAATAAGATGCAGGTTAGATTATAATTATGTTTTAAGCTACTTGTTATCTTTAAGAAATGTAACTGTATATTTCGGAATAAATTAAGTTTCATTACATTTAATGATATTTTAATAGTCACAAGTCGGACAATGTTGTCGTTATTATTATTTAGAAATTATAAAGCGGTGTTTAGATGTCAAGTGCAAAATGAATCTGGCTCATATTTCAAAATTTATAATTTATGCACCAGAATGATTGTTCTTGTACTTTGTACACATATGTATAATGCTGGAATTCTGACATGTATTTATTGCTTTCGGTCAACTTACCTGGAGCACCTTTAATTGTCCTGCGTGTCGTAACATAATATTACGATACCACAATAATAGACGAATCTTGTCTTAATATTTTACTGAAAAACACTTGCTTAATTGTATAGATTCCCATTGTAGAGATTAGCGTACACAAACCCACACATAGAAAAAGTCTGTGTATGATTTTATTATATGTATGGATAAGCCTCTGCCAGCTCATCCGTATAGATCCCGTTATCGCGATAAAAAGTAAAATCTATTCTATTGCAGGTCTTGTACTACCTATTTCGTATATGTTTTATATCATCAGATCGGGGAGTTAGTAAGAATATGTAATAGACAGATTTAATTTTGTATTTACATTTTAATAAGAATGTGTGAACGTTCGAAATCGTTGTGAGCAAGGATTGAGTGCTACAGATGCTCATATCGGGATGTCTCACCGTTGTTTTTTCCTAGAACCTCGAAAGGCATACAAAGATACCGTCCACGTGATATACAGTGATTACCATAGCCTATGAAAGCTTGCAAGTACACTTACACGCTCTACTGCCGCCGTGCTACCCAAAGTTAACTTTATCTTGTCGGTGCTGGTACCATACGGCATAGTCCATTGCCTCGACTTTACTTCATTAATACAGTTATATAAAGCCGTCCAATTTACATAGATTTAGGAAGGAAAATAAATGGCGTTCCTAGGAAAATTTCTCTACGGTGGCCATTTACGACACGATTAGATCGCAGCGTGTAATGCGTGCACGGTGCATGCGCTTGTACCGTCGCCGACTACGGCGCGGACTTAAAATATGACAAAGTGGTACACAACTCAAATTTATTTCCTTCATTTTTAGAAAGTAATGCAGACCTCAGATTTATAACTTAATCTAGATTTTTATGACGTACCCATACTTTATACTTGACATACTCAACGAATATGGTGATTCATGTCGCTATTTATTATAAAGATTGTGTCACTACGAAGAATAAGTATTACAATTTAATTTATTGCATTATTCATTATGGAATAGTAAAGAATGGAAAGTCGTTCAATCTTAGAGGTCTTGACGATATATGGTTAACTTAGTTTGTATGTAGGTTATGTAATAGATTAATTATTTTAGTTTAATACCATACCTATCTACGAGTACCACATCTCCTTCGTTTTACAACAGATTTTCTTTCCATTTTCTTTTGTTGAGTAGTTATTGTCGAAGAGTTTTAGTATTATCAACGAAAATAATTTGAGATACGCAAATAAATAATACGCAAAAGAAGAAAACTTTTAAATACGAAATTCGTATATGTTTTTCTCAAACTTTCAGTGTAGATTTTGGTCGTATTTTTACCTGAGATGAACACTAGTTTTATGTTATACATTGTTATTCGTTTTCATGCACGTATTATAGATGCCGTAATTCACAATAATTCCTCTAATTATCCAACTTAGTTGTCAAACTTTACACTTAACGCTTGCTATTATAGAAATATGCTATAACCAAATGTATAGACACTGAGGAGCTCCCAGGTGATACTACTCAGTTTGCATTTTCTACCAATTATTTAATCAAATCGTTGAAATTTGACTTTTGTAAACTCGACAAAATGATTACTGAATCTATTATTTACTAGCTCTACGAACTGCCCTGCGAAGATTATGATTGAAAAGCCGTGAAAAAGTATTTAGCTGCAGCCTTAAAGTAAATATATTCTTCCATTCAGACTATTTCTGATTATCATATTCTACCTTCTTTTACCCTATGTGAGTGTTTAAAATAATTAAAAGCGACTTACCTATCTGACTAAACGAGACAGTAATATCTGGCCTTCTAAAACACCTATAACCCTTCCAGCGTAACTATATACATGGTGTGCATGTTACTAGGTCCTGCAACGAGGTACCTCTCTGGTAGCCGACTAATAGCAGGCCGGGGTCAGGCCATGTAGCAGGCCGCCGGCCGCCACGTTTATTATAATAAGCTTGGTAGCCATTATAAAGTTTACCCATCGCCCTTTACCTTATCCGAGCTTGCATCGAATTGTTTTAGTTTAATTTTTGTTCTTCGTTTGCTAGCCGGGAGTATTGAAATTTTTGGTTAGATTTTAGACTCTGTTTAATCGTATGGGATACAATGGTAAATAATCTGATGTTGTATTTGATTAAGCCATTATATGTAAATGTTTGATATTTAGTTTAAATGTTGTATTATTTAGCGCTTCGAAATATTCGCCATATTTATATACAATCTGAAATAAACAGCAAGATGTAAAAATAATAAAATAATCAAAGTTAATTGAATTTATAGGCAATTTGATCTAAAATACTATGTATGCGTATGTCATTTCTTCTGATGCCGGAATTACGTAAAATAAAATATTAAGTTTTCGAGCAGTGATAGCCTAGATAGGAAAAAGAACCGGCCCATTGATTAACTGATTTCCGGTTCAAATCCTGGCATGTATCACTAAATTGTATTTACGCATTTATGTACACTTTAGTAATTATTACTTGCTTGGCGGTGAAGGAAAACATCGTGAGGAAACTCACAAGTAAATAAATGTAATGAAAAATATTTTACGCAATACCAGCGGCTCTGAAATTACAAAGAACCTACATTTCTAGATTGTATCTTGTTTGTAATTCGTATTATTCCGCACTTAATATACTATTTACTATTACTATGTGATATACGTCAAATAACCAGATGGAGCATTTATATGAAGCGCAACTCAAATTGTGAGTACAATATTGATATTATATTACTTGCGTGCTTATCTACGTGACTAATATTGATAAAAAAATATTCGTGACTTACCTATTAGCGCCTTGACGTGGTAACTGAGTATAATCTCATTTGCGGTAGACAGCTTGGCGGCGGTTTTTTTACTCTGAAACAGAGAAGAATAAGTAAGTTGCAAGACTATAACCTAAAAAAGACAACAAAAAGAAAAATACAGACTCTTAATAACTAAATAAACTCGTTTTTAAATTTAGTTCCTTGCATTAGTACCAATATATTTATACAAGTAAGTTTTGTAAAATATATTGGTATAATAAATGTAATGTAATTGATATGTTTATGTGTAAACTTTTTGCCAATAACTATTCCATTATAATAGAAGGTAAAAGATAAAAAAATATTTTAACTGTCACTGGGCTCTCGCGGGGACTTAAGCGTATATTTTAAATAAAATGTTATTTTATCTTTTTAATTTTTCACTCGAATTTAATATAGTTAAAACTTTTGTTTAGAATCTATCAGCTTATTGAAATTTCAAGCAAACCATGGTCAATAATAATTGAACAAAGTATTAATATGTAATGCTAATGACTCAACTTTCGCGTTGGGAATAAGGGATATACCCTCACATCGTTTTCCTTTGTAAGTCAATCATTATTGTTATTTGTTTGTAGATGGCCTTAATAAGTTCAAAAGAAATTTGATAGGCTTTGATGGTAAATAAAGCGGCTTGTTTGGTCTCATAATGACAATGATTGACGAAAGAGGTAATAACGGTTGTTAACAAATAATAAGACGAAGTTGCAAGAAGTTAATTTCATCGCCATCTGATTGAGAGTTGCGCAACACGTTGCTCCAGAAGTCACCAAATTTTGTTGAATTACAAAAGTTACCGGCGTCCAATTATTTCATGGTATTATTTCAAAATCAACGGCGAATTAGTCGCATCGTGACGCGGTCCTGCAGATCCGATTCTAGAAATCGGCTATAGAGAATTAATTGCATGATCTTTGAACCGTTGCCAAATGTTCGCCAGCCCAGCATTGTGAAGCGTAGGACAGTGCCTACTTAATGTAATTTATTTCATCACAAGTTTTAAACTAGAAGTTGCTCGTAACTACGACCGCATTTGTTCCTTGGAAAGTTGCGAAAATCCTTTCCTAGAGGATTTCAAACTCCTAGATTTAGTGGCGAAGAATGTGTGTTTTTATATCAGTCAGGTGTGTCCATTATGTATAACAAAATTGTAAATAAATTTTTAGCTTGTTTCGCGTTTTTAAGACATGTTTATTTCAACTCTTAATATTGAGAAAATTTCAGAAATGAACTTATTCCATAAATGTACGCAAAACATAAGCACAACACACAAAAAACCAATTCCACATAGAACGCTACAATTGTAATTTTTAAATCATAGAATATAACCAGGTGAGAATGCGCAAGCTTGCATTGCCAGAGGAACATCTGGCTCGTAAATTATATAACAATTCAATTTATTTTTTAATATTTGTCGGCCATTTTGACCATGTTGAGATAGGAACGGTGTCCTGAATATTTCTATTCTACTTTTATATGCTGAATCCGAATCTGAAGTCAAAATTCGAATATTCGAAAAAAAAGCGACATATACACGCACACACAGACACACACACACACAGGCAAACATATAGATTTCAAATAGGAATGGTGTTCCTGAAGACAATCTGTTATTTTCTCAGACGTTCATGGAAAAGTGTTTTGTATCATGACTACATTAAATGTTTGCGTAGAGGTCGAGAAACGACTGTCCTTAAATAAATGATTCATTGCAGGTCAGATGTATTTTACGACTCGCAAATAAAATAATTCCGGATTCGTTTGCCAACATTATAAAATATGGGTTGTTACGCGACAGTTACACTTTTAAAAATAAATATTATGACGCTGTAACTTTTTTCTTAACGACCCACTTTATTTCTTCATAAATTAAATGTTGATATTGCATCATTCGTATTACGTATTGTTTGTAGAATTTAATGCTTATCGTAAACATATCTAACACATAATGGATACATTTTAAATACATAATACGCACAATCCATAAAAAGAATATACACATGTAATCAAATACGTGCAATATTCAGTTTAGAAGTCATCTGAAGTGAAAATATTAGAATTTTTCACGTACTACAACCTAATAATTATTTGTACTAAAATTATTTCATGCTAATACTTGTGTCACCTAAATGTTGGCTCAGTTATTATTAGATCAAAAGATTATTAAGTAAATTACTGTTAATTTATTATTTTACTACTTATACAAGAACTTGTAGCGATAAAGAAAATAAAGAAAACTATTAAACTAATTAATTAATAAGACATAAAACGGAGAGGTGTTAAAACGTCATCCTAATTAGTGAAATTATGTTTATGTAACAAACATAATTTTATGTTTAATCCTAATTTGATTATACGGATAAAAAACGAGGCCGAATCGAACTGGTTCATCCCAATAGTTATTACAGATACATAATCAGTCGCGATGGGCATTAAATGCCAAGTATATGGAAGAGAACTTGATTCTTTAAGAGATTATAAAAGTAACAGTGGCGTCCCAAATTCGAATTATACTCGTACGTTTCGAGCTATATACCGTTAATTGCCGCGGTATTTTTATACGTTACATCACATGAATTAAAGTGCGTTATTTTGCAAGAATGTTTGCAGTAGTACATATTCACTCATTTGTAGTTATTTTTTTACAACGGCATTATATGCCACCCCGCCCTATGGCTAGATGGACTAAAAGCCAACGGTAAATTGCTTACTAGTTTTAATTATCCATATTCCGTTCATCGCTTCCTCTAACCTTTTAGCTAGTTGCTTCATCAATTTTATCAAATTTAATCGATTTTAATAATATTATAACCAGGTTACTATGGCGTTGTAATATTTACTTTATTTAGCATGTTTATAACTTTTGTTTTACGAAAAAGCAATGCACAGCAGAATACTGCTCGATGCACAAAATCGATGTTTTAACTGTTGTTAATGTCAGAATAATGCCAATTTACTTCTAATTATTGCTGTAATTGATGCAAAAAGAAAATGATAATTAAAAATTAACTACTACATATCCGAAGTTCTATAGAATACCTAATAAATAAATCCGCAACCAGTATTACATTTTCACACCTTTAAAGATTTATCTACAATCATCAGTAGCATTCTGGGATTGAATAAAGTTGTATGCTCGACATGCCTTATATGGTTATTTCGAGTAGAGAGCATCAAATATATCAAGTACACGCAATAACAGTGATGAAATTATAGTCGCAGTAAGTGTATTTATTCGCATAGATGGAAAATAATTTCTTTATAGGCATGGAATCGATTATGTTCGCGGTTTACGATGCGCTCGCGCCGCGCCGGGCACTCTGTTTACGATGCTGTTTTGTAGATATTGCATGTAGTTGCGTGGATTAATATTGCGTTTTAAATGTCTGTTTTGTTATATAATTATACGAGGAAGAAAGCAGTAAGCTGAACAAGTAATAGACATTTGCTTAAATGACACTTATTTTAAATCTGTCATCTAAATTTATGTATAAGTAGCATACTGTTTGATTTAGAGTTTGAATTTGTTACGTTAAACATACGTTTTATTTCTATATTAAAACCAGTTTATATTTCAATACTATACGCGTAAGTAACTCTGTTTGTTACCGTTTCACGACTAAACCCCTGAACAGAGGTTTTTGAACCGAATCATAAGGACCTGCTGGAATCCAACGATAGGCATTCCACATGCGGTCTGACTTGAGATTTGTGTGAGAGTACGCTAAGTTTCTTGGTCTGCTTAAAAGTTTAATCCCTAGGTGACTTTGGAACTGAATTTCGCAGGAGACCTGGATATCAGATATCTCAAAGCTCTTAGCGAGGATGATAGGTGTGTTCTGGAATTAAGGAATTATATAGCAAATAGAGTTTTTCTAGACGTGAACACGTAGACTTGTTTCTTGATGGAGTTGAATTGGACCAAGTATCGCCGCTCCCGACTGCAATATGGGGTAAATATCCAACTGGATAGTTTAGTAAAAGTTGCCTCAATTTCAAACATAGGTATGTTCATCGCGGTTTATCCCCATTGACCATTTTAGCTCGGCCTGCATAATACGTAAATATTGCTATTATGTCTATTATTTTACTGCTGCTTAAATCTGCTTCTTCTTCTTCTTCTTAGCGTTATCACGTTTACTAGACTATCACAGATCAGATAATGATATTTAATTCTGCTATTTTGCCAAAAAAGAGATATTAACTTATCGGACTATACAACAAATAGATCCAATACTTATAATCTATGATGACTGTGTTTCATAACTAATGATGACATGGCCGTTGCCTAACAAGATGGATATTTTCGTATGATGGTATGTGCTTTAATGAACTTCTGTGTACCCGAAACAAAGCATAACCAATTTGTGAGCTCCGTTAGACATTTGGCTATTGAAAACAAGTTGCGTTTGTGATAGGTAGACGAAACGATCAACCTCTGACGAGAATGGCACGTGCCAACATATTTAACGAATTTTGATAGAATTAATAATGTTACATTATTAATTCTATCAAAATTAGTTAAAACTGTTAATAAAATAAAATAAATAAGTGACTGTCAGAGGTTTCTGAAGTGGGAGGTAGTTATCAATTTAATATTATGAATTCTTTTTTTATACTACGTCAGGAGATATGCAAGCAAGGCCCATCTGTTGTAAAGCGGGTACTGTAGCCTATTAACGCTTGCGATATATTAATCACTCGCGCGATGCCTCCTCTGCTGCTTACACAGCAACTCCCTGGGAGCTTACTGGTGACCTCACTCACACGCAGGAACACAACAACCCTGTAGGGAGTTGTTATTTGGCTGCGGTTTTCTGTGAGGTGGAGGTACTTCCCCAGACGGGCGGCAATGAAAACAAAATCTCTACACACAACTATTTACATATTCATAACGTAAAGCATCACAGAGCTGGCAGATTAGAGAGACATAGACACATGGTTATAAGCACCCGACGTCATAATAATATAAACATGTCTACGAATAATAACTTAAGTCCAAGAAAATATAACTTAAGGTTATGTTATACTATTCACAATTAAAACATACTATATTACATATTTTTGGGTTATTATTCTATATTACAGTATGTTTTAATTGTAACAAAAAAAGGGGTTAAGAGAAAAAAACTTTTGATAAATTATTAATTACATGCAATGTGATGTAATGCCATATTGGATAAACCTACTCGCATTACTTGAAATCAACCGTAGCATTGTTTGAAGCTTTGTGGTTTGGTGGAACAATTGCTTAAACATCTGAAGGTTAAGTCTGATTTTTTAATCAAAAATATATTTCTTAAACAGGATGTTTATTAGCATTACTTTACGTTCAGAAAAATATGGAGAAATCCTAGTTTGTATGCGTTATTTCTAATTGTATGTAGCCTGCATTCTCGAATGTCACCATGTAACTAGTCATCATTGAAATTTAATTTTCGTATGTATCATATACGACGATTTGATGCAACGGACAATTCTGATACACGCATAGTGATGGAAGTCCATATTAATCTCCACTGAAGATTTATGTGGCAAGGACAATGTAAAAATATCAATGTAGTTCAAGGTTTGTGAGGTAATCCCCACCTTTTCAATAAATGCCTAAAAGGTTAATAGATAAACTAATTCACTAAAACCATTGTATTAAAGTTCAATCAAACTGGTTCCGATATGGAAGAAAATTGTTAGCTGTCTAATGGACCGATGGTGGTATTTAATGTAATAAAAGTTAATCGAGGTCCATTATGGTGTCTTGAATGTGATTCCATATAATTGACCATGTCTAGGTTTATAGAGTTGGTAGATTAAATCGGTAGTTGACATCATTATTAGAATCACTTGGTATGTAGATGACTTTCTAGATTATTTAGCACGGTTAATTTGCAAAACTTTTAGAACTAATTAAAGTATTACATACAATATTCAGACTGAAGCATATCAAAGTTTTTCATTGTTGTGACTGTACATTTCAGGCAATTGTAAAAAAATGTTTCAGTACTTAGCCATGCAAAACATGATCAAATTGTAATATTAATTATTATATGGTAAGTAAACGAAACCCTTAAAATCATAACGATTTTAGAAAGGTTTCAGAAAAGTTTGCTAGGTTTTAATGATCATGTCGAGATTTCAGAAGTACACCTACAATAATACATATAACTTCACGGTAGGCAGAGCAAACCAACCGTCACATGACTCGATTCTTACACAATTTCACTCGCTTCGTTAACACTCATAGCTCTTTTTATGCACGCTCGCCGGTTTCTACGTTACGTTCTACGGCTCCTGACGCTGCCATCTGATGACACCCATAACACAACATCTGTTTGGTAGTGGTACAACATCCTCCTACTTTCATGTTATATATCTGTTACGTCTACATATCTTACAGCTATACCACTAAATAATTTGATAAAGATCAATAGTGTCAACTAGCAATGGCAACTGTGACCTACAGTTGGCGTAATTACTACCCAAAATACTCATAAAATACGTGACTGACCGACCCATCTTGATTACATATGGATACATATTCTAGTAGAACATAAAAGTTACGCAATTACCCAATTTACCCTATGAGAGCTATAAAAGACATCAATACATTAGAAAGACAAAAACAGTAAGGCAACTTCAAAAAAATGATTCTACGCAAAGTTCACACTCAAATAATTTGCGTCAGAATGCGTTGTTGACGATAGTCCGTAAGTGTGTCAAAAAGACCTCAGTGCGCTAGTTGATATACTGCTCTACATATTTATCATGACTATAGACTATAGATATATATTATATATATATATTGGTAGATATCGCATTAAAATTGAATAAACGCAGTTGAGATGCAAGCATTACGCAAGATCTGTAGCGCTTGCTAACCGCGATCACAACGATGATGTAAGAAGCTAAAATTGATCAGAAAGGGAGTGTCGGTGTTAAGATAAGATAAGACATGCCTTTTCTTATCTTTATAAACAATGCTGAATGAACGAATGGTGAAACAGATATACGATGCGGAATTCACTAACAGCGAGCAAATTAGACGTGTTTTAACAGAAAATGATGTTAGAAGCCCTAGGAACCGAGCGTGTTGGAAAAACGCTATGAATGTAGAAGAAGCGAGGGAAGTTTGTGAGTATCGCCTCTTGTGGCACTCGAAGCTCTCTGTCTACACAGCAAGGGATTCAGCGTAAAGATACAGATAGGCATACTATCATCGACTGTGGCTATCTTGAGATAGTCGATAAGTGTATTAAAACGACCTAAGTGCGCTAGTTGATATACTGTTATCGATATTTTCTATGGCATTAATGTTAAGTAACAATCGTCGCAAGGCCGATGAAAAAAATCGAGTGGCTCGTTTAAACAAAATATTATGGTGGGATCCGGATTAGACGATACAGGCTGTGATTACGGTCGACGAACAGTGGTTGGGACCAAATAACAATAATTAAGACGATGCCATCGAGCACACTTAAGTACCAATTTCAGTGTGGTTTATTTAGCCTCGTATTGGCGGTAGTCACTGATGGTAGGAAGTAAATTACATTGATAGCTTACTAAGTAATAAATATGTGTCAGACAAATCAAGCAACGCAGTATTGCACCGCAACTATGGATGGATTTCTATGGAATTCTTATTCAATAATATACATTTACTGTTTTTTATTTCTAGATTACAAGCTTCTGTCTGTGAATTCGGCCGCGTGGGTATCTTGTTTCAAAATTTTTGTTTCGTATGAGTAGCCGGAACATTTTCATTACAAGTTCTGATATAAAACTACGACTAAAGTAAAACGTGTGTGTGATATTCGATTTGAAAGCAGACCTACATAATGTATTTGTTTTACATTGATATGTACAAACAACCACATTATTGTCGTTAGGCTTACTTTAAAGTAATATAAATATTAACTTACAGTATGATAGATGAATAAAAAAACAAAAGCACTTAAAAAGAGGAAAATCTACTACGAAATCATTAAGCATTTTCGTCAAATATTTTAGAATTTTAGTTTTAAAAAAACGTTTTAAAACAAATTCACATGTCATATGAAGGGGAAAATATGAAACTAAACGAAATCATGAGTAGATAGAAGAGAAAAAATATATATTTATTACCAGTCTGGTGGTCTTGTAGCCAAATAAAACTAGTTTATTTTCGAACGTACAACTTGAAAATTCACGGACAATAGTATCATTACACTATCATGAAGTTGAAAAATAATTCTTTCTGAGAGCTTCCCTGGCGTGAACTTCGTAAATAATTATAGTTAAATGAAAGCGGTGAAATAGTTCCTCGGAAAAGGTTCTAAAAAATCCATTATCATGATTTGTAGAAAAAAAATATGTGTAAATTGTTGTCTTCGGGTATTTGCGATGGTATTTAATTGACATAATAGGTCTTCATTATTTTATTTTCATTACGGTGATGAAGTATTAGATTAAATGCTCAAATCATATAATGTATAGGAATATCTTAGGAATGAAAATTTGTTATAAACAACGTTCGGAGGCATACGGCTCTCCTGATGTAAAGCAGGTAAAATAACGAAGACGATTTGACGGGGGTATGACATGACTGCCCCAGCCATCAATCAGAATTTATTTTGCTATAGATTCGCTATAGATAATAAGTGCTACCTATGAGAAACCGAGGTGGGGGAGGCTGTTTACTACTTATTAGTTATTGAGTTTTGTTGAACGCAATTTAACTAGAAATCCAATAGATAAAGCCGTAATGACGAAGATGCAAATTGTAATTATAAAACATCGCCCCGAATGGTACATCTGCTTCGTTCAGTCTACCTTTTGCATGTTACCATCAAACACTTGATTGATGTATGTCAAAATTAAAAGACTAGATATGTTACTTCTGATTGTTCAATCATATAAACTCATAAAATATATTCTTAAGAAATATACTTATCTTGTTCATAACATCATCGTGTCTATGAGTCACTGAGATGTTTAATTGATTCGTATTTTTCATTTTATATTATTTTTGTTGGGGGAATGTTGTGAAATATTGTACGTGTGATGTAATAAACAGAATTAGTTTTGTTTGTTTCATTATTATAATGAAGAGCTTTATTACTATAATTCAGGTAATACACGTACTCTTTATCAGCTTAGTGTTAAAATTGAATTATCACTTAATTGTAATACGAAGAAATGTCTACGATGTAAGAACGTGGCTCCTATTTTATATCTTATTTATAGGGAAAGCTAATTCCACATGCACATGGTGCATAATTATCTTAATCGTGAAGAAAGTAGTGCGCAGTGACATCGTTCGTTCAATTATTACACGGTAGCCAATTTACACTAGGTATTCGAAATGTATGCTTGCCACCCAAGTGAAAATAAATCTAAGCGACGTAATTTGATTGAAAGGACGTGGACCTTTAATACATAAAATGTACGTATTTTTGATTTAAGCTCTGCCTTCGACAGTGATTTAATGCTAAAATAAACATTAAAATTTATTTATATCATCACCGTCAGGTATATTATTGAATCCTGTACATTTATGAGCAAAATAAAGAGAAGGGTTCTTTTGATGATACGGGTCTGTGGATTTCTTTTATTACTTTCGAAAGTATTATTTGTTATGCAAGGCTTATGAGGGATCGCTGCTTGCGGTTGAATGTTTTCTCTTGAAGTACCAATCAAAATATTGAAGTACAAAAAAAAAAACAATTGATCTCTTAATATGGTATCTAATGTTGCCGCAACAGAGAAAATATTTTTCGGGATATAAGTGGGTCACCGACCGTTCGTGCAGAAAGTATCTCGAATGATGACTACCGGAACCGGAACCAGAAAACGCAGCGTTGTGAAAATTACAGGAAGCCGATGGATGCACGCGGCACAGGACCGATCGCTGTGGAAATCTTAGGTGGCCTATGCAGGAGTGGACATCTTTCGGCTGAAATAATGATGGTGATGAAGTGGGTTACCTGATTAGGCTTTTGCGTGAGTAGGTTACACCTGTGTGTAACCAAGTAAGTAAGTGTGAGTTCCAAGGCAACTGTAGTTTAACCCCCGGGACAGCAATGAACTTCACTGTTCATTGCCTTTTTGGTTGTCGCCGCTGTTCATTTTGGCTACACAGGACATTAAACCTGTGTGTAATCAAACGTGGCTAATCAGTAGCAGCTCAACCAGGGAACTGATGCCTCTACCATAAAGAAAACTACCGCCAAATAACATTTTTCATGTTTCTACGAATGAGTAACATACGAGAAAGCTGAAGAATCCTTCGCGAGGTGGCGTCTTTTGCATGATACTTCATTTGTTGCATGCGTCTATATCTGAGCCAGTGCTTTAAGATCTTTGTTTAACTAATTTATAAATTGAGGCAATAAATCTTTCTTTTCAAATTGTAATATTGTTTCAACTGGTGTCTGTAATGTTATACAACGAAGTTCAGACGTTCACCAATAAACAAGCTATGTTATTCGACATTATATTTTATTGACATATTCTCCGCCGGGGAGAATATTCCAAACGCATTTGGACAAGTGAATGCCGACGGATTTCCGTACATCTGCACTTGGTTACAATATATGTGCAAGGTCAAATATATAACTGGTGTTGTAACCTTGAATGAAATGAAGAAACCGTGCTGGACAGATGAATTAAGAAGCACAATGGTGACACATTTTCACTGTATTTTTTTAAGTAATTTGAAAATGCACTTTGAGAGTTTATGTAAAAAAGTTCGATTTAATGTGGCACTGTGCAAATTGAGACGAGTCAAGTTGCGTAAAGTCTGCAGTACATCTGGATTATTGCAAGTAGAATGTTCGCATTGAGTATTCTGTTAGGTTAAATTCAACAATATAATATTTTTACATCCCGTTGCAGGGACAAGTTTTTGTAATTGTTGTCATGGAAATTAAAGCTTTAGACATATAAATAAAGACATTCAATAAGGGTTTCGTATTTATTATTTGACGTACGAATTCCTAAAATATGTACATTGATATGAAAATATTATTTTGCCTAGTATTGTCTTAGGTTTTCGCGATAGTTACACATTGAATTAAACAATTTTTAACGGAAGTAGCGCGTGTTTTATTTATTCTGTTGAACCCGACGTTTCCTGCGGCCACGGATGCTGCAAAGCATTCGAAACGTCAGGTTAAACAAAATAAATAAAACACGCGATACTTCCGTTAAAAATTGATTATTTTGCCTCGTGATCCTCCTCACTCCAATACTCCGAGTCATTCCAGTTTTTGTATGTATCCTGCCGCCGCGTCAATGTAGTGCAGTCATATCCAATTATATATATTTTCATAAAAGCATTATGAATATTTTACTAACAAATAAGATGAATAAATCATAGTAGAGAAGCGCCGATTCATTGATTATGCTTTGGAAAAATACCCGAGTCGCTACGTTTTCACGGAAATAGTTACTTATTTCAATTGGGTCGTTTTTTTTCTTGTTGGTTATAAGGAAGTACCCCGCAGTAGATTATGTAGCCTCATGACGTTACTCCGGGAATCATCACAATTTTATATCGTCATGCGTCATGCAATTTGAGGTATAAGGGGCAAAAAAGTTATGAGAAAATTAAACTTCAAATTATTTTACATTGTTTCTTATGACGCTTGAAGAAAGATAGTAACGTGCCATAATAACAACGAGTGACAATGAAGGTTTGATGTTTTTTTTGTCATTATTTATACTCATATGACAAACAAGATCACTGCCCGCCTGAGGTAAAATGGTCACAATAGTCATCATATTAATACAAACGCTTGCAATTCGCTCGTCTACGACATCGGTGCTAACTCATTGCATTTTGGTGAGTTACTAGGAACACATACTCGGAGGAATAGACATACAGAAATGACGTGAGGTTTTCTAAAAGGGGAAGGCATTCCTATTCACCTACCTACTTCAAATTGAGTTCTAATTTTCCTACTTGTTACGTGTACCATGTGGTGAATTGCCATGTGTTCTGATGTGCCTACTTATTAAAGGATGGAAAACTACTTCTGGCACACATGGATATTTTTAGTGATATCAGTACATAATGCTTCCACTATTCATTTTATATAGTGTTCTAGATTTATTATTTTCTATTTTAAAACATATCGTCGTGTAAGCTCTAACACCGCGTAACTCGTAATGGTCGACTTTTCAGGACAGCAAAGAATTCTTGTTTTTCATTGGGCAAACGGTTTATCTTTCGATCCTCTATCGAATGACATAACACGTAACTAAAAACAAGCATTTTTTGTTACGCGGTGTTAGAACTTAAGCAACGATATGTGTTGTTTAAGTACTATACTAATAACTATATCGGAGATTTAGACATTCTTATAAATAATTATAGCGTTTAACATACTTTACGAAAATAATTGTTATTTGTTCAATATGTATTCCAAAATTGACTACATTATGTTCACAACACAATTGTATGAGGAACGATATCATATTAACACGAATGTTTGTGTGTTGTTGTTTATTTAAAAATATAAGCACTTAATACTCATATAAATGATAACAGTTGTAATAAGTCCTTTTAACGCCATATTGTTTCTTTTTAATTCACCTTTTAGCCTTTTAGTACATTTTAGCACACCTTCTTGGATTCCGTTAAAGATCTCAGAAAATAAATATGTCTTTTTTATTTTTCTGTCCCTACACCGCTGACATTCTGACGATGCTTCACCATCTGGCTCGAATGAGCTCGATTATTGTCCAGTAGCATTATATGGCTTATAAAAAAAACTCCAAGTCGTTGAGTGTTCCAGTTTTTGTATGTATTCTGCTACCGCGTTGACAAATTTAATTGTCATTGTGTCAGTGTTGGTCAACATTATAACAAAAAATAAAATATGCGTGTCTAGGCAAATGTTTCTTTGTTGTATGTACAAATAAATTAAATGGTAGAACTATCGTCATATAATGGCCACAGCATGGCCTCGGGGAGATTGTGAACATTGAATGACAATAGCTGGTAATTATACTAGCTCATTCGGGGTAGGACCCCTCTCTTTTAGAGAACTGCGTGAAATAATAGCATACTATCGAATTTTGCACGCAAGTGTAGAGATATGGAGACCAACTCAACTAATATGGCAGCAGTATTAGAAAATTGAATACTCCAGAAAGGTACCGTCTCCATCGGTGAAAGAGAAACTCTTGAGTTCCGTCACTCCAAGCCGCCGACTGTATTCTTGGGCGGCCAAAAGCCGCTTTGTGCTACCATTAATTGTCATCCGTGTCAACATATGAAGTGATGTTTAGTTTCATAGTCACTTGGAGTGGTGAGCCAAAATACCAAAAATATGAATATGCTGAATACAAAAATTAATCCAAATTATTGGAACTATTTCCAAGATATACGAAATACATTTATATACATACATGTATTGCTCAATTAAAGTAATAAGAATTTAACCCATTTGCAATGAAAGAGTTCCGGTGAATAAGTACGCGTATCAGATTTTACTTATCATCACGCTTGGATCTGATTCTTCGTCTTAATAGGATTATTATAATTTTTCTTCACTTTTATTTCTTCTCTTCTCTTCCTAGTCAACGATTAGGTACTATTATGTCTTTAAGATCGGTAATTTTGCCCATAAAAATTTAGCATGCCCATTCTTCGTTCATCGGGTATACCTTACCATACATTTATATGCTGACATAGTGCTAGTTGGCGGATATCAGTAATTCTAGGTGTTCAACAGCTTCTGAACTTGACTTTATCGAGCATGTAAGTGGCTAATGTCTGTCAGCTGAGGTAAACAACCAGGAGTAATAGCTTAATGTGCTTTCCGAAGCGCAGAGGATTTAGAGATATAAAAACTCATCAACTAATAATAGCCCATCGTTGACGTTGCTTGGCATGCGCTTTTGATAAGACATGTAACTACGGCTTCTACCTTTTCTATTTTAAGACTAATAATTTATTATTATTCAGTTATAATTACTTGAAAAAAAAACCACGGATTACGTATTTTAATAATTATGATGATGAAATTCTTGGCTATATGAGCTGGCCGATGGTAAGTCGGGCAATGTAATAAGTCAATAAGTTGGAATTTTGCCATCTTTGTATTTTGATAACTTCCTGCATTTATTGTATCTTCTTTCTAGCGGTATCCCGTTTCCAGATCCATTAGGATTAGCGGTGTCCACTTTTGGTGAAGATACTGATTTTTACATGGAGTAATTTCCATCAGACCTCCATAACCTAGGGGGAAAATCAGACGTTAGGCTAGGTCCTTTTCTTTTGAAAGTTATATTTCAAAAGAAAAGGACATTAATGTAATTGTTAGTAACGTGCTTGTGCAGTATATCATATGTATGTATCTGTCCTTACTGTTGCAATGGCTAATTGCAAATTTATTTAACGTTGTATTAGTTTATAATTATTTAGTTAAACAATGTACTGATAATTTCTCTGCCCATGTATGTACTATATATTAATACCAAGCCTACAAAGGTTGGTTGGAAGAGATTTTTTACAAAGATAAAAAAGAAGTTCGCCTTTGTGCATACTACAATTTTGTTACTGTTTCAATTATGCATATTTGTACAATAAAGAGCTTACAACAACAACAGCGGGTTTCCTCACGATGTTTACCTTTAACGAGAAAAGGATAATTACAAAACAAATACGTAACATACTCGTACATACCAAAAAATTTAATTCAGTGGTACATGATGATTCGAACCGGGACCAGCCGATTTATAGGCTGGTTATTTATCCACTAGGCTATCACCGCTCGTTATCTTTAACTTAAATTAAACGTATATACTCTTATTAATATCTTTTTGATATGGCATCGTGCATTCCGCATCGATATTTTATCGTGGCACAAATCATAAATAAAACAAATTATTCATGCACATAATAAAGAGCCAAGAGTCGTGCTTATGCGCAGCATTTCTTCAATTCCTCGTTACCGATCTCATTGAACCTAGTATCGGTAGCAAATATTATGAAATCGATTACTATTCATATCATATTTTATGTGTAGTTATGAGATTCAATGTTAGTTTTATTGGGTTTTACTTTAAAACAATTTTACCAGAACATTTCATAGTAACAGTTAATTTTTTGACAATTTGATCTAAACTACTTTGTGTGCTCCCGCTACGGATTAGTACATATGAATTAGTGCCGGCCGGCATCTACCTACTACTGTAGTAGATGCATGCCGTCGCTGCCATGACTGCTCCGGTCGTCTCTGCGAAAGCCTGCCATCTGAAACATGATCCGCGTGCACCCGCCAACGTTGTTGCCTTAACTGTTTGGGTTGTCTCTGCAACACGTGTTCCGCCTCTCAACGAGGCATTATCAGGCGTTGTAGATAGTCGTTAGAATAACATGCTTTGACATGATTCGTACGAAATGATACAACTGCCAATTATACTATTAATTGCATTGCTCTTTCATTAATATTTTGTCCAGCGTTCTTTTTACATGCTCATCCAATAATGGAGCATGCCATTGCTGTGAACGTAGTTAGTAAACGTTACGCCGCAGATTTTCCGCAATGCTCGCATCGCCATCGCGTTTTTACTAAAGTATAATGTTACAGCATATACATACTTTCCATAGACATACCAGCCTGTTCATTAAAAGAATTTTAACATTATTTTCCCTTTTCTAGCTACAACAATCAGGATCGTTAAAAATCTACGACTATTTGCTTAATACGCTAGAAATTGTACGTATTACGATACATATAGCCGTAATCGTAAAAAAGATCTGGCGCAAATTTGACACGCGGGCGACGAGGCTGACGAGGGCTGCAATTAACGTTGTACAAGTATATCTAAATATTCACTTAATAGTTCCGCATATGTTAAATTTTTATGATGTTGATATTACGAGTCATATAATTTTATTATGTAATTAGCTACTGCTCGCTGCTCTCGTGCGAAATTTGGAATAGTATATGTGGCCTTCCTAAACAATTTACCTGCCAATAAACATCCAAATTCATTCAGTTTTTTTATGTGTAATTATTAAAAAAAAATCAAGCGACATCGTATTCTTTCAAATTTGTAACTTAATTAAGATTAAAAAGAGGTTTATTTTAGGTTTAAGATCATTATTTCTCATATTAATATGCAAATTATTCACTTAGGTACTGAGAAAGAGAGAGATAGTTTAAACCTAAACCTTAAAAAGATGTCAGTATTAAATTGAAATTTACTAGTCACACAATGAAACTCTTCAAGCTACTTTTTAATCGGTTGTTAGTCCTATAATATACTTTTTAATTATGTTTAACACTTGAAACAAAAGAAAATTTCAGTAGTAAATAACCTCTTTAGTTGTTATATAGACCGCGATGATTTTTGCTTGATATTTATGCCTAATAAAATTATATGATTAGTTTGGTAATTATTTAAAATAAGTTTCGGATATATATTTTGGTTTAGGGGATGGTGACAGAGTGTTAAGAATGGTAAGGTAATTTAAATAAAACTTAATTTAAAGGTTTAAACAACTTTCATTATTTCCACTCTAATAAATACGAACTCATTATTCTATTTAAAATTTAAATTTAAAATAGCACAAGACCGTGAAAGGTTGAAACGTTTAAAGGAGTAATAAACCAAAGAAACTACAGAGACGTAGACACTACGTACCTACTTTGGTTGTCACTGACATCTATATAGAAAGAGGCTAAGAAGATGAGAAAAAGAAGGTTTAATTTACTGACAGTTAGATAATTAAGCATGTCCGAAGTCTTCTATCAGTTAATACAAGCACATTGGTACAAAAAAAAACAGTGATTTTTATCATTTGTCGAGCTCGATAACTCAGTCTATTTTATTATTTTACATTACATGGATCGTATGCTTGTATGTCTACCGACGAAAAAAGATTATGTTTTACAAATTGTATATAGAATATTAGAAACCAGCAATGTACATATTTATTTTTCAGTGACCATTAATATTATTAGTAGAACGCAACATAAAATGATACCATTACATATTTCTTTCCTTTCTTATAATAAACGCCACAAAATGAAAAAGAAACTACACTATCTACATATAAATAGGCCTAGACTAAAGACTCCAGTACCTTTTTCTCCTCTGTTTGGCGACCGTATTTTTTATTTTAGTAGCTATTTACGAGCTTTAGTATTATCAATAAATAAAACACGAAACTGTAGTCAAAAAAGCTAGAAACATGCAGATTCGTATAAGTTTTCTACAAATTTTCGGTAACTAACTTCGCCCATTGGGACGAACACAATTTTAATAAAATTATATGTTACACCTACGATATATAGTCTATATAATCTCTAAAATGTTCCGCTTTAGATTGTTCAGTTATAGTCATCTATATAACCTGTAATATTATTGTCAGCGGTTAACTTCACACTAAAAACGACGTATATAGAACTTCTAGTTGATTCAATCCAAATAAAATAACAATTTAAGTGTCCACATTAACGTTGACCTCAGCACAGCCCACTTAAAGTACGGGAGTGCATTAATGTCGTCCTTGCACTTTGCGGCGAGCCATCATTTCGTACGGGTACATACACACTCAACACATCTCATCTCCGACATTAGTCAGCAACTGGTTCGACTTCCTACGAGTACGTTCACAGGATGTTACTCCATATTCACCGTTCATTAACTTAATGGCTTTGGACTGATGATTTCTATTGCGAAATTTAGATCAGTGCATTTGCAAGAAAGAAATATGTTAAAATTTTGGTCGATTCATAATAATTATTGATAATAGAAGACTGTAAAAATATGCCGTGTTAAGGTCCTAATAAGACATTCAAAACGAGCCCAAGTGTATTCTTAATCATTGGGAAGTGTCTAGAGGTCACCTTTGATCTCCATTAACAGAGCAGCTCGATTGTATATGATAAGTGCAGTAGTTTAAATTATCAAATCAAATCAATTTAATTTAAATATTATTTCATCACAGAACGCATCGGTCAAATAATCTTGCAATAACTTTTCCGTTAACATTTTTCACAGTCGTTAAACTACGCTTAATTGGCTAGTTTCACAAAAAAACAAACAGTTAATAGTAGTAGAGATTTGGTAATACTAAAATAATACGCCGTGTTGCCAATGTCAGGTGATTCCAACTAAACAGACTTGCTGTTGAAGGATACATTGAAAATTCTATACTACCGCCTTCATGCTTTCATAATACAATGGTATCAATTATTATGCTGGGAACATACCTACGGTAAATTATCGATATTTTTGATGTTCGATTTTATCATCAAGATACATAGTCGCCTTAATAAAAGAATTAAAAGCAGCATACATTATTGCCAAAGACCTTAATATGACTACGTAGTCAAATAAGTTCCACTGATTTTAACATCCTCTGGCCATCTTCGAACTTCATTAATATATCGTTCCGGTATTATATATCAGAATTATAAATATTTGTTATGTTTATGATAATACAAACGTTCAATGTGGTTAATATTAAATTTACTAATACGGCATTATATATTCAGATACAACTCGATCTAAAAGCGTGTTAAAAATTCGCATACATGACGCACCCAAAGAAAATAATTTATAGACATAACCTTTTGATCTGAAAAAATGGCAAATTCCATTAGGCGCTATCATTTCTATACAATAGGCGTCATTATGAGATATGAAATAAAAATAAAACTCGTTAATCAATAAAAGAGCACTATTTATTTTAAATCATAAAATGTCAATAGCAACAGCTCGACATACCTATTTAACATACTAATCTCCGATTGTTAACATGCGATGCTTCAAACGTACCGGCTAGTATTAAAAAAGCATTTGATTTTCGACTCTAGACTGCACTAAATACGGATATATTTGATGTTTTCGACTTATTTAAAAATCGTGCTTACGGTAGCCGAATTCAAGGGTCATAGAGATCAAGCGTGTTCGAAAACTGATATTAAAGATTGTAACAAGAGTGACGCATGCGTGAATGAGATATTATTCTGGCGCAAGAAGCAATGTTGAAACTGTTCTACACTGCTGGTCAGGGTATTTTTAAACTTATGATTATAAAGTTTATTTGTATTAATGATTATTACAATATGTAACATATCTCTTCATGCCAAGCAATAGACATATACATTTTTGTCACATATTCATGAATTCTGCAGGCAAATATAATTGACGATTTGCCATGTAGTTTTGGTAATATTTTCTTTAATTTTTATTGGAAGAAGTTAAGAACCTAATTTCCGGTTCTTTATCTAATATGCTATATAGGCCAGTGGATAAGAACCGGCCAATTAATCGGCTATTACCCGTTTCAAATACTAGTGTGGGCATGTAAATGCATATTTTTCATTATTACTTGCTCGGCGGTGAAGTAGTGGAAGCCCGAGGCTGTCACTCCATGTAAAATCATCCTCGTCAAATCAATAGGCATATGGGTTAGGAAACGAGATATCACTAGCAGGATGAAGAAGAAAAATAAAAAATTAAGAATGTAATTCTTTTTTTCTATATATGTTTTATTGGCAAACACTTCTGTGTCATTATTTGCAAAAAGAAAAATTAGTATGAAGTTTACTTTTCATTGGCAAGTCAAGATGGTTCAAGGCCTTTTTTATGAAACCGAATTTCCAAAAATGTGGACGCGAACGCGAACGTAGGAGTAACGATAATCCGGTCAACGAATTCGGAACCAGTTAATATCACGGCGTATCTGTATTTTTTACTTATTCCGACTTCAACGAAATAAGTGAAAGCAATATCGAATTTACACATGACGTGACTTCAAACGAGCCATTAACGTAATCTCTGCAACGACGTCAACTCTAATCTGTTTAACGCTAAAAATGTACAATAAATAAGCGGTCTACTTTGAAGTCGCCGCCTTTCTCATTTTAAGGCACTCCGCTCATTTAGCCTCCAATTAAGCGCGAAATATATAGCAGTCGCCAAATATGCTGGTTAGTTAAGGGATCATCAACATTGTTCACTTTAATTGTTTGCCTTTTTTCGTCGGCCATGATACGCCTGTTTAAGTTTTTTCGGTTATTTTGATCACAAGTGGCTTTATGAGAGTCTCTTATTGGGTAAGTAATTTAGGCTGTTTGTTGTGTTAAGTTTTGTTTCTTTGGAGTGGATACTTGTTCTTATTTAATCTGTTTTTTTTGTTGGTGTATTTTAATCTAAAAAGCACGCTTCTCTCGTTATTGTTTTGAGAAGCTTCTCACGAGACAAAAAAATATATATTTTATGTCAGCTACTGCTCACAGTTTCACCCATGTCTCTTATATTAAATATTAAGTAATATATAAAGAATTCTTTAGGTCCGAAACTACCATTGCGCTACATTTTATTACAATTTGTTCAGTAGTTTTCATGTGAAAGATGGGAGAAAAGGAGAATGTCAGGTTCCCTTTGCATTTATAATATTGGTGTAGATGTGGCATAGCGATTTCCAAGATTTGGTTTGCGTAGGTTAATTGAATTTTCTAGGTTGAATCCTGTAATATGAAACTGTATAGTACAAAGAGTTGAAGTTGTTGCCATGGATATGCTAAAATAAATTTTGGTACGTACCTGAATCAGAATATTGATTTGACCAAAAAACATGTTCAGTTTCTATTCGATGCCAGAAAAATCCTATTACCATATAAAAAAAAACATCTTAGCGCTCCTCATATAAATTAAATCTATACTAATATACAAAGCGGAAGAGTTTGTTTGTTTGAAGCGGTAATCTCTGGAACTACTAGTCGGAGTTCAAAAAAAATATTTTTACATCTCAAGCCTTTAGAAAGGTTATATGCTATTCAATCATTATACGATCCATAGTAGCCTTGAATAAAAAAATAAAACAAGAAAAGGCGATTCGTTCAAATAGATTACCGTGGTATGCGCCAACGAAGTCGCGTGGTGCAGGTAGTATACATAACAGTAATGCATACATTAAAAATTAGGCCTCATAAATGACAACATTGTACAGAAAATTCATGTTTTTTTTACATTCATTTATCTTTATTCTTCAACTGAGTACTTAAAAACTTACTTTTCTTTTACGTAGATGCTTAATTATAGATACTTTTGTTAAGTTAATAGTTTTATTTGGATAATGTTTGGTCCACCTTTACTTTAAAAAAAAAATAGTAAAACTCAGCCAAATGGTATCTACCAACATTATAATTTTGCCTTTAATATGTCAAAACAGATTATTGTCATCACCCTTAACCAGTTGTGTAAGAAAATGACTCAACCTTTTATTTTAATACCATATATAATAATTTAACGCCTACGTGAAGTCCATCTCTGACTTCAATTATTTGCATTTTTATGAACAGAAAATATCAATTTCTCAGAAGAATATATCCGAAATTGGCAACATTATCCATCTGTGGGTGTTGTTGCCCTATAAAAAATGTAAGATATGCTATAATGTTGCGTAGGTCAGGATTATTGTTACGGTTATTGTCGTGTCCTTAGTATTGCGCATTGTCTTTTTGAAGACGACTTTTCACGTGCACTGGTTGACATGCATTATTTTATTTTTAGCTGCTCTGTCACCTACCTAGTTATTTCGAAATTCGGTCATGGTGGGTGCATTTTAGGATTCCGTAGTCAAGTGGGAAACCCTAATAATTACGTTATGTTCATCTAGCTTCTGCATGCCATATATTTAATCAGGAGCAGCATAATCGAATGAGTAGTTTCTAGATTAATTGGAAAATACGAAATTACCCTTAAAATTGAATGTCAGAGGAATATATAAATTTAATACAAATATAATGCTACATCGTCCAGTTTTATATAATGTCGTTAAGGCTACGGTACTATATACTTGTGGGCCGATGTACTCTCAATCAATTATTTATTTTCATATATTATATATTTAGACATTTCTTCTAAAATGTAATGACAGGTGATTCAAGTTTTAAGGCAGTTTCGTTAGATCCATGTGCATATAACATTATTATTTAATATTTCAGAATAAATTGAGGGGTTTATACTATTTACAGTGATATTTTTTTGAAGAAATAATAATACTGCAAGCTTAACCAGAAATTCCAAATGCAATGGCAGGACCAAAGAGTTTTGTGACTAAGTCTCAAATTCAAAATTAAATTAAATTAAGATGAGAGATAAACGCATCTTAAAATTATCGTAATTATAGGTACTTATTATTGCATTATTTATTTCAAAATATCTTGGAAACAAAAGTAGTTTTGGGAAACCTTTAAAGGTCAACGAGTAAGTTACTGGATGAGAAACTATATAATTCTGCTTTAAGTACGTTATCGTTATTGTTGGAATCAATTAAATACTAAATGAATTTTCAAGAATAATTGGGAAGTTACTTTAAAGTTTATTATTGAGGTTTACTTGTATTAATATAATAATATTATATTTGTGTTTTATATAATATTATTATTATCTGTTTATGTTATATAGGAGCCAGTGATAAAGTAGTGGTTAAAACAATTTTCTGGTTCCTGGTATCGAAATCTGGTATGTACCACTGAATTATTGTTTTACGCATTTATGTACATTCTGGCTGTTACTCGCAGCTTTGCTCGCATATTCAAAGAGAAACAAAGCAGCCTATGTCACTGTCGGGCCATACATACGAAATCTACATACAAAAAAACACATCAATCCGTCGCTCCGTTTTGATTCGAAAAAAGGTAAACCGACTAATCAATACACTTTTATATTCATAATAATATCAACTTAAGATATTTGCACGCTATGACTCTATGAATTTTATGATTCCCTCTCTCTAGATCTATTCCACAGGAGCGGTGCATTTGCCTGGAATAAAAGTGACACATGTTTTAACTTATCAATTTATCTGCTACGTCAACAATCTCTATACAAAAATAGCTATTCTCCAGGGGTTATAAATGTTTCCGGAATAAAAAATCAAATCCGTTCAGTTGTTGCCAATTACTAATCGTAGCTGATATCAGAATCCTAAGCAGCTTCAATTACAAAATGCTTCTGTAGACGATATTATAAGACCGATAACTTTCGGCGAGCACAAGCAAATTTTGGACACTCGAAACTCGGGAGCAACTTACTAAAGTAAGATTCAAACATCCAAACTACCCCACGGGAATATACCACCGGGATAAATTAGCCTATGTGTTAATCGAATACCTTATCTATCCGTGAAAACGGAACAAACATCCAAACATCCAAACATACTTATACTTTCAGATTTATATCATTAGTAATATTTATAATTATCACTTACTCGACGGTGAAGGAAAACATCGTGAAGAAACCCTCACACCTAAGAAATTATATTTCGAAAGACTATTTCCTTACCTAAGAAAAGTCTGGTTTTTCCTCTCAGTTGTTGAAGTTTGAAGGCAGTCGCTCTATGTAAAAATCTGTATTCTTAGTCTTAGGTAGCGAACCCCGCCAATCCTAATGAATTAGGAAACAGAATAACACTGGGAAGAATGACCTAACTAGACAAAATGTTTCATAGTGATTTTGATAGAATAGACGCAGGCAGTTGAAATAAATATTGTATTTGATACAATTATGTGGAGGGAATCCTCCCTGAAATTAAAAATGGTTTAAATCCTTCTTGTCGCAAGGCAGCGATCATCATATAACTTCATATCTCACGCGACACCGCGCGACTCGTCCTTCACCTCAAACAAATTGATTAGTGTAAGGGCGAAAACGGAATTTTTGAAGACTTCTGTTTTATAACCTTGCAATTATGCTAATGTCAGGGACAGATCTATACCCACATGATCCAAGTAAGACTCAAATTTGAATTATAATATTAGCTATTTTGAAACAATAAAAATTATTTGTATGCACATCTATTCGATTGGATTTATAGTAAAAAAATATTGCATATTGGTATAGAACCCTCAGTACACTAGGCCTGACTTGTGCCTGGCTGATATTTATTAGTAGAAATTCATTTCTGAACGAAACGATCAAATTCTCTTCTAATATAAGCATCAACAACTCATACAAAAATAAAGATTGCAATGTGGAGTCATTGTCTTGTATTGAATACATTAATTTTAAATCTTTTCATATATTTACGTCCCTCAACGGAGTATTAATAGCTCCAAATATACCGTTTTTATAATCAGACAGACCGGCGACATTCGGACGACTCAAAGCCCCGTGTGAAGTGACAGCATTGATGCAACTTCAGTAATTTCATCATAACCTTTAAACGACGTAACTTTAAAGTTGAAAATCAACTTTGTGAAATACAAAGATAATTTTGTTAAACACGTCTCATCTACAACGGATCAGAGCATCTCACCGCGTGGCCCGTGAGAATTAATACCGTGGAGTAACGACCTTCATCTTACACATCATCTGTGATATGCTTGTGGGAAATCTCGTCAAATGTAAGTTAATCTGGTTTAGTTGTCATTTATGAATTCTTATGACGTAAATTGTCGCATCGTGGAGTACCTAAATTTTATTGTAACAATATAATTAACAGCGATATGTGAAGACTTTAAATAAAATGGTGTTCATTGTAATAATAACTTATTAGCAAACAGTAACATATCCTTACACAACCGATCTCTGCATCGATTTCTGACATTCGAAAAATATAGAAAATGGTACAATTAAAAGAGGTTCACTCCTTCAGTTAACTAGGGGCTTTAAGATCGCGCACGTTACTTTTTTAAACGTTCAAAAACGAAACGTGCCCAATTTTTTTTGTGTTTGTTTACATACGATATGAAATATGATAAGATGTGAGCATATATATTTAAGATATTAGTGAGGTAAGAAAATCTGGTAAAGGTATATAAAACGATTGAAAAATAAAATGTTAAAATATTGTAATTGACACTGTTTTTGGAGGAGTTCAATGGTGTCGTGTCAGTTATTATCGAATACGCGAGTCAATTTATGTTGATCGTAGTGTATGAATGAATCTGTATTTTCTGTGGAATTTTCTCGAGCATCTTCGTGCCTTGGAGACTACGTTAATTTATAGGTCCTGATTATGTCGTTAGGTAACAGTGGTTAAGATAATCCTTGTCTTACAAACCTTAGGGCAGTTTGTATGCATTGATCTTTGTCAATGCGCAGTAAAGCAGCCCGAGGCGGTACTCTCTAATCTCATTTGACTGACGAGAGATCCGTATTTCAACGATTGTATTTCAACGTCAACAACAAATTTATGGGAGGAGCATGGATTTAAGTAGTGCTAAAACTATGTCATTTTTACTCCTATACCATTGTATTCATCATTTAAAAGGCGTAGAGTTTTACCACTTTAACATGTAGGTTACAAAATCAAATTCAATAAAAAAATATTTGTTATAATACCATCAGTCATCACGTCATATCAAAGTGCTCGAAAAGTAGCGAGAGTCAACTATTTCGATAAATAAATTACGGCACTATAAATCTAATAGACAGGTCGCTGCGCCCATTGTCATTCACATCAATTTCAAGGCAAATTAAATTTATAGGCGTGTGCATATAAACATAATATTTTATTGTTCAATTAGTTCCATTTTTAAAACTAGAACAGGTTCATTGTTTGAGTTCCTTTATGGGTGTGAATGAGGATATTTGTGTAAAACATTAATGTTTCACAGGAAACACGTAATGTTGTTTAGTTAAATTGTTACCGGAGATGTATTCCATTTTAGTGCTCAAGGATGGATGTAGGTTAATTGATTATTACTTCTTGTACGTATAATAAATAACTGTATACCAAGTTACTAATATTTAGATAGACTTTAAGTGTTAAAAGAAATAAAAACATTATTTACGATATAGTTTTTCATAAGCAACTACAGTATTTAGCGACTATCATAAACTCTTTAGGATTCGTTTTAAATTGTAAAAAAATGCCGACGCTTTATGCGAGACGTATTGAAAAAAATATAATTATACATTTTAAAAAATGAACACAGTCAATTACAAACCATCTAATAGTGTAAATAGACGGTTTGTACATTTTATTAATGTACACTATATACTATTCACGTTACACATTGTCTCTTTTTTGTATCCATCTTTTCAAATGCTTTTATAATCTAGATTAACTTTATATGGTAATTATTTATTATTCTTGTTTAAATAAATAAATGTTAAAAAGGGTCAAAGAAAGAGATACAAAAAACATAATTTATTTTACGAATTCTTATAATTATGTGAATCTTGCATGTCTATGCAACACAAAGCTTGAAACTCTGTGTATGTTTAGTAGTCGTCATAAAATGTCACAAGAGTGATATGATTATTGTCAACTTTTTATAACAGCCTAGGACGGTACGGAGTACGGACGGTTGAGGTATCTGTTATATATACCTACTCAGAAAACTGATTTGAGTTGATGTGAGTTAAAATTTCTTGTTAGATAGTATAGTAAACTAGTCGTTTTATAATTAATAAAAAAATATAAGCTTTGTGATATGGATACACTTTTGCTTAATGGATGTCCTATAATTATACAAATCACCTTAAGCGTACAAACATGTATTGTTTATTTTATGTATGTCACAAAAAAGTAACATGTATATTTTGTACAGATGCTGTATGTAGGTACGTACCTAGTTTTTTGTGTCTTATCTCCGCGTCATTTTATTATAGTATTTTCGCCTTATAATTTTACTTATACTTGGCCGCTTTTCAATGGGATAAGATGTATTTTACTAGCTAATTAAAACAGAAATAAATTTGCCATTTTTGTCACAACTAGGTCTAAATATGTTTAAGTGCCTATCTATTTAATGTACAAAGTTTTCGTAGTCAACCAGATAAAATCTAAAATCTAAATCATTTGTCTAGCAACAGACTAAAAATTAAACTAAAATGGCACTAGAACCATATGGTGTCACAACGATAACCAAATACAGGTTTGATTGTTTTACACTAGATAAAATATATACATAGTTTAATAGAGACTAGCGGCTTAGACTAATAAATCCTGAAAACATAGATATAAATTGTTGTGTTATTTGCATTGTGTTATAGCGTTGAAGTGTAGTATATAATTAATAATATTAGTTTCTATTTTGACATTAACTTATAACTAAAAAACTGCGTAGATGGACTGATGTCGATTCTATGGAGTGGGAGATGGTCGCATATGGAAAGCAGATGATTGTATATGGTAGAAAGTATAAGAAAGGCAGCAGTAGCTCTTGGTAGATATTGACTTATCTTAAAGTTGATCAGTTATTAAATATTTTTTTATATACCACTAAGGTGGAAATCAAGCATACGGCCTGCCTGATGGTAAGCAGTCACTTTTGCAACACCAGGGGTGTCACTCATTCGTTGCCGACCCTCTAAAAACTTCTTCACGCATTTCTTGAAGAATTCCATGCTGTAGGCCCTTGGAAAAACTGCGTTAAATGCAAATAATATATAATGTTGTAAATAATAATATAATATTATACTTCCCTATTGTCTTGAGACGTTTTCTGAATTCATTAAATATTTTTTTATCGTTTTGTAGTTCAACATAAGAATATAAACCAGAGAGAACTATACAAGTATATGTGTAAGTAATGGACTTATGTACTCGTATAGTTCTCTCTGGTTTGTCATATATTGTAACTTCTATATTATTGCATAAACTAAATACACCCGTAAAAAACTTAAAGTTTGCACATTGCGTATTGTTTGAGACGAGCATCAATTGAACATTGAAGCTAAAACAGAGACATGTTACTAAAGGACTCGCCATACGCGCGATTCTGTTAGTAAATAATTCTGCCATTTTTGACGGGGGACGAGGTAACTACTACATACAAACGAAAATAATGTTTTAAGGAAATGTCAACCTTATTTCGAGGCGTCTATAGTTCAAAGTTATTTTCTTACCACTGTCTGCCATCTGTTGTGGAATAGCTGAATTTCTTCGTAAATCGAAGCTGGTAGATTCAAAATTACGAAACGTCTTATATACTTTTTTTTGTCTTTAGCTAAATGAACTCTATTATACAGCATGAAGGACTGTTTTGTTTTGCAGTTTGTATAATTTACGCAAATTTGGGATAGGAGATATGCGACCAAAGTCGCGGAATATGATTCGATTGCATCAGTATTCGATTACTGAATCGATTTCTCATGTATTAATCGTTATCACACCATTTTAGTTTCTTTTATATGAAAGCAAATTAAATAATACTTGCATGTGAAAGGTAACTCAATATTTTTGCAAACTAGAAGTATTCGACCTTTTTTTTCATGACATAACTGCACAGTTTGGCATTTTTAGTGTAACACTTTATGATGTTACCTGAGCGATAACGATTACAAGACTGTTAGAGAATCGATTACGCACGAAGTATTTATGCGCGCAATGGATCACAATATCTTGTACCATGACAGAGGGGAATGATCCTACGAGGCTGGTCCTTTAGTAACATGTCTCTGTGCTAAAACCACGTTTTGTAGAATAATGTTCTATTTATCTATGTGTATAAAAAACATCCCGAAGCAAACAATTTACTTCTTTGTATTGATAATAGTGTAAAGTACTCAGTCATCATCCACGACATGCTCGGAACATAGGAATAGCTCAACTTCTTCGTAAGTTCGTTCTATGGATTATGTATTTCGATGGCATACAAACTAATTACGTGAATAAATTTGCCGTATAAATAAACGAAATATCATGAAAATTGGCAGAAATATATTTGACGTCTAAATCGCAACTACATATGAAGAAAAAACGGGTTGCACTAAGGGAGTGCCGGTAGAAGTGAAAACTTGAACATTAACATTGTGCATTTTTGAATATTTTGGTTGTTTGAATGGTTAGGGAATAATTTCGCACGAATTGCTTTATTTATCAGTATAAAAGTAATATCATGTATGTGGTAAAATACAATATTCATTTATTGCGCTATCGTACACAAACATGACAATTTATAAATTTAACACTTCAGAACTACTACATTTATTTTACGTTAAAAAGTTTACCTCTCAGAAAAATCAACGTTCATCCATAATTTCAACGACTGTCACCAGCATCATCATCGCCAATCTCTAAAACTCAAACACACACGCACACTCGCGCAAGCGCCCTGCGCCGCTTAAACCAAACAGCGATGTTGATAAACTACGTTGAACGAAACACGTAAGCGCCAAGAATTTCATGGCGCTTACAACGTTTTGGTCGCGAGAAAATAATGGCCTATGAACGATCTAGCGCTTCATGTTTTAATTGTTTAATTAGAGGTAACTAATGTTTTAGCGCTGCAGCGAATTTAAGTTCTAATTCTCACCAAAATCTTACGGTCAGGATCACGTGTTCTGACGCGAGTTTAACATTTTTTACGCATCTCAAAAAGTGTACAGCGGCGCTAAAGAAGTTTTCATTTTAAAAATGTGATGTTGTCCCGTTTTACTTCCTAATATAATTTAATCTGTAAGTTATTTTTTTGTGTCTAATACTCGTACCCATAAGCCATTAATTCATTTAGAATACTAAAAAGAAGTTCGTAAAACACAAAATAAATAAAAAAAACTGTTTCGACATAAAAACTGTTAGTTGTGAGGCCGATGGATGCAACTTGATACGGTCAAGAAGCGGCCTGCGGGTGGTCGCGTCTGTTATATTCGTCTCCTCATAATTAACCACTGCAGCCATTATGTATGTATAGGCTCTGGTACAAGTTTATGTAACAAAATAAATTTCTTTCAAATTTTACTTCATCACTAGATAGATTTTAAAAGACTTGGTCTACCATGTAAAATACTAGATTTCCCTTTATAGAGTATATGACACTATCACAGTATCACTATGTCGACGTTGGCGACTGTAATTGGCTATTATACTTTTGTGATATTTTAGACTTAGAGCAGTAAAGTCGAATCCGGCAGTTTTCGATAGATGACCAAAGAGCAAAGATAGGAAGAATATAGCCCTACTGGCGAAGTACCTCGCAAAATACTGCAGAAACTACTCCCCGGAGGACTGTTGTGTTCCTGCGAGTGAGTGGGGTTACCAGTAAGCTCCTGAGATGGCAACGCGCGAACAACGCTGTCTGTATTGAAGCGTTTATAGGCTACGGCAGCCACTTTAGATCAGGTGGATATTGTATGTAGGGAGGCATACAGGTGGTATGCCTCCCTGCATACCGACGTTTTCTAGCCCTCTATAACTTAGATAATTTAGTAGGTATTACTACTAAATTATCTAAATTATAGAGGGCTAGAATTTGATCGTTACTATAAAATGGATTCATTTGGACAATAATGTCGATTCGGTCAGACGGACAGACAAAAAATATGATAATATTGTGCACTTCTCGAACAAAACTTACTGCACGCGGTTTGATAAAATTTTACATTGTAATAGCTCATATCCATGTGCTCGGTTATTTTTACCTACCTTGCAAGTTCCTTCGCGTGCAGTTATAGAGATCAGATCGATAGACGTATCCCGGGTCAATATTCCGGCTTCATTTTATTTCTACTTCGAATTACGTGACTCTACGTGGATTTAGTTTAAGGTAAAGCTAAGTTTATAATAACATATATACGAGATTTTAAGTTAAAATCTGTGAACCTGTATATTAAACCTATTGTCCGAAAATAAACGATATGAATTGAATTATACCGAAAATGATTAGGTTTCCTGCAAGAAAATTTGAAAACCAAATTCTAGACAGACAAACTACGGGCAGCGGGTACAAAATTGATGTGGTCACCAGGCCTTCACTTGCACCACAAAACAAATCCGCGCTGGCGCCGATATGAAAAACTTAAAAGTCGAGCGCTAGATATCGAGATAAAAGTCGTATGAATATTGATGTAGCTTTCTGACGTTTGTTAGTTGAGGTATGGAGGATGTGACTTCCTTGGGCTCGTTACACTGATGCTAAAGAAAGATTTCCATTATGTATTTCCCTGGTTTTTGTTAGGATGTATTATATTATAGTTTTTTCGTGTATTAATAATAATAATAATAATATAAGTCAGATATGATAGTTATGGCAGGTGTCCGTCTCTCTTCTGTAATAGCCCAGTACTAATAATCCCTGCAAATCTCATTTCAATAGCTCAATTATTTCCGGCACATTTGCAATAGTCCCAATACCTGCCGTGACCTGTTCGTGGGTATATTCTCCCATTGACATCCCTTAGTCACAGCGGTATAATACATTACATCAATCTTTTCTGAGGGGCCTCTACGCGTTGGATCCATATCCCCGCACACGCCTATCAAAGGACCGGGGTTAACACCCGTGATTAAAGAAAAATATAATAATAATAATTGACACGGCCCGCATTGTGAGAAAGTTCCTCACTATGGAGCCCTAACCACCGGTAGCTTGGGTCTTCGCTCCGCTACCGGCGAGTGCCCATTTTTTTATATTTTTAAATGTATTTTTTTGCGATATTTTATATTTAAAAATATAAAGATTGTGATGTGATGTAATAATATAATAATAATAATATTTATTTATTCAGATAACATGATCCATTTTGTTAGTAATACAGACTTACATATCTAATTGTATTGTGTGTATTGTGAGGAAGCCAGCAGTTTGCGTCATCATTTCGTTCTTAGAGCCAACGTCATCCTTAGTTTCATGCGATGTACTTTAACGATCAGTAACACAATATCACAGCCTAATAACAACTGTCTGGAGGGTTGTATGTTCTTACAACTAAGCGAGATTACTGACCTCCTGAGTAGGTGTTAGGAGCGGCGATAGGAATTCAGGAGTGATACTTTACTTGTATTACGCATATTTATAAGCTCGTTAATTGTTTCGTATCGTAGGTAAAAATTAAACAATTTTTATTTTCGTTCATTTTCAATATGTACCAATTTTAAGCTGTAGATACACTGTGTAAACTATATAACAGGCCAATATCAACTACTTCGCGTTTGCGAAATAATAAGATTGTTAATATTCAGGGCGTTATTTATCAGCTATTGAATTATTTTTATTACAGTAATATATTTTGTTAAGGGGACATACACTTATTTACACTTGTTAAAGACAGCAATATTATCGTCTAGTGGCTGCTACAGAAAATATGAGCATTGGCCACGCCTCTAAGGCTAAGCTGTCACAATGTATGCGGCTTTGTACAGATGGCGAGGTTGTGAAAAGGCAAAGGCGAGGTTAGATAGAGCTTATGTATGTAGGGATAATGAAAAAGTCAATTAATTAACGTGAATCTGTAATATTAATATTAGAGAATTTTACATAGATCACATAGAAAAGAAAATCGAGTAGTGGTCAAAGAAACAGTTTGCTCAACGAAACGATAGAGTAGATAGTTCGGCTAGTCTCGAGCACGGGCCGCATATGGTATTTTATTGTCCACTCAAAAAATTAATGAATTCTTGAAATTCGGCGCAGAGAGAGAGAGAATTGTAAGGGTTGTTGACTATATCAAGCCGGCATATTGAACTGTTAAGTCTGACGAGAAGCAATTTTTTCCTTGATGTATCTCTCCTAACTTTTGCAAATATCATGAAATATATACAAGGCTGTTGGTAGGTTCATGTCCACAGTTTTTTACAATTATATCGCTGGTCACTGGTAGAAAATTTACTTTAAAAAAAATATTTATGACTGATAAAAATTTACGCGTACACTATGGCTTCAGAGAGTTAATTGATTTTTCTACCGTGGTACCTTGTAAGTTGTGGAAGAAAAACCTCAATAGAAGCTTCTGTTCTGAAGACTTCCTCTACATTAGATCCGAAGAAGAAACACATTTGTTATAAACAAGAAAAATTAAAGCGGGTTTAAGGTTTAAGCCGTGCATTGATTGTGATAACTGCTTCGCTTTAGGCGGGCCACGTGATTGCTTGCTATATTCTATACTCGCAGTACATAAACAAGCAAGATAATTGTAGAATCATATAATTCGTATTAGATATCCCTTGTCAATGCCTTAACAGCTTTTCTACAAAACGCCTCTAACGTTAACTTTTCAGTTTTAAATGTAAACGTTGCCTTAGCGCTCCCACGAAAGCCGATCCATCGCCGTCCAGTTATGGCATGTATCTATGATATTATTAACACAAAAACGAGTATACGTGTATCTACTTTTCACTGACACGCCATATAAAGTGGCACAATCCAATTGCAATGTGGCTTTGACGGGAAATCTTAGTAAGGCTCCTCTCTCAGCGTCTACACAAAAATGTGGGAATGTTAATAATTAACGATAAGTGACTAGATATGGATATCTGAGTTCTTATTATGGTTCACGAAAATAATAGGAAAATTATTATTCAATTTCGATGACAAGATTTACGTTAGGAGAATTAATTAGAAGAATTAGACAATTGACAGATGTGGTTACTGCGCGCTTAGTCTATTTCAGCTACTTTCATAGAATTATGTCGTATGGCATACTGTTGCAGGGAAAAGCCGCTGATATTGAAACTATTTTTATATTACAAAAGAGAGTCATTCGCTCTATTTGTAACATGGGCTCCAGGGAATCACTTAGATAACTATTCCAAGAAATAAGTATCCTCACGGTTACCTCTCAGTACATTTATGAGAACATAATGTATGCTAGTAAACGTATAAATCGTTTTCAAAATATAGTGAATATCTTAGAAGCAGGTATATATTGCGTATCGGTACACGGCTTGCTAAGGTATATATAGATAAGATAGCTCTTTTCTTGTAAATTGATTTCGATTATATAATAAATTACCTGAAACAGTTCTGTCCTTGCCTGACAATATGTTCAATAGGCACATCAATAATACTCTACGTAAGAAGGGTTATTACATAATCGATGAATATCTGACTTACAAAGATGTTTGGATGTGATTCAGCACATGTATTAATATATCTTTAATTGTACCACTTGATATCATTATATGTACTCACATATATTTATTGTAATATAAATTGATGATTGGAAAAAAAGACCTATATGAGCAAGTTTCTTTTGGCATTTCTTCTTTGCCAATTGCCATTTTCGAAATGCTGGTAAATTAAAAAAGAGAGTTAAAGCTTTGATAAGATATAATATGATTTGGTTTAAATAATGTAAGACGTGTCTAAGTGCCCGTGAGGGCCTAATGGCAAATAAATGATTTTTATCTTTATCTTCAACTCTTAAATTGATTTTATGGGGAATCTACCTATAACTGATGTTAGAGATGCTTTTATTACTGTGACTCACTTCTAGTAACTTGCCTGTCGTACTCCAAAATGAACAAATTTGTAGGATTATTCATTTGTTCATAAGAAACAAACAAATAAAGTTTCGTAATCACAGTCCAGGTTTACAATGAACAAATTTAATTTTCATAAACACCAGATATTGCTTTTAAAATATCCTAAATATGATGTTCCGCTCCAATACGCACTATTTCGTTGAGAGATTTATGACTATTCAATCAACCTCACTCAATACCAGTTATCCATATCTGCCTGCTCATTGTTTCTCAGAGCTTATAACAAATGAATATTTCAGTTGGCTAATATTCAAACGTTTGTTTAAAAATTACGTGCAACATTTTTTGAACGAAAGTTATTGCCGATATATCAATGGCATTCTGACAGTAAATAATTAGGTTCTACAAAGAATTATCGCGTCTTAGCTGGACGTATTGCGATTTAGAGATAAGTGCAGAAGTGAGCTCGTTATCAGGTGTTTAGAAATCGCCCACAAATTATAGATAGCGAGCAAGGTCGTCCACTAAAGAATTTTCGCTCCACTGAGATGCGTGAATAGCTGTTACGAAACTATGATCAGATAACGAACGCGTAACTGTTATCCGTCGAAAGCGAACTTGCTCCTGACGCAGACGTCACACCGCGCGTCGATCTGCGTTGAGCAACTACATAAAGTTATAATTACTAAAGAATGTTGCAATCGCCGTGTCGTTAGGATCAATATCGGTTTAACAATGCTGCTGATCGATTTTTCTGACTCATCAAGGCCTGAGGTGAAGGCTCTGCGCTATCCCTTGACCGCTCCCTCTAGCCTTGCTTTCGACGTGGTGATCTCGAGATAACCGTACTCCGATTCGCCATTGAGCGTGTTCAAAATTACTCGTTGATATGTACATGTTGACTTTTTTGAATGACTCACGGAATGCTTATAACAGCTTACAATATTTCCGATCGACTACTAGTTTAACATTAAAATCAAAAGTATTAAGAAACAACCTCATTCTTTTATTCGCTTGTCAAAGTCGACACAATCGATATTGAGATCGATAGGTGAATCGAATTGAAAGTTATGAGAGATTTTATCACATGTCGCTTCAAGGTCAATAATGTCCTGTAGGGATTGAGGTTAATGGCAAAGATATGCCTGCGATTGAAATCGATCCATTAAAATATATCCCGTCTCATTTATGCAATCCATCTTTGTCGCTAACGTACGAAATTTAATAATGGATGATGCGCGTAACCGGTCGGTAATCTGGAGATCATCCTGATGTTTTGTTATTTGTTAGTGGGGCTCAAAAATATGGAACACACGGTTGGATGCGCAAGCTGTGGTGCGCACGCGTAGACAGATGCTATCGCGATTGCTTGAGGGGCGTTACGAAAACCACTTTCCTATCAGATGCCATCGGCGAAACATACATATTATTTTGGCTACTCCATATTGAAATTATAGTTTTAAGCTTTGCTATACTTTTTATTGTAATTTAGTTATACTACTTGTGACTGCTTATTTTGAAAAAATTAAGGATTTATGTTTTTATATTAAACAGGTTCGTTATCATGAAACAAGAAATTCTATTCAATATCACTCATCGTCATATATCACGCGCTAATATATCCAACGACTATTGACAGATGTATACTGATGATGAGCTCGGTGGCGCAGTGGTGAAACGCGCTGTTACTCTACTTTGACACCATCGTTCGTGGGTTCGATTCCCACACAGTACAAACGTTTGTGTGCATGAACATGTCTGTTTGTGTTGGTCTGGGTATTTTCTATGTATAATAAGTATGTATTTACAAAAAAAAATGTATTTACGTATGTTTATCAGTTGTCTAGTACCCATAACACAAGCTTCGCTTACTTTGGGGCTAGGTGGCGCTGTGTAATTTGTCCGAGAATATTTATTATTTATTTATACATTCTGAAGCTGTAATAAATTCGATGCTTGCACATGTTGCCAATATTTAGATTCATAAACATCTAAGTTAAGAGAATTGTCCTATTCATTTATTGATACGAGAATATTGTAATATCCTACTAATACTCGTACTATACATAAGTTATTAGTATCAGTACCTACTTTATAGATGTTATGGTTCGCTACATGGTATTTAGCTTGGATATAACATATTATTAATTGTTATATTATAGATCTTACTGTATTATTCATATTTACTTTATTTTCAGTGTCTTAACCAAACAAAAGAAATTTGAGTTCATTTCAGATTTCAATTTTTTTACATTTCAAATCGGTTAATAGATTTCCGAATTTGCGCTAAAGCGCGTAAATGTAGCGTAAAGTACGTAAACGTAGATCTTACAGCGGGCCAGTAATTAAGATCTACAAGCATTACAAAAATACAATATATAATAATTAATTTAAATAAGAGGCTTTTACAATAGAAGGTATCTGTCAATGATTGATGCTTTACGATTCTTATCTTTATCAGCATATAGATGAAAACAAATGGTACATTCTCTCAGTGCGCTCCGTAAGCTATTGCTACAAATTCTTGCTTGCGGTTTTTCTTATTGCTTTTTACATAACGGATGCTTATTGTAAAATCGCATTCCATACCGGCGGTAGGTACCTAGCTCATCAATTTAATATGCGTGTGCTATGACAAATCACTGTCTATCAACCGTAAGACGTCTTGTGTTGAAACGACAATCCGAGGACGAAAATAGTTATGCAAGATTTTTTAAGGCTCACAATTAATACAAAGGCAATGTTTTGGTTTTTCTCACATGGGTCGTATCGTACCATCTATATCGTTATGTGTAACAATAGAACCATTATTGTTAGCTGAAGCGCTGATTGTGTTTTCTTTATTTCAACTTTCAAGGTGATGTTTTGATAGTATAATTGGTTTGAGAGTACTCATCGTTAATCTTTTGCTTCGTGGGTGTAATTAATTCTAGTTCAGTTTTATTTTTAAACAGTTGCTGTTTGGCTGTGTAATGATTCGTTAATATGTTAACCGTTTGAAATGCTTATTTAGATCTTGATATTTTACTCCACTTTGCTCATATTAATGAATTTAAACATGTTTAGATTAATAAATGCTCTTTTGTTTAGTGAATATTAGTTAGTTATCAGAGACAGCACAGTGAATAAAGGATCAGCACAATAACCGGATCTCCCTGGTTCGAATCCAGTCGGGGCTGGGGATACATATTTAGAGGTAGCAGAGCAGTGGCAGAGGGCAAATCATCGCAAGGACTATGAAAATATATATTTGCTATAAACCACATAGGTACATTTCCATCTTTTAAATACTCGGGTAGCTTACCGTATCGAATATTTTTTTTTTAATTATCAACGATTTAACCGTGTATGTAAGAAATATGAAATTAATGGATAATAATACTTTCAAATGGGCCTCGATAGCTACAAGTCGTTTGCATAGCAGGGCATCATTATATTGCACCTAACTGCACCCACAATTATTATAGGCTCGTTATTTGGTGCAGGGGACACACCCAAACTCGTTAGTGACTGGCGTTATGCTTCGTTTAGACCTATCGTTCAACTTTATTGCCACGACGAACATTTAATATTTTTAAGGACTTTATTCTTATACTGACAAAAGTTTGTTTACATGTACTTAAAATAAATATTTATTAAACAAAAGGTGAGGCTTTATTGCTGCAAATAATAACGTACTTTAAACATAGAGAAAGAGAATATAGTATTAGACTATAATGTAGATATTTCCTTACTTTTTTCTATGTCATGTTTTGCGTCTATGATATTTCTAGGCCCTCAAAAAAATTTGGTAAGGGGGAGCATAAGGTATTACTGTATATTTCATTTAAGACAATTCAAGTGCTGATGCCAGTGCCGGAACGCGTGTAAACACGTTTTCTTAACTCCAATACTGTCCTGGGTTTAAGCTGCATTACGACAGAGTGCAAACTCATTGTATGTTAAGCGGGCACTTCATCTTTCACGCCGGGCCTGCGCCGGCGCCGATTTATTGGTTGACACACCTCCCCTAGTCCATCTAGGGTTGCCATCTCGCCATCATTAAGCTAGGAGAAATAATTGTAAGTATCGACATTTATATTATCGTAAGAAAAGGTTAATCATATACAGCCGTAGTGAAAATATTCATCACCATAATCTTTCAATTGTATCAAGAAGCTACGGAGTTTGTGTTTATTTTATTAGGACAGAAACCAGTTTAGATTTATTTCTAAATATTACTATGAATTCGAAACGAACTTAATTTTCTTGACAATTGTTTTTTGTATAGTTTAAATTGGCGAAATATTTTTATTTATAAGGGCTTTGCTATTAAAGTCTCCGTCCAAACTAAAAGGACGAGGTGCACCAGGAGAATTCCTAGAAAGCTATATCCTGCCAACCCTGTTTGTGACTAGATAAATGCTATCTCTGACCCCGTCTGATTGAATTAAAGCCCGCTAGCTCGTGTCATTGTGGAGATAACCGAATATGTGACGTCAAGAAATAGATACGACTTCAACAGCTCTCAGCCGTTGACACGTGTCTCGGAGAGCAGACAACGTTGACCTATTCTATGTTTATGTTATTAATTGATACGATATTTATTTCTTGGAATTAATTGGAAATCCAGATGTGAAGATAGGGATAGACATCATTGACAGTTTAACACTCGTGTAAATTTGAATCATGGTAAATATTTACAAATGTTCTACCAGTGAAATGCATGAGTTATCTTTAAGTTTCATTTACAATTAATTATAGGAAGAAATAGCACCTAAAATAAATTAAAAAAAGTCGAATTGTAAATTTGCCATTTAGGTCTATAGTATTCGTTTAAGGTGCTCTTTTTCTCCCTGAACACAGAAAAAGATACAACAAAATAATACACTTACTTACTCACTACACTAACTAGAGAAAACGCAATTATTAAATCAATATGAATTTTGTAATTCTTAGCTGATAGATAAACAATTTTTTACCTTTTTTTATTTCACCAAGGTGACAAATAAGCGTACGGCCTGCCTGAACAGTTACAGTAGTCTATTTTCAATACTCGTGCATTGTTAATCTGTAAAACCTCTTCACCTTCTTTCTGAAGAGCCTCATGCTGAGGCCATGGGAAACCTTGGACATGAAGTATTGTACAACCTAATAGTTCGTTTAAGAAAATTTCTCCAGAACCGAATGGTACAAGAGCATTGCGATTGCAGTGAACGGGGATGAATTGTCTACCGACGGTGAGCGGTGCAGTTATGGGTATAATACCACCGGTAGAATACGTAAAGGCAGCCTTTTCTTAAATTAAAGGGCTTGTATCGACAATTCTTACAGCTCGTCTCGGAACCGAATTACTACTAGGCCCTTGATAGTATTCAGGTGTTGCGGCTTAGCTTCAGATTTGTATAGGATAAATCTGTGTCCTTAGCTGAAGTAGTGCTTCACTCCGTAGAGCACATCCAGCTTCTCGGGCTCGTGAATTCGGATCTGAATTGTGCTGGAGATGTTGACCTAGAATCCCAATGCTCTGTGGCAATGGCAAAATACTATTCTGGTAGATCTGGATGTAAGGAACCACATCATATGACGAGATTTGACGAGCTCGGTGGCTCAGTCGTGAAAGACGCGACTTTGACACCACGCTCGTGGGTTCGATTCCCACACAAGACAAACATTTGTGTGCATGAACATGTCCGTTTGTCTTGCTCTGGATGTTTTAAAAGAGGTAGGGCGCATTAAAGCAGCCCGTCTGGGGAAGTACCTCCACCTCAAAGAAAACCGCAGCCGAATAACAACTCCCTAGAAGCTTGTTGTATTTCTGTGCGTGAGTGAGGTCATCAGAAAACAGAGTGTGTGTGAACAGCAGAGGAGGCATCGCGCGAGTGATACTCAATATATTACACGCGTTAATAGGCTACGGTAACTGCTTTACAGCAAGTGGACCGTATGCTTGCATAACTCTCGACGTTGTATAAAAAAAAACGATATTCTTAGCGGTGAACTGGCAGACATGTGTCTTAATGGGTTGAATCGGAACAAGTTTATCTTTACGCAAAAACATTGCAAGTTAATCGAACGTTTTCTTTTGTTGCTTTTGTTAAACAATCAGATATTTACATCAATTCTCTTAATGTCAAAGTTCCAATTCATAAGAGCCTTCAATTGAACAGATGCTATCTGCAGCTCCTCGTGTATAAATGAATTTACTGTTAAAAAGTTACTTCACCGTTTCATCGCGGTTGCCACAACAATGGCCGCGCACGCGCTCCTAGCGGCTCCCCGAAGAGTGGCACTACTTTAAATAAACAAAACAGTAAGTACCATTCCTAAGATGAATTGATTCGGTCTACGTTTTTCAGCGAGCTTACATAATGTAGATTATGAGTATTTACTCCTCGCGAGACTCATCGATTCATGTGCTTCTATAGTAGAGACAGCTCATCGGAAGAACTATACGGTGAATCAGCGTCATAAGACAAGTTTACCTACTACGTGTTAAGATGATCGTGACGTCGTCACCTCTGACCTCTGGGTTCGACTCGACACGTGCTGCCTTCTCACTGATTGGCTAGTGAACGCTCATCGTTTTGTAACACTCACTCTATTAGGATATCGCTTCCAAACAACTTCGGTGCCGTGATTCATTCTAGTTATATTATTATAGGTATGTTTTTGAGTAATGGTTTTTTATAAAATCTAGGGGAATATTACGTCCTTTTGAGAATATAACTCTTAAATATTAAGTGTAATTCAAGTCATTTCGTTTTTATGGATACTGAGTATCGACTAAAAGTTGAATGAGTTTTAACCGCATTACAGACTTGATTTCTTGGAATAGGTCACTGGTCACTGGTATTATTGGCTAGTTATATTGTCTGGCTTTGATTGTAAAGCGTTGTCAAAATATTAATATCGAGACATAAACGACGTGTATAATGTTTGTTATTACGTGACCAATTGTCAAGCTACTGTTACATTTTGGCGCTAAAACACAACGTTTTGAAGCGCGGGTTGCCTTCATTCGCATTCAAGTGGTTTATTGTTTTGTAGTGAAATGTGATATAAGTAATGAAATATAAAAAATATTACGCCTGTAATATATATCTTATATGATGGCTACACGGTTTGCATATTATGTAGCTTTTTGTGAGTCAGTGTGATGAAATTTTTGATGATAATCGCTAGTATAGCTAAATTTATAATTTTGTGTAAAAATTCTACCTTTATGTAGTTAGATTTACTAGCATTTAAATTTAGTCTATTGTAATAAAAAAATATATTATTTTTAAAATTGAATTTGTGATGATAATACGTAAGCGTTACTAATTTAGCTATATTACGTGTGTAATTCAAGACTTAACTTACGACTCGATGTAAAAAGAATTGGTACCTTGTATTAAATTTTAGTGATAATAAATATCTATCTAAATATATACATTTCGATAATGCTACTGTAAGTTATGGAACGGATTTTTCGGTCAATTCGAAAAACATTCTAAGTATAATGTTAATGAATATTTTTAATCTCACTCAATTACATTTTTTTCATTTGCACATTAGGTTTTATTATATTTTACTTATAGGAAATATTAGAACGTAAAACCTTGTAATTATAATATTCATACATCAAAATATACCTTGAATTAAATATTTGTTTTATTTGCCAATTACAAATACTGTCAAGATGTCGAGTTATGTAATGTGATATCTTGAGATATGCATAAGAGTGCACTCAAGGTTGCAGATATAAGCGAATTATGATGATGAAAAATATATCATTATCGTCTATTGGCAACAGCCGGGACCAACAGGTTGACGGACCTTCGAGCTCGGAGGAACTCGAGACGATTAAATCCATCCATAACATATTAGATTGTGGTGATACGCGCATTAACGCCTTCGCATGCAGCTCCCCATTTATTTATTAATTCATCGATACCACCTCTTACCCATCCCGCTGCAGGGATATAGGTCTTCCTTTGATGGGATTTCGAACCATTAAACAGCTACCCAAATGCGCATTGGGTGAGACCACTGCTTCTAAGCCCAAAAGCCACTGACTTAGCACAATGATTGTTATCTATCGACAACAGCCAGAACCATGAACGAAGAGCTTTATTTATGAAACGAAATTGGCAAACAAACATGCGGCCCGCATTAGATGGTAAGCGGTCGCCGTAGCCTATTGACGCTCGCAACACCACGGGGATGTTATTCGCGCGCTCCCTATCTTGTGTCCTAAGAATATTTCGTCACAGTACCCAATACCCAGTAATTTCTCTGCTATGTCTCCCCCTTCAAACCGGAACACAGCTATATAAATATAGCTGCTTGGCGGTAGAAATAGGTGAGACAGAGGTACCCACGCAGACGACTTTTGTACAAAGTCTTCCTTTGGTAACAGCTTTAACTATACAGTGGTTCTACATGTTAGTCATAGCACCTACGTGTTATGCCATAGTGTATTTAAGGCTTTAGAGAAGGAAATGGAATCACGTACGGCCTTCGACAGTTCGGCCACACGACAAAAGACCGACCGGCGCGCTCGCATTGTTCTGTGACATTTTAGCCTTGCTAATGACAAGCAATTTCGATTTTGCAACAACATATTAGAGGAATTTATGACGTCTTTAATTTGCTCCAAATAACTTATTGAAATGTGAGCGAATATTGGAATGGGATTGCGAAACGTTTTATTGTTTTGAAATTACGTGAAACTTAACCTGCCTATACTCATTTGCAATCATAAATGTTTAAATACTTTATTGAGGTCATAATATCACCAAATTTATATGTGACCATTCGGATCGAATTGAATGATTTGTTCACATTTAGCGAAGATATAACAAAATATAAAAAAAATACAATCGGATTGAATTGAGAATCCCCTCTTTTTTGAAGTCGTTTAAAAATGATCATTATTGATTCCGTCCGCATTTTTTACTGTAATTAAGTAATTTATACGCTTTGATACCATATTACTGTGACTTATTTAAATACGCCTATCTGTCATAGGTTTTAAAGGGATTATTTATTTATTACGAGTCACGTTTTCTGCCGCAATCGTATTATTGGAGCATCTTGCATTACAAATAATTAAAATGCAAGAATAAAAAAAAGTGTTTTATTTTGCTCTGCCGTCGTAACGGCCTGCCGTCCAATTAAAGTGCTGGGTTGATAGACTCGCGCACTTGACTTGTCTAATGGTAAGCAGTTACAGTAACATAATTATACTTTCAGTACTTCCAGGGGTATCATTCGAGCGTTATAGGCTCATTAAGAACCGCACGCTAAAGACTTAAGAAAACTTCCGCATTTTTTATTCTAATTTAGTAAAAAGCCTACGACATATTGATGGTAAGCAGTTATCGTAGCCTATGGGTATTTGCAACACCTAAACCATCAACCTCATTATATGGGCATGGAGTTCATTCCACATTATGAGAAAACGAGAAAGAAATTTTCTCTGTACAATAATTTACATGAATTGACATAAGTTCAAGACATTCGGCAACGCAACACACCTGGTTTTGCAAATGTCCATAGGCTGCGGTCACTGCTTACCATCAGGCAGACAGTATGCTTGATTTCCACCTTAGTGGTATAAAATATAAATCCATATCTATAGATATAGAAATTTGCTATGTATATAAATAGTTTATACCCAGTGGGGGTATTTTTTATAGAATCACAGATGTTTAAGTATAGAAGTTAAGTGACCCAACTCTATGATTATAATATCTCAAGTATGTATCAGAATATAATTACATACAACTGTTAACGATCAGTAAGAGCATTAGATTAAACATCGAGCTAAGAAGCGTCCAAGGGTAACGGCTATCTACGACTTATCTCCCATCACATAGGCTCGAAGCTGTCAAACCGAATGTCAAACAAGTTTTCTTTTTTTATTGCTTGTGGCAATCAGTACTTCTTAAAGGCTATTTTTGTCATAAATTTAGTATTTTCAATAGTAAGTACTGAGTTGACAGGGTCTAGAAGAGTCTAGAGGTGATAAATATTGATGCCTCTGATGTTGCAAGTGTTCGTAATCTGAGGTAACCGTTTACTATCAGACAGGTGGTACGCTTGTTTGCAGCATTATAAATCCCAACATAGAAGTAATAAAATGCTTGGACTACTTTGGGATCAATATAATTATATATATATATACCTTATATATACCTATATATTGACGAGCTTGGTGACGCAGTAGTGAAACGCGCTGTTACGCTACTTTGACACCAACGCTCGTGGGTTCGATTCCCACACAGTACAAACATTTGTGTGCATGAACATGTCTGTTTATATTGGTCTGGGTATTTTCTATGTATAATAAGTATGTATTTACAATATATATATATATATATATATTTACGTATGTTTATCAGTTGTCTAGTACCCATAACACAAGCTTCGCTTACTTTGAGGCTAGGTGGCGCTGTGTAATTATTTTTTAATTTGTCGGGCAATATTTATATTGATCCCAAAGTAGTCCCTTATAAATTTTATAATTTTTTTCAATATTAGTTAAAAAGTTATTACAATGAAAAACGTCGTTGTTATTGATTCGATTTCAAACATTTTATTACTATTATATATAAAATATATATAGGTTGATCATTTCCTATAATTGAAAGATAAAATTCATGGATGGAAATAAAAATATTGCATCGTTTTTTAAAGTTTGTAAAAAAATATTTATTGAAGCTAACAGAACTCGGCCGCTATACCCGTCAAAATCCGTCAAACTGGTTGTCAGGGTATCTTTGACATGACAATGACAGCTACAGCGAAAGATGTCAACATTCTCGGCGAGCCACGCTGAGTACGCTGGCGCGTCCGTTTTACGTCTTCTTTTTAATTAAACACTTTATAACCAGTTTCTAGCGTTCTATATATTATACAGATGTTATGTCACTTCACAAAATGCATAACTAGCAAATACTAAATCAAATCAAAACAATGTAGCATTTTGTTAGCTTGCTACTATTAAGTAGTCTTTATCACTTGGTACTGGCTTTCTATCTTTATCTAAAAATACCAGGATCTATAAGAAGAATATTTCATAGTTAAGTGATTATGTAGGTTTGTTGTTGTTATATATTATACAGATGTTATGTCACTTCAGAAAATGCATAACTAGCAAATACTAAATCAAATCAAAACAATGTAGCATTTTGTTAGCTTGCTACTATTAAGTAGTCTTTATCACTTGGTACTGGCTTTCTATCTTTATCTAAAAATACCAGGATCTCTGAGAAGAATATTTCAGTAATTATGTAGGTTTGTTTGTATGACCATTCACTGCAGGCCATATGGGAAAGATCAAAGTCGCTGAGCGTGCTCGGCGAGGACTGTGCCCGGGGTTTTTCTGCGTGATAGAATCAGAAATGAGAATATCCACAGTAGAGTTACGGTAACCGACATATCCCAAAGGGTAACCAAGCTGAACTGCAAGCGGGCCGGCCAGATCGTAGATCGTAGAACCGACAACCGCTGGGGAAGAAAGGTCCTCGAATGTGGTCCTCGTATACGTGGTATTGAATGACCTCACACTAGATGGAGCGACGACCTCAAGATGTTGGCAAAGAGTCAATGGATCCTCCTCTATAGGGGAGATCTGTGTGCAGCAGTGGACGAATATGGGCTGAAATGGTAATGATGCTGTTGGTTTGTGACACAGGGATTATAACGAGCGTAAAATAGAGTTAATCTCCTAGGGTACGTTAACCTAGATATATTTTAAATTATATCTATTAGTCATGACTACTAGAGCCACAGGATTGAATCGTTATCTTTAATTACAAGCTTTTAATACTGCTAACTTGTCTTTAGATAAGTATATTCACTTTATTCTAATTTAATACTAGAGATTATCCGCAGTTTCGTCCGCATGTGTCATAATATTCTGCGGCTTTTATAGAAATGTCTTTATAACGGATGTTTATAAGTCCATCCCTATAACACTTCCACGCACAAATTTCATCATTTTGGGTATGTATTTATCTGTTAGTCGGTTGACCTAGTCCCTTGATTTTTTTCTTTTATATTATTTCGTACAATTTTTAGATTGAAATTTCGTTAAAGTAAACAAGTACAAATCTTTAAACAAATTGAACCCTCATGAATACGCAAGGGTAAGGAGCATTAAAGTAGCCCAACTGGGAAAGTATTCATCCTCCATCTTCTAAAAAACCGTATCGTACTAATAAAAATAAGAATAACTTCCTAAAGAGTTATTGTATTCCTGCAATAAGATCTTATTGCTGTGTTAGCAGCAGGGATATCAATGCGTGTGCGGTATTTCCTGTATTGCAAGCGTTCATAAACTATGGCAACCATTTTTCTGTATGGTAATCAGGCGGGTCGTATGCTTCTATACCTCCCGACGCTGTATAAAAATAAACTCACTCTTATCGTAAGAAAGTCAATCTGAAATCACACGTTATTCTTATTAATATTTTTTATTATAATTAAATTTTCTTATTATTGCTACTCTTATGAGTAATTATCTTAAATATTGTGTTTAAAATTAAGAATGAAAGTCCCTCCAAGTTATTTGAATGAAAGTTTTGAGTTAAGCGGGAAGGAAGTGATCACTGTTTTATTTTCGAAAAATGACAGATGAACACTTTCCAAAGTGTTGTTCGACGTCTCTCGACGGAACTGAAAGTCCGATACAGATTAAGTGAGCCGACACACGGCCGAAATCATTACATGTCATCGCAAATCGACTAAACTAAACATATTTTAACCTACATCCATATTTGCATAATCATTAGAGTTATTATTCTTGGTGTTACAAAGTTTCAATTTTATTATTGAATAAAAATCAGGTTTTTGAGATGGAATTCGTGAAACCTGCCAATGTGATGAATATTAACTGACAGAAGCTGTACTTCAATTTCTGCCGCTTGGCGTAACATTGCAGAATGCAGACAAGTCTCGGCGGAATATATTGCGCGGTCGTGATACACTTAAATAAATTACCATACATAAAAATAATTAACCAGCCTAAACGAAGTAGGAAAACTAATATAATTTACTGTGTTTGTGGTTATCAATAAAACGTGTTGCGATAAAATAACAAGTTCATGCTTTGATTTCTTGAATGCGACAATAAACATCTTCCGTTGTCGGCTCGGTCCGCTACATTCACGGGTGATGTTAAATCTTTTATAGGGTTATTATGTTGTATGATAAAAATCTAAATACACAAATGCTCATTAATTTTTCTTACTATCCATGCTATAAAATATCGTAATGGAATTTGTAAAAAGCTCCGCGCGTATCGCTTTCCGTTAATCGTTAAGTTAAACCCTTCGTCATAGACCGCGTCTCAATCAAAACCATTAAACTAGAGGAAGTGTCTAATGCGAGCGTTCAGTAGCTGCCCCCAGAAGATGGTGTTAAGAAATAATTACCATTGGTCACGCCTCTCCTGATTGCTTTTCGTAAGCGCTCATAAATCTACATCGATTCCTGCCTTTACATGTGTTTCTCATTAGAAATAATATGGGCGTTGTTGCTCAATAAGTGCGTTTTACAATTCAAATGAACACATGATGATAATATCTTGTAATTGGCAAAAAACGTGTTAATAAGATGATTCTAAATTGACGATGGTGATTAGAGGGTCTAAGTAAGTTTATTGGGTAAGAGGAGGCGCACATCATAATAAAAACGGCAATAGAGACTGTCAAAGCTGTTATAACCCGACTTGTCTTCATATTTTTGAATATATTTTGATGCGTTGTGATACATCCTGTATTGGTTAATAAATTGTAGACGGGAACATGCAAGGACAGAGTATCTTGTTGGATTCCAACGGAGAGCAAATCAGAGCAAGTTGGGCCGGATGTGGAGGCATTTCGGATAGTAAATTATCGCATCCGTGTGAAATAGTCCAAATAACATATTTAACATTCGTGAATATTAAAGCACTAAGGCAATAATCTTATACGACTTACCTTGATATTTATTATTTTGGTTATCTAAAACAGTTACATTACTGGTATTGTCTTAATGATTACATATATTTCACTATATTATTCTATTGCTTTAATTAAGCAATTTATATATATCGATATATTTCGTGAACATCTCGGAAACAGCTCTAACGATTTGGGTCATTTTTTTATAAAGTTTTTATAAGATTCTGCTTTTTAAATTATCCATACAAGTCTTTCATAAAAAATACGCGATTTGACACACACACACAAAAGAAACGCTGAACAAAGCTCGGTCGAGATGTTATATGGCAGATTACGTTATTTTGAATCTTAACATTTATCGAAATTTGGATAATCAATCTTGTTACTACAGTTAGCGATAAAGAGCCGATATATATAATAAATAATATGCAAGTTCTCTTAATTTCAATTTTTTGGTCTACATATTTTTATTTAGGGGCTTTTCATAATGGATATGTCAACATTAGTACACATTATACATTACTTTGTAATATATAGGTAACTACTAATTACTACTAAGTACTACTGCCCTAAATAATGACACCAATGAGAATTAAAGATGTAGAAATGTTACTAGTTAAAATAACTTTTTGCAATACCAGTTTTTGGATTAGATAGAATGCTTTGGATTCGACCAATATCAATAAAATTCAAATTAAAATCCATCAAATACAATCCATCATAGGGTGATAAATATCTTCAATTTTATTGCAGATTTTGCATTTATCGGAGTCGGTCTTTTTAATTAATAATGCAAATGTTGCTGATTTGTTTAATATTATACCAAACAAATTATCGTTTCTAATGATTTATCGATTCCTTGATAAGATATGTATTTGAAAATTCTTTTATGTATCGGCTAATATTGTAGAAATAAACTCTGATTGCAAAGTATACATTTACGAATACCGATAAATGAATATTAAATACCGATGTTGTTAAAGCTTGAGTACAAGTTCTCACTATCATAATTAGAGTCACATTTCTATATGGCAAACCTACTGATTAATTGCGAATGAGGTATTATAAAAAAGAGGTTAGTACACATCATTTAATAAAAAAAAAATAACAGCAATTTTGGAAAAAATTGCAGCATTAGCAGTATGGTAGGGAACGTGAGAGCGATACTCACTTATTGCTTTCATTTATAGGCTACACAACAGATAGTACGCTTATGCACCAATCAACGCAGAATAAAAAGAACATAAAAAGAGATGCATTCGGTAGGTTAACAGTAACACTATGCAGAAGGTAATGTGGGGCGCGAGTTCTCTACGTATATTGACCATGTAGTGTTTTGAGGAGAAACGAGTCATTTAAGGCAATGAAGAAAGCATCCAATCATAGTAATACAGAGTAGTAGTATTCACAAACTAATAATAAATTACTTTAATAAATGTCAAGATAATTTAATTAATGATATGAAGCTACTTTTATATTTACTTTTGGAAACATTTAATGCTCACTCACCTTTTTTTATATCACTTCTTGATGGTATGCAGTTACTGCGACCTATTCACATTTGCACACACTCATGCGTCGATGAGTCTAGGAAGGCCAAAATTTACCTATCATCACCAAATTGTTCGTGTTTTATCAGAAGGTGATATCAGGAGCCCTAGAAACCGGCGAGAGTGCATGAGAAGAGCTATATATGCTAAAAGCGAAAAAGAAGCGAATGAGGTGAGGACCGTGTCATGTTGCGTTCGGTTCTCTCTGCCTACCCCGCAAGGGATTTGGTGTGTAGTTATAGATATGGAGATAGGGATTACTTGTAAAATAATACAAATTGATACACAGACAGTTAGTGTCGCTTTAGTATTTTAAATATTAATGTCGATTGTTTGATTGTTAATGGTGATTGATTATTGTGGACGAGACACAGTTGTATTGAAGAAACGATATAAAAATATTCGAAAAAAAAAACATTGCAGATAGACAAAAGATAGTGTTCAGTGTGTATGTCAGACTAAACGCAGTTTATCTCAAAATAGTGTTTAGCCGGTTGGTGATCACGCTATCAGTAGGATCGCTCTGTGAGAAATGTTCGCACGGACGACGGATTGTTCGCCGAACAAAAAGGAATGTCAAGATGTTCGTTGTGTAATCCATTCTAGTTTGACATTCGGACAATTTACATTGGACGTGTTTTCACGTGTATTTTTCATGAAGGTCCGTTCACTTCATTGTTTAAGTAATACATGCTTAGTAACTGTATTATGTGTTTGTAAATGAATTTTTGGTTGTCGGCTTAGAGAATCAACGATGTGCCGTATACCTTAGCATATTATAAATAGGATCCTATCAAGGCGTGACTGTTGCTGCCTTTCTGATGCTTATGATGGTACGACTCATCGTAGATGTCTTAAATGCACGTAATATTATTCATCGCGCGAATTAAAAGCTGGTGAGGAGTTTCTATATTAGCCATGGGGAGTCGCAACGCGCAAACGACTCTCTTTTATTACCAGTGTCTATCGGCAACAGCAATCGCTACAAATCAAGTGATATGCTTATTTGCTTTAAAGCCAATAATTGAAAATAAGAAATGAGTACCTACTATATTATTACTCTATAGATTGAGATGTTTTTGCAGTATTCTGTCATGCTGGAGATATTAGTCGTTACAATAACATTTGCATGTTATTGTTACCTCGTGCCTCGTGGAGAGGCAAAGCAAGTGTTGCAGAGACGACTGCAGCATCCATGGCAGCAGTGGTATGCATGTACGGTGGTGGATGGGTGCCGGCAGGCGCTAGTTCGCGTGAATTAATCAGTTGCGGTAGAACATAAGTAGTTTAGATTAAATTGCCTACTATATTATTAATAACATATTTGGGCTTCTGATATGTCGTCGACCTTTATACTGACCTTTTTAAGTTTTAAATTAACATTGAGTATAATTAAACTATGTATACTTGTGGTAATTGACTCGCATCCACACAGAAGTAAGTGGGCGTATGCTGCCAGTTTTTATATACCTATATGCCTACCAACGCATATTCTAAATTATCGCCGTTTATTATGTAGGCTGAGTCAATAAAATGTGATTTCCTGATCGTTTTGATTCAGGAGCAGTCACTTATGATAGTTATGATCTTATTGTGTCATATGTATTATACAATTACGTCATCGGTAAAGTGTACTTATTTGGACCGATGGAAGTAAAGATTCGTTTTAAAAATACTTGCATTAATTATAAACTGTTTAAGAGAGGTAGGGTGTATTAAATAAATTGATATGGGGAAGTACTTCTTTCTCCCAGAAAGCCGTAACCAAACAACAACTCCCTGGAGGGTTGTTGTGTATCTGCGTGTGAGTGAGACCACCAGTAAGCTCCTAGGAGCTCCTGTATTAGCAGCAAAGGTGGCATCGCGCGAGTGATACTTAATGTTTTATTAACACTCATAAGCTACGGTAACCAGTTTACATCAGGTGGGGCGTTTGCTTTTAAGCCTTCCGACGTTGTATAAAAAAAAATTACGTGTTATTCGAAGCTCAGAGGCCCTCGATATAACTAAACCAATCCATAGACACACTGCGATCGACGCTATTCAACTCGCATGTTAGATTAGACCGACACGAACTCCGTTATCCACATTTATTTAAAAAAAAACTTGTCAATTTTATAAATAACATATATCTTGATTCAAACTGATGAAATTATATAATATTAGCCCCTAAAAGTTGCATGCTGTAGCAAGGCATACCTGGCTGAAAACTATTTTACTAATAGTTTTCTGTAAGGTACGTTAAATAACAGGGATTGTTGTTATGCTCCTGTGAGTGAGTGAGGTTACCAGTAAGCTCCTATGAAGTTACTGTGTTAGCAGCGGCAGTGATACGCACGAGCGATTCTCACTGCAAGAGTTCGTAGACTACGGTGACCACTTTACATCGGGTAGGCTGTTTGCTTGTAAGCCTCGTATAAAATAAAAGATAAATTCCAAGAACCATGTAGTGGTATGTATGCCTTTTTGTCATCGGACGTTTTTTTAACGAAATTTCTGTTCATCTCATACATAAAATTCGTTGTGTATATGTTCCCTGTGGACTTCAAACCGGCTGAACTGATAATGAATTTTTTGTTAGAGAATCTTTAGATTAGGCCTGTGGATAATCTTGTATTTTTGGTAACGATCGGATCACCCGTGCGATGTTGGGGCGAGCCGCTGCTAGTTAATTAAGAAATTTTTACAAACATGCAACTAGGGCTTTCAAGTGAGTTTTGAGAGAATAATTATATTTGGACAAAATCCGCATTTCAGCGCTCTCTGTCTTAATAATTTGTAACGTTTTAACCAACTGCCTACTTTGCACTTTGACATGATATTAAATGTTTCATGGTATTACCAAATAAAAATGTATTATTCACGACGTCTGTAGTATTTGTCTTTATCTGTATTACATTTCAATAAATTATGGCTGCTACTAATTGAACGACTATTTTAATTTTAATCCAACAAAAATTCACCATCCCTCCGAGCATACAACATCGCCTGATATTCATTACTGCAGTGACGCAACTGGGAGCCCCATAGTATGCTTACTTCTTAATGTAAGAGGTGTGTTTATTTTCATTAGTTAAATTGAGACTGAGAACTTGAGAGTTCTATAAAAATTACTACCATTACAAGCGATTACACGAAGATCGACAGCTGGCCCGCCGAGTTTCACATAATACGGAGTGTCCATGTCGAACACCAAATGATATACATTATCTTAGTTACCATATAATTTGTCAGATCCACGATCTGAGCACGCGTCAAAATAAGCTAGACATACAAAATCTCTTTTAGATTACACTAATTTGTCTATACGGTCGGCAGTCCATTCATAGTTCATGTGTGGGAATCGTTATGAAATTGAAAATGATCATATTTCTTTTAAAAGACACTAGGCTATTGCACAAAGATTCACCTAGTTTTCGTCGTTAACTATTCATTATTATGTGCCGTGGGAGATTTTTTGTAGTAACCATTGTTATGGTTTTGATTGGCGCATTCCACAGAACTTGGACGGCCGATGTATTCGATTTTATTGCCTACATACTCGTACGCACGACATTATGACTAAGTATACATAATTTGGTCTACTTTGATGATGGAAAGTAGTATCGGTTTATTTTTATTTTTATCACAAAGCTGGTTCACTAGAAAATAAATATAGGATACAAGAAAACATATAAAAATATTTAAAATATACATTACAATACTGTGATACAAGCTAGGTCATAATGATATCTGGATATCGTTGACATCGATAAAGGATAAACTATAAATTGCATTTCTGTTTTTTTTATACTATGTCGGGAGGCATACAAGCATAATTAAAAGAAACATTTAGAGAACGAAATGTTAACAGAAAACAACTAATACAATCTAACGATGGGTTCTCACTCATAGGTTTGAAATTCCATATAACCTAGCGTAACAAAGTTTTCTTTTACTTAGCGTTATCCAGTTATGTGCGGGGTCCGCTACCTAAGCCTTAAGATTTGGCGAAGATACGGATTTTTACTGCCGTCAAACCTCATCAACGCAGAAGGAAAACCAGACTTTTCTTAAGACTACCGTATTTCGAAATATAATTTCTAGAACTTGCGTTTCCTCACTATACTTTCCGTCACTGCCAAACAAGTAATTATAAATATGTACATAAATCCGAAATCACGAATTTAGTTGCACATACTAAGATTCGAACCGGGGACAAGTTGATCAACAGGATGGTTCCTTATCCACTGGGCTATCACTGCTCTTGACCTTTATAGACATTTGTTTACATCTGATCTCCCTTTATTTAACAGTACGTGGCTTACAAAATAAATGAACCACCCTAAAATACGACATTTTGTCGAGAATGGCATTTGTTTTGATAATATTTAAATTGAATTTTAATGGCATAAGTGGAAGTATACAGACATCGAAGCTGTGAAGTACATTGTTTGCTCCAGTTTCGTCAGAAGGCTGTATGTAAATTTTGGCGGACATCTACGTAATGTTTACACGTGCAGCCCGGATGATTTTATTATACATTTTCAATGATTTTGAAGTTAGAACAAATTGTTGTAATAATATTCTTTGGTACACCTACAACAAAGTAATTTGTTGTAAGCATTAAAACATACGAATATGTATATTGGCCCGGAGTAATTCTGCAGTCTATAAATACTTTGTCACCTAGGAACTGTGTGCAGGAACAAAAGCATTTAAAAAAAATATATCGTATCTAACTTTAGTATTAACTAAAATAGCAATTGTATCGATTCGAAGGATCAACGTGTACCACGAAGGCTTTTACTTTTATGACATAGTAATAATATTATTATTTTAAAATGGGCTGTAATACGAGTTTAATTAGGAACTTAATTGTACGCTCATTTTAATGAAACGGAAAAGTATAAAGGAAGAAAGTTTCAAAACGATATAAATTTAATATTTCAATTACATTTATTGTACTTGTATTTATTTTAAAGTATCTCGTTATGTATCTTACGCAATTGCTGCATTACTTGAGAAATATTTATTAAATTTTCTGTATAATTTTATTGTAGTTGTCGTGCATGATATCATGCCATAAAAGTAAATTTCGAATACGGGCTATAAATCATAAATATTAATTCAAATGCGTCGTTAGCCATCGATGCAAATGCATGACCGACATTCACTGAAATTTTAATATCTGCATATAAAATATAGCAACCGCAATCGACCAATTAACGTTCGTTCGTTATCCTAACATCAAATAATATTCAATTTGTAAGCTGCGCTGTTGTCTCTTTGACAAATGGAACATAATTATGGCATCAATATTTATTAATAAACGACCTGTCTTTAACTTTACTCAGTATTAACAGTGTATAATTTACCTATTTTTTTATATTAGTTGGACATCTTTGAAAGTTACAATCTTACAAACTGGAATAAAAGAGATCTTTTGGTTTTTACTCGATTGCTTCAAGGGCTTGTCTTTTGTATGTAAGTATGTTCATGATTATTTACCAATATATTAACTATTAAGTATTTTGCCTATTTTTGATCTATTTCAGTTTTATTTGTGAATGTCCACACCATGCCTAAGAAACCGCTCACCGACTGCTTGCCTGTTTACCCTCACACACTGGAATAGCAATAGGTGCGTACTGTGACACCCAGCCGAGACTTTCTCAAGGACATGGGGTTCTTAAAGAAAGGCGTGAAGAGGTTTTTACGGGGTCGGCAACGCATGAGTGACACCTCTGGTATTTCAAATGTTCATAAGCTACGGTAACTGCTTACCACCATCCAGACCGTACGGTTGTTAAAAACATTACAAATCGAAGAAACGTCAGTTCGTTCATCTGCTAACAATAGCCCAATCTCATTTTTATTTGCAGATAGCAAAACGTGTTAAAAAGAGACATAAGATTAATGCAGAATCGCCAGCAGGTACATCATTTCCTGTGTTTAATGTATCCTACGTAGAATATTAACTACGAAATAGCCAGTGGTAATATATAGTTTAATACATGTTTATGATATATTCCAGGCCAGACGACAACAATCCATGCGGTATTTCAACGTTGTGTAACTACTTTGTGCAGTGACTAGACTCACTGTATCTTTGAAATGGTATGTTATACATTGATGCTCATTAGATATCTCAGTTCTTACTGACTGTATGGGATATTGACAGTCAAAGTATCACAAACGTTATACAAGTAGCAGATCTATTTCAAGACTACTTCATCAATATACCTTACCTTACCACTGACTCTCTTAATTCATCTCCAAATGGTGTTGCTGAGTTGTTAAAAGAAAATGAAGGACCTAGTTAGGAATTTTTTCAGTTTACACATATTGAACCAACTAAAATAATTAAAACTTTTAAACAGTTGAACATTAAAAACTCACTGGGAAATATCTATTAAAGTATTTTATTGTATTATCGAAGCTATTGCCTCGATTGCTCCGTATTTTTAATATATGTTTAGATATGATATCCCAGACTTAATGAAATTTAGTAAACTTGTTCCTTTATTCAAGTCAGGGGAAAAGAGTTACTCACTGAACCCAATTATGACTCATAATGTTTAAAAACCTTTTTCAGTTTTCCACTATATCTTCCGTTAAATATATGTTTATTTGACGCAATCGTTACCGAAATATTCGATTTCTATTTCTCATTTACTAAAAAAGTGAACTCGATATGACGTAGCTTATTTCGAAATTGGCTGTAACCGATTAGTTTTATAATAATCGGTCACGCCAATTACTTCTTTTATTACGCAGTAACAATTTTTCGCCAATTCTTAGGCCGATGGGAATTTACTTTTATTCTTGAAAATCACGATAGCTTCCATTGAGCAAAACAATTTCGTGTTTCAATGAAATCGCAAGTGATCGTTATTATTCTGACTTTAAGTCAACTTGGGAACCGAACTAGTTTTTGTTGCACTTCGATCTCGTTTTGCAATTTTTCAACGAAATAGAGCGTATTCATTCGAAGAATTAGCTTTTTACCTTTAATGTACTCGTAGCTTTTTGTAATAGGTAGGTTCATAGTATTGTCATTAGCTTAATTTTTGGAATATCTATTGTCCATTCTTCGCCTGTAATATCCTAATATTCTAGTCCTAGTTATTAAAGATTGAGATCCTTGCATTATAAAACTAGCTGAGTCGTTTTCTTGAATAGGCAAATGATCAAGAATAAAGCCCGTGTTAAAAAGAGGATCATATACATTACATAGCCTATATAAAGCCATATAATAAACAAAATATTTATTTCATTTTTAAAAAGTGAGGTTTCGGCCTTCACAACTTTAAAAAGTTGGCGGCCACTTTTCATTGAGACTAGGCGTATAATGTTTTATAATAATGTTTTAATGCATACAAATAAAAAATATAAAACAAACACGAAAACCTATGTCTTGTCATAAAAATCACACGCTTCAACGTGAATCACCTTCAAAATTCATATAAACATCAATTTCTGCAATATTTCCCTTCACACAACTTCATTAGCTTCTTCAAGGCGTGTCGAATTAGTTCAGATCGCAACCAGTCGACAATAATACGGGCCCTAATGTTGGCATTCACGTGTGTGAAAATTGTGTCTAGAACAATAGTGTTCCCATACACCCGATTGCCATCTAAACTTGCGTGGTTTACGCAACCAGAAGACGTATGCCGCGTACTAGATAATGAAAGTGATGTTTTTCTGAGCTGAACACGTGTGAGCGAACAATATGGGTTCTAGATAATGAGGTCTGTACGCAGATCGCTGATTTCTGTCACAGTAACCCAATGACAGAAAATAATTCCTATACAATAATTACCGTACTGTGATTGTAAACGAAGAAAACTCTGTAAATATATTAACACTGTCGACGGTAACTTAAATTTCAGCGTGAATTTTCATATCGATCAAACTTATTACAAAGTTTAGTTACTCAATATAATTTACTACACCAAATATCCTTACCAATATTCAATTCAATTAACAAACATTAATGGTTTTATTTAATGTGTAATGACCAATTAAAAATTAGGAGTGCCAATTTAAAATTAATTTAAAATCATGGTATTGTAATCTTTATTATTCTTTGAATAGTAAGTATTGTAAAATAAAACTAAAACTAGTTCCAATTTAATGTTTGTTTGACAAATGTAAAGCTGCACTGATTGCAGTAAGACTCATTTAATTTAGTCTTTAATGACACTCAGAGCTTGTTAGTGTTTTATAGTTTTTTATTATACGGCTACGGCTAAGCAGTTTCATATTGTCTAATTCCATTGCGTCCAATTGCTGCAATTTACTGTACACTTTCATATAATCCCCAATAAAATGTGAATTGTTAAGAGTAACCAAAAACATTCGCTACGAAAAAATCTTCTCGTTAGCTATTTTGTATTTATTATATTGCCTGATTTAATAGTTAACTGGAAAAAATTCATTACATAGATAATGCCATCATTGTCCTTTGTTCCGGAAATTGTATCCATCTAAATGCCGAGCATGGTTTGGCCACAGCTCCTGATTAAAATTTTGCCTTACGAGAAAGATTGGCCGCTACTCTACTATATTTACACCTATTATTTGGCTGGGTGACTCCTTTTAACTTTTGACTTAGATATTGCGATTTTTTTTAATAAATGTATGTATGTATATCTTCACGACAGGTCCCTTGCGGGGAAGGCAGAGAGAACCGAGCGCCATAAAACGCGGTAATATTTTTTTTAATAAATAATACTAAATATTCTAGCTACAAAATTACTAGCTGATGTTTTAACTAATTGCTTAGGTAAAGAGTGTGCCCGGTTAAAACGTATTAATTATAAAGTTTAGTTCAAAATAAATATGAAATATATGATCTTTGACGTTAAATCGGTTGTTCATTAAGGATAGATGATGTAATATTTAATACTGGTTAGTTATACATTCAAAATATAGATATTAATTTGTCTGTCTGCAATTTCTATGATGTTTTGTACTTCTAATGAATACTGTAAACTTTTAATGTCGATTTTCATTTCTATTTATTTTAATTTGTCAAAAACACGAGATTTATAAGAAATGACTTCTGCCTGCGTCTGCGCTGTTTTGTACTTTTCCGGACTCCTGTATATCTTCTTATCATTTTTTTATAAAAATTCGGGAGGCATACAGCCCACCGAATTATGTAAAGCGGTTACCGCAGCCTATGAACAATTGCAATACATTAAGTATCACTCGCGCGATACCACCACTACTGCTAACACGGTAACTGCTTAGAAGCTTACAGGTGACCTCATTCACACACAGGAATAAAACAACCATTTCATAATGTTCAAGAGTTTAGTCGTAAAAAGTAACAAACAGATAGGTAGAGAGTCAGTACATATTATAGTTGCAACGAACGATATGGATAATATGCTTATTCAATTCCGAGATCGCTACAGTTTGTGTGTTGAATGCAAAGTATTACAGATCAAAATTGAAAAACGAAAAACTTACGGATATGATCTTTTTTCACGCTTACCAGGTTCTTCATCCATCTTATATATATTTCCTCTTATCGTTATCCGGTTTCCCAATACATTAGGATTGTCGGGGTCCGCTACCTAAACCTAAGGATTTAGCGATGGTACCGATTTTTACATGAAACAACTGCCGTCTGACCTTCCCAACCCAGAGGGAAAACCAGATCATTCTTAAGTAAGGTTACATACACCTCTTTCGAAGTTTCATTTCTTGGACATGCGGGTTACCTAACAATGTTTTCCTGCACCGCCGAGCAAGTGATTATTACAAATATGTACATAAATCCGAAAACACAAATTTTGCCAGGATTCGAACCTGGCACCCGTTGGTCACGAAGCCGGTTCTTTATCCACTGGGCTATCACTGCTCTAAAGGTTCTTCATCCATCTATCTGTTTTAAACCGAAACTATACTAGAGAAGTATATTTTGCAGGATACTATGTTAAATGGTCATAAGAACAAGGTTATATTGAGAGAGTTATCAAATTATAGCTATTAATATGTACAGAAATTAGGACTTAATTAATTTTTGTTACATATATATGTATTCATTGACAAACATATGTAACAAATATTAAGCTAACCTGCTGATTTATTGCCTGAAATAATAAAATTATAAGTCTAAAAAAATATTAACAATATTGTAAAGATTTGCGTCTTAAATGCGCCGGATGCCGAAAGTCAACCGGATGTACAGTGGTTACCGATACCTATGACCGCTTGTTGTATGTCTTACGCGATGCTACCTCGGCAGCTAGCATAGTAACTCCTTAGGAATTTACTGGTAACCTCAGTCACTCCCAGGAATACAATCCTCCAAAAAGCTTGTTTTGATGAGCCCTACCTCATCTAAAAATACCCATACCACGACAAACATACATGATCATGAACGCAATTGTTTGTCCTCTGTGAGAATCGAATACACGCGTCTTAGTGTCAAAGTAGTATTACTAAGTACTAGTAGAAAACCCCAGATAAATAACAACTCCTTGGAGTGACTTTGTGCTTCTGCAAGTTATTGAGGTTACAAATAAGCTTCGAAGGAGTTGCTGTGTTAGTAGATGAGGTGGCATCGCCTTAAAGTGTTGCAAGCGTTCATCACATTATTATTCATTAGGGTAATCACTTAACATCAGGTGAGTTGTATGCCTGTATGTCTCAGGCCGTTGTATAAAAAAACTAACCACTCCGCAACCAAGTTTCAATTATATACTATGAAATATACCATATAACAAATGAATTCAGCAGACGCAAGTTTAAGGCGGAACACTCACTGTGCTAGATCCAGTTCACACTTCATAGCTTTATTTAATCAACAGTATATAAATCTACAGCCTTAGGCTATGACATCTCGAGTTGTATCTTCGGATTAATATATTAGACGGATGTCCGGTGCGGAGGAGAAAGCACTCTTAATTGTTTTATTGAACAAATGGTAATGGTTTAAATTAAATTGCTCTGCAGTTATTGGCATGTTAGGGATAAGAAATAGACATTAGACTAGAGAGATATTAGAGGTTGTGTTTATTTAACATGAAAATTTTAAATGTTAATCGTATTAGCCTGTAAAGACTGGTTTGGATTCTGATTTTTTTTCAAGGAGTTAAGGTGTAACAAAGTATGGTGTTCTTAGCGTTATTCTGTTTCCTAATTCAGAATTGGCGGGGTCCACTACCAAGCCTAAGGATTTGGAGAAGATACTTTTTACATGGAGCCACTGCCGTCAGACCTCTACAACTCACAGCGAAAACTAGATCATTTTTAAGTTGTCTTTTTTTTAAACCGGGTACCGTAACCTATTAACGCTTGCGATATATCACTCGCGCGATGCCTCCTCTACTGCTTACACAGCAACTTCTTGGGAGCTTACTGGTGGCCTCACTCACACGCAGGAACACAACAACCCTATAGGGAGTTGTTGTTATTTGGCTGCGGTTTTCTGTGAGGCGGAGGCACTTCCCCAGAAGGGCTGCTTTGATGCGCCCTACCTCTCTTAATGTTTTAAGAAGAAGAAGTTTGTCTCTGTTTTTCAATATGATTTAGATTTCCAACGTTTTTCTTAAAAGTCGTATCCGTTCGCTCTATTATAGTATATTTCATGTTTAAACGCTGTTTTTATAATACCACCCAGCGATATGCAACGGCTACACCTCACAAGCACTAGCTTTTGATAGTATTTATAAACTTCAGTAACATCACTAGACGCAGGTAATATATTCTATCCAGTGATATTTGCAGTGTAATTGAGCAGTGATAGTCCAGTGGATACAGAGCCGCCCTATTGACCAACTGGTCCCCGGTCCATGTAAAAATCAGTATCTTCGCCAAAACCTTAGGTTTATGTAGCAGATCTAGTGGATTAGGAAACGGGATGTCGCTAAGAAGAAGAAGGTCTGCAATTCGCCCAAAGTTTCGGTGTCGGCCCTGACCTTTATAAAGGAGGATAGATACTTTGTGCTTAAATTACGGAGTAGTAGACTATTAAAGTAGAGAAGAGGTAACCGAAAACTTCCCTGACGGAAACGTATCTGGTTCGCCATAGCATGGCATGTACGAAATAATGTAATTGTGTTTTAGGCTACACTCTATAAGTAGTTCTCGAAAATATCAGTCTTACTTCACTTAGTCTGGATAAAATTATTGTCATTATGTATATTTTTCAATCGCGATACGGTCAAATACATGGCATAAATATTAACAATGTCTCTCTGTAAATAATATTACGGAGAGTGCCATGGATGAAACCCCTTTTCCATTGTCCCAATAACTCAAATCTATTAGTTTGGTACGGTGGTGATAAGGAGGCCTTCGTTCTAGTTAACTTTTAGGTCTTGCATGATATTAGTCATACAGAAATATATGTGATCAGAGTATCAGACAGATTATGGCGGTAACTTGACTAGCATTGTGTAATTTTGACAATGATAAGATCAGACATAGCGGATCGCTTTTATAAGTGAGCTGATAGCATTTACCTTTTCCTTTGCCAGTGGGAATAAATCTAATTGGTAGAATTGCTAAAGCAGGCAAACGTTAGATAGTAGGATAGTAATTAGGATGAAGCTGTTAAAAATTTTGATGTTTCCTCTTACTGCTGCTGTTGAAGAAAAAAAAATATAGACTTGTCTTTTCGGATCTGAAATAATTTGAGCATCGGTTCTTAATATTATTATATATATCTATTTTTATATAGATTTGTTATTACTATAAATATTATCTGTCCTTCGGGCTCTTTTCTTTAAGACTTTACATTTGCAATATCATACGTGATTTGGGTAATATCACAAATATATATTGGTTTGTTTGCGAGAACTTTATATTATGAATTATAAATAAGAGAAAAACACAAAAAAATATTGGCACAAATCTACACTTTGTACATTTACAGTACAACGCGACCTAATTTCGAAGAGATCTCTACCGGTCAACTTTTGTGTATTGAAGAGAAACATAGATTACATACATCATTATTAATATAACTATTAACCATATATATCAGTTTTCTGTCTATTTAGCTAAGTTTGAATACTTAACATAGCAAAGAAAGTTATATATAGTTATAGTTTATGGTCATGATATATATATATATATATATATATATATATATATATATATATATATATATATATTACAAATATATATATATATATATTTGTACGTATCAGTAGATTCAAAATATATTTCGGATAACCTCATCGAGTAAATTAAAATTAATTGATTAATTATCAACCTAAACGGTAGAAAAAGCATGATGCAATGACCTTATTATTTCGCGGTTATCACAATACAAAGCAATATAGGCTAGATATATATCATATACATCTCTATTTGTAAACAATGCAATTACTTACACGAAAGATTCGCAAATGTTGCAAGTTATCATAGTGATTGGCTCTCGTATCTGGCTAAGATCGAATTACGCAACAGATGCTTTACTCCTGGCGAGGCGCGTAATACATCTCAGAATTTTTAGATATTTGTAGTGTGAAGTCTAGTACAGGTTTTTGCTATATCGTCGAATAGAGACCAAATTATTTTTATATTAAATCATTATTGTAAATGTATTATAAGTAACATCCAGTGGACTTTAGTACCTTTATCACTCAGAATATAATTGCAAAATTTGTTATCTGTTTTGCGCCTGGATACTAAATTGACCTCACCGTTTGGCTGCATTATGAAAATGAATCTAAAAATTATACAGTATAGTCTATAAGTCTGTCTGTGCATTTTTTACAATCTGACTTTCATAAAGTGATGTACTTGAATGCAGACTATTTCGAATTTCCTTGAATTTTTATCAGTCTGATTCTGAATGTTCTTTTACTGGACACTTCTACTTGCTAAAGAAATTTCAACTGGTATACACTATACAAATACGGCAATTTTGGTCTAAAATCGCATGTAGGCGACCACATTGACCTAGGTTTTGTGGTAAATTCACTCGTAGAACCGAATTTATTTAGCGTCTGCATCGTGATTCATGTGTCTGCTGCAGTAGACTAATCAAATATGTATTGACAGATAGTTTTTATGGTTCGAAAGACCATTTATCACTGACTCAAAAGTTATGACTTCTATATCTGCCGACTAACTTTCAAACAATTATTTTGGTACAAAATTATATTTTTTATGTAATAGTTGACTAATTTTTGTACACATAATTTAGATTTAGCTTTCAATGTTTCGTATTCACCCTATGGTGATTATCGGTTGAAACTTATAAGGGAGATATATTCTTTTTGCACCAATAATAATTGAACTATTGAATTTTTTACTTCATTATTAGAAAAAAATATTTTTACTAACCAATATGGCCACCAAATGACTGGGGATGTTTTTTTTTTCATCTTCGTCCATTTTAGTCAAATGAGTAGTCGATTGATAATTGAGGAATTACATATTCACGTTTCTCTTAGGCGGAGAAGGTTACTTACTATAAATTAAAAAAAAATAGCGCGCAGCGTCTTTGGTTTCTAAAATAATTTGCTAATTTAATATTTGCCGGCAATATCATCTAAGTTCTTTGGATGCTGGTCAGTGAGCTAAATTATACAAATTAGATGGACTTGGACTTAAGTACGATTAACGTAGTATGCTATTATGACGTACGTTTAGGTAATACCGATTTTTTTAAATCATTAATAAATCCTACAAGTCTGTGAATAACAAATTTACTTAATCAGTTATATATTATATATATTTCAATCTGTGGGTTTGAAAATACAAGGTTTACAGAATTAATTTCGCTTTTATTTTATTGATATATAGTGGATTATCTAGATTCCAGTACTAATATTATTACAGCTCATGTAACTCTAAGTCGGTTTGTTACTTTTTCACAATTGAACCTCTAATCTGGTCGCAATGAGATTTATTGAAGAAATAATCCGAGAACTAGCGAATAACTTTGATTATTTATTATTGCCATATCAGGCTGAAAACAAGTGAAGCTGCAGATCATGTGACATTTAAATATTGTACCATTCTACATTTTCTCTTAAAATGAAAGAACATGTTTAGTTAACATGTTCTTTCAGGAAAAAAAATCCTTTGCGAGTCTTTGGGTCCTGCATCAGCTCTTCTTCTAAAATTTCAATACGATCTGTTCAGCAGTTAAGGCGCAAAAGATTGACAGACATAAATATTACTTTCGCATTTATAATATCAGTTTGGATGAAACGAATAGTGCTACGAAATATATGGTCATACTACTTTCTATAGATCCATATGTGGGCCAGAAGGTATAAATATCACAGTGATTTGCAAAAGCCCATCAGACATCTAAACACTAGGAAGACAATGCGGGATGTGGGCTCTGTTGATAATTAGAATAAGTTGCAATTATATGCAAATCCAGTGCGACAACTGGCTCGTTTTGAAATCGACCATTTCGTAGGCACACCCACTCGCTCGAGATAATTTCACGATACTATATTTATGTCTGTACATGTAGATTGTTCGTGTTGTGAAGCTGTCGATAAATTGTTCACTGTATTGTATTTGCAATAAACTGTACATATGGGTGATGTTAATAGTGAATACTCATGTGATTAAGGTTTTGAAATTAGATCCTTTCTTTTTCAATGTTTTATGTTTTTATATTATTGTAGGTACAGGCACCAAGCTCTCATAAAACATACGGACAGATTATTTTATTCACAGAACATTATCAGTATTAAATTAGCTACTTCGTACTGTTGATAATCAGGTAGACCCGATGTTAATCCATTTACTAGCTACACCATTCCAAAATATCTCTCTTAATATTGCCAAGAGCATTAGGATTGTTAGTGTCGTCATCTGCAGCGAAGTGGTTCAGATTCAAACTCAAACTCACTTGAAGGTCAAAGTCATGTAAGAAACTCGGTTTGAACAAAAGGACGAAACAGTTTCAGCTCTGTAAAAAAAAAAAGATTTGTTTGCCATGTCTCTAGTGTTAACTACATATGGTGTATCTGTGTATCTATTATTCTCACCTTTGGGCGGAATTACCAGTTTGGGCTTTGTGACGCGATTCAGACATGGTATTGAGCCTATGAGTCTAATGACAGACTATGTTTCTCTTATTGTGATCTAATGATTGTTCAATGGGTTCTCAGTTCAGAGGAGTTGTTTGATATGATATCTATAAATTCCTTCTATATTTACGTTGGTCACTATCGACGGGTTATTCACTGTCCATATATTGGGATCACAATGGTCGCGTATTGCGTGATTTCAGAGAGATTTTCTACGATGATCTTATCTTTTCCTGTAGGACCGCAGCATGAGGTTCTTCAAAAATGATGTAAAGAATTACTTACAGAGTGAACAAAGAATATCATTTCCTTTGGAACTGCAATCATCCACAGGCCAAGGTAACTGCTTACTAAAACGGAGACCTTAGTAGCATAGAAAAACATCATGACTGGACTACTCCCAGATTTGTTCATTAACCGAACAACGTAGCAAGATAAAAAACTTACCAGAAATAATGCGTTTATATTGCTTTTGAACATAATAGTTACGTCAATCAAAAGGTTCATTTATTTCCTACAGTAACAACTTTTTTCATACTAGTTTCGAAGTTATTGCCTCAGTCTTTCTTTTAAGGATAATACTGTCTAGATCGGGTGGTAGCTAATTGTGCAGTATGTGTAAAATGTTACTAGGATGAGACGAATATGTATGGCAGCCTTGGTGCATCGATAAAGGACTCTATAAAAATTGTTAGGATGTTTCGAATTATCTAGTGGCTTCTTGAAAAAGCAGTTAAGAAGGTAGCGTGGGGTTTTCCGTTTTTAGGTATCGCATAGTTTAAGGTCCATTCAAAATGGTGGTGTAGAATGAGAGATGAAGAAATACGAATTTGATTTACATAAAATCTGCATAATAACGTTTTATTTCGATGGTATTTCTATGTTATTATGTTGTAATGACTTGAATTATTTTTATTTTTATTGCTTATAAAATGATATTAAAATCAAACCGTAATACGATGCGGAATTAATAGCAGAATCACCATTCGAACTGCAAACAACAATGAAAGATGATTGTATGAAGAAAGACAATTGAGTGCGAAGAAAATCAATATGGTATTTGAATGAGAGACAACCAGAACGAACATGAAATGCAGTGTTGCATCATGGGACTGTATATCTTGGACGCGTTATCTCACATGGAGAGATGAGTGAGTAGAGTAAACTGGCGAAATCTAAAAAAGAAGGCACTGTTTGCTTTACACAATGCGGTGCTAATCCTGACACTAACTTATAGAGGTGAAAGCTTGGTATGGCAGAGAGAGCATGAAAGTAGAATAAATGCGGACGAGATGCGGGCATTGCGCAAATTGTGGCATAACATTTGCTTTCATAATGTTAACGTAAGAAAGATAAGAAAATGCATGCTCCGTTAGACATATAGAAAGAATACATGATGAAAGAATGACGAAGCAGATATTTAATGCGAAAGTGGATGGATTTAGAAGCCGAGGAAGACCAATACTAGCCTACCATGACCAAATTGGTCGTGTTTTATCAAAAGGTGATGTCAGAAGCTCTAGGAACCGGCGAACGTGCATGCAAAGAGATATGAATGTTAAAGAAACGGTATGTTAGGACTGCGTCTTATGGTGCTCGGTTCACTCTGTCTATGCAAGGGAGCTAGCGTGATGATGTGCATATACATACAAAATCAAATCATCCAATAGGACCATGTACTACTACGTACATAGATGATTTTTATGCAAGTGCCGACTTATTCCTTGGGGCCATATGTTCTAGTCAGCCTTCGCTTTCGATTGACAGATTTTGTTACTATGTGTCAGATTGATGAGATTGACCCTGGTGCATGTTAAAAATATAATACTACTCGGTTGTCAATCATATGTACAAACTGCGTGATGGTAAACAATTAGTGTGACTAATAGACGCTGGTAACAACTAAAGTGTCAGTCGCGCTTTGCCACTTTCGCCGCCACTGCCCAACAACTAAATTACTGTTATAAATACGAATCTCTTATGAATAGAAATAGGCTTATTGGAGCATACTTTGCTGCAGTCTGCTCCTCTCTGAATTGCCCCTGGCCAGCATTTTCAAACGGCCGCGAAGATACTGTCAATTACTTAACGACCATCATCTAAGGCAGTCACGACGAAATCCTGTGCATAAAAAACTAGATAATTCTCCTTATTCAATAACTAGCTGACCTTGAAGTTATTATGTCTGGCTCTTGTATTCAAATAGAAAGTCCTGTTGCAATTACTTGGTGAATTTATTTTACAAATAGTGATGTTGTATAAAATTCTTATTTTTGTCATAATAATCGAAATCAGCTCAGCCCGTCTGGGGAAGTATTCCTCACAGAAAAACGCAGCCAAATAACAACTCCCTAGAGGGTTGTTGTGTTCCTGCGTGTGAGTGAGGTCACCAGTAAGCTCCTAAGGAGTTGCTGTGTAAGCAACAAAGGAAGCATAGCGCGAGTGATATATGTTACAAGCGTTAATAGGCTACGGTAACCGCATCAGGTTGACGTTGTATAAAAAAAACATAGTATATACCGTGATTAGTCTTTGTCTTCTTCTTAATTTTATCACGTTAGCGTATCCTAAACTATTAGAATTGGCAGGGTCTGCTACCTAAGCGTAAGGGTTTGGCGATTGTACAGAGTTTTACATAGCAGAAAAATCAGACCTTTCTGAGCTTAGGTACTACATTATGAGACCACGTCATAAAATCATCCGGGTTTCCATATTTTTCTCACCGTTGAGTAAATGATATTATATAGACAAATATGTACATAAATTGAAAAACCTTTTTTTTTACTTTTAGTTACTTATTTACTGGGTTATCACTGTTATATGCTATCATTAGTATCCCAATATTTTTATTCAGTGTTTTTAATATTGTACAAGTGAAATTATTTCGCCTTAATATTTGACCAAGTTTGAACGAATAATTATGTAACCGTTACACGTCAGGCTTGCGTGTGCCTATTTATCAAATGACGTGGTATACGACAAAAGTTTGAAAACTGTAAAAGCCCACTTAAATGAAGTAATTATTATGTATTAATCCTCGGTGACTTGTAATCATATCATATTCTATTGTTATTTAGCTGTTAGACACCCAAATAATAAATAAATAAAGTAACTTCATTAAACTAGTACGTACGTTTTTCATAATTGTAACAAAATTTTCATAATTGTAAAGGTTTAAAAATCGTAACTTTACCAAATTTAGATGTGATGGATTGAGCACCAGGAGGAAAGAATATTGAAACTTCATCATATTCCGGTTGCCATTATCAGCCCGTACGACTGTTTGCTATTTAAGTGGTATAAAAAATCAAGACATGCACTCAAGAACACGCAGCATTCTATGCCATGGAAGTGGTGCTACATAATAGCAAATACCATAACAAAACACTACGGACGTTTGGATAACAACAGTAGTTTCACTTCACCAACTACAAGCTATTAATCAGCCTTAGGGTCTAAACCAACTAACATTTATGTTACTTCGCTGAATAATATATTAGTGAGCAAGCTTATTAAAAATATAAACAGAGAAATGAGTAGCTTCAAATAATTACCAATCTCATTTTAAAAGATAATAAAACATTATAAGTTGTTATTTTGCCTTACAGTCATTTATTGATTTATTGTTGAATATTAATAATCTGGGCACTAAGAACGTAATCGTAATAGTGATACAATAACACTGAAAAAAGCGGGCCTAATAATATATATAATTACGAGTACACTGATATTGCCTATTGTTAGTATGCATAAATACTCTTAAATATGTAGTTCTACTTTCATCTTTAAACCGTATACACGTTCCTCCAAAAAGTTATACATATCCAATTAAAGGCATTTAATTCTTGCACTTCGCTCTAGATACAATAGCTGGTTTTACACGAAAATTCCATAAAGAAGCATATGTAAATCGATAACCGGTACTACTCGGTTGGTATTAAATCAGACCAGTCTGTCTCTTGCTTAACGCCGCTTACTCTACGCACACCGCAGTGAAAGCAAAATGTTTAATTATTTTTTATTTTTTCCCTCTCCTAAGATGACACAGCTGTTTCTAAACAAATGCAATCTTCAGTTCGAAATAGATATTAAATAATAAGAAAACGAACGTGATTGGTTCTTGAGCAAAAAAAGCAGTGCAAATTTAATTTCAGTTGGAATAACTTTAATCAGTCCATTATAATCTAGTTTATTCTAATCGTGTCTTCGCTTTCGGCAAACGTAGTTCGGTCATATAAATTATTTCTTATTATTTTTTTCATGAATTTTTTTATGTATATAAATATATATTATATACTATACGGCTTATTCTCATGCTTACCAAATATATATATAAAAAATCATAAATATCACATTGAATGAATGAATGTTTCAGTATAAGCTGTATATTTTACGTTTTCCCAAGAGCGAGAGAAATAGACAAAGTCGACTGAAAGGCCCGCCTCCGTCATTACATGTTCATCGGTTATGGGTATATTGGGTACTGGGTATGCCTTTTTAGCATTTTTGGCACTTCAGTGGTGTAAAACAGACATCAAATATATTATATATATCTTGTCGAAAATATACGTAACTCCTTAACACTTTACAAAATAAAATCTTGGGAACATTTTATACATCCGAAAACGGAAGCCTCGTTTTAAAGAGCACTTAAATACGTAAAGTTAAGTACGTGTTCCTGGACTACTGTACCTAACAGATTCACAATAAAGCGTGTAATGCATAAATTTGTGTTGTACATTGACAATAATTTAGAGAAAAAAAGAGGCTTTTCACAGTTCTATAACATATGCGTATAAACATTCAATTTTATGCGTTCGTTCTGTCGTGATGTAAGGGAAAGATAAGCGTAATTTCTCGAATACGGTTGCAATTATTTTTATTTCTGTTTTTTGGTAGCCGTGTGATGTAGGTTGTCTTTTAAGGTGCTGATACATTGTATCGTACTTTGGGCCAATCGCGTATTAAAGTTGATAATGGCCCAGATTTACTCGCGGGTTTGGGTCGTCCTGACTTTATTTTGGTACTACGTCTATAGCAACATATTTGAAACTGATTTCAGGTACATACATATGTTGTTTTTTGTACATTAAGATTGAGTATGTTCAAAACGAAAATTCAAGCAATTAAATATATAATTTGATAATGTTCCGCCTGATGGTATCATGTGTGAGAACCAATAATTCGTATAGCCCAAAAATTCTGCGCTGATGAGTCTCATCTACGGCTTGCATAATTGGTATTTTATGCGACATGTAAAAGATATGCTTTGGAAGTAAGTTTCACGCTTTATATATTTTAAATTATATGTAAGTACGTCAATGGAATCATCTTAAATCTAATCTGGATTATCACTTTTCTTTAGAAAAAGTAAAAATGGATATTAAATTAAATAGCTCTTCGTAACATTCATAGTGTATTCATAATATCATAAATTTCCCAAACATAATAAAATGCTATAATAATTACCGATATTGGAAATATTGATTGTATGCAATTAAATTGTATTCCCGCGGAGAAATAAAGTCACCATGAAACTGCTGAGAAGGTGTGTGATAAACGACCATAGCTACGGCAACCGTTTCGTATCAGGTTCTCAATTTATTTACCAGCGTTACATACGCTTATAAAATGTAAACAAAGTACACTGCTACAAAAGTTGCATGTTTGATCCCTTGAGATTCCAAGAGATAACATATTGGATGGGACTGGACTACTTAATGCATCAGATTCTAGTGTAAAAGGTACTGAGTATTTGGAACTTGATAGAATAATCAAAACGGTATTTTTATTTTCAAAGGTAAACTCTCCCCCTCCCCCTTATATATTGCATATTACGTTTGAGAAAATTATGTATGAATGTATGTTGGTTGACATGTTGCGCAACACAAGCATACGACCCACCGATGTAAAGCGATTACATTTAGTATCACTCGCCCGATGTCACATCTACAAAGCGGTAGACAAAGCAACAACTTCTTAGGAGCTCACTGGTGACCTCACTTACCCGCAGGAATACAACAAATCGGCTATTTGGCTGCGGCTTTCTGTGAGGTAGAGGTACATCCCCAGACGGGCAGCTTCGATGCGCCTTAGTTCTCTTAAAATTCTCTATGAAGCTTTTTTTAATTCCGTTCAAATGATACACAAACGCAATCTTTATAAAAAGTAGTTAAGTACAGTTATCGTATTATTTGGATTATCTTATTAACAATTCGGTTAGTCAGTATGCAAACTATTTTATGACATCTCCCTACCTGTCACACATTTCATTTTAAACATTATACTTAAATGCTGCTCATAATTATTACAAACGCCATTTATAAGGTAACTACAGCTTATTGTTAGACAGTTAATTGCGTCAATGTCTTTATAGTTGACGAACAATGACATAATATGCGTGTTAAAAAAACTAAATTCTTATTTTAAGTGTAGCCGTAGGCATCGATAGTAATCTAATGCTATTAATTTATTTATTTATTACATACTAATGCATCAGTAAGGTAGTAAGTAAGCAGATTTTCTTTTTTAAATGTTTAATAAACTAGTCCATTGTTTTTGACAATGGAATACCTTTCTTTTATATATCGCCATTAAAGCTTGGTATTTTGTAAGTTTTGATAAAAACAGCTAACAATTTATTAGAATAAGAATCATAAGAAAGTATATTAGTAAGTTAAACTATTATTAGCAAAATACCATTAAAGTGCATATTTCATTGTATAAGATCGGTTCATCCAGTCTTACACATTATAAGAAATTAAAATAAATTACTGTTTACTATTCTCAATAGACCAATAATTGCAGCAATATTTTTTCATTCTGTATAATGAAATTATTCAAAACTCATGTTTTGTTACAAAACTGTTTCTACAATTTACATCTTTAAATTTTCAGGTGATTGTGGTTGACGATTGCAGATTATGAATTGACTGAAAAAGTATTTCTATCTCTTAGATTTTACTATTTAAGAATTTTTCGATAGAATGGATATTACCGTTGGATAATAATTTTTATATTATGAATCTCGAAATAAGAACAGCGAAATTTCGAAATCCACAATGGGTGATAAATATAAAAGGTTTAAAAATCATTTTAAAGAACTCTACGGCGCTTTATTAAGAATTATTTACTGGCAACAACATAAGTAGTGTTGTACTACAATAGACGAAATCTAGCAAAAAACAGCCGACGGCCGGCGGGCGGCGCGTACCACCTTAACTCACTTTCTGGTTTACTAGGTCGGATAATCTTGTTTATTTTTTTTGTTGTTGTATCATTGTCCAGCAGTGAAAACTAGTGAAACGATGCCCTTCACTTTTATTTGGGCGTTTTTGCCAAGGGCTGGGTTCAAGGTATCGTCTTTGACGCGGCGAATGCGCCCCGTCGGAAAATTTTACACTGAGGGTGACAAAGTGATGCCAAATTGCGATCTAGCATGTTTGATAATATTAATATGTTTCATAAATATAATTAAAGCAAATATGAATTTTTAGATTAATTAAAAAATAGAATAGTTTTATTGTTCAAAAAGTTTTTTTACTATTACCAGTTCTGATGTTACTATATAAACAAATTGCCTATTAATTACCTTATTTTATTTTAAGCGTCTATTTTATTTCTTAATGATCTAGAATTACACCTAATGAGTTCTAGAATTTAAATCTCGTATATGTACTGATTATAGTTATCTTAAAGTCCTACGTTTTACGTAACGTAATCATCGTGGTATTAATATCAAAAAAATGATAACTTTGATGATATAAGATACTGGAATCCGATTTAAATATCATCATATCATAGTGAATAGAGATAAAAGACTTATGAAGTATTGCATATTTCCGTCCTTTGCTAATAAAACATGATGGTATTTTAAAATCACAGTGTTTTTATTACCTTTTGTAATTTTATCCACACATCTTAATTTTGAAAATATCAAATGAAGGATGTGTAGTTAAGTGTCATTATAATAAATTAAGTCAGTTTCTGTTAATTAAAAGTAAACAACTTAATTTTCATTATACGCGCTAAATTAGTTTGATTAAATACGCTTAGTTAATTAACTTGTAAAATGAAATATAAGACAGAATCAATAAAATGATCGTAAAACGGTCCATGGGGCTCCTTCGTGTGTTGCAATAAATTATGCCTTAGTATACTAATTGAACTGAAATTACTGATTTTAATTATATATTAATTTGTAACTGGACCTAACTTTTTACATCAAATAATTTAAAATACGTAATTATAATGCCTTCCTTTAATATTTATTACCGCTTAAATGACTGAAAAAATAAACACTAATCAAAGAATTTTGTTTTGCTATATATTTTATTGGTTCATTTTTAATATTTTATAGATGTCAAAATTATAAAACAAAATATTTAATATTTTTTTATTACGAGACTTAGAAAATAATTGATCACTTGTACATATATAATTTCAAGTCAAGCTTATAAACACGATATATTATGTTCTTCACCTACCTGCTACAGCCAAAGGGAAGAAAAAGAAAAATCTTTCAGCTTATCCTGAGGAGCTTATTTCATAAATTAACTTCACATAAAAGTAATTGTTCAATAAAAAGTATTCTGAGCTTTATTTTATTTGCTAATTACAACACAGAGTATCGGTTTCACTTTCAATCACAATCAATACGTTCAAACGAAAAATAAAATAGATCACTTGAATTGTCATTTGCGGTCAATTAGACACTTAACACTTGTCCAATAAAAATATCCATTCCATCACTATACAGGGTTTGATTTTTTTTTACCGCGCGAGCTTAAAGCTGCGGAGCGTTACGCGGTGCGCGTGCGCAGGTCGGCGAGGCATCGCGTTATCAGCCGAAGCGGCCGCCGCGCGACAACAACAGAACTTGAGAGCCGATCTCAATAATAACAAGAAAAGAAAACGGTCCAGTTTCAGCGAGGCTTCCGGATGGCGCGGGCGCAGTATTGCTGTACCACTTCCACGTAAGGCAGCGTTTCGCTCTCTCTGTCTAACGGTACCGCCGATGCGCGTACGCTTGAACGATAGCGCGCTAGTCGCGAGTGCGACGCCGCCCCGTGTACTCGCGGCTAAAGCCTCCGTGGAGGTTCTATGGTCATTCATTCCCGCCTTTTTACGTGTATGAGATCGCTTTGAGGTTCGTTGTCTTAACTTAAACAGTAAAGTCATGCAAATTGACACTTATAATAGCATTCTTGAAAGAAAGCCACGACAAGGTTTTTATAGATTTGGATGCATGTGATTAAAGACTTTGATTTTACATACTACGCCATAGGTTGTGGTTACTGCTTAGCATCAAGCGGATCATAAGCTTGTATCGTATAATAGAATAGTATGTTTTAAAAATGATTTAAAGCTCTAATTTTACATTAGCTTAGAAATACAATAAACTCTTCCAAAAAAAATATAAAGACTGATAAAGTTTAAAAAAAATGAATAGGTTTATGTAACTAACTTTTTAAAATAGTTTTTTATGAAATAGCTTATTTTCAGTTCTAATAAGAATATTATCAAAAGATTTATTTTTTGAGGTTTAAAATAACATTAATTGTATCGAAATCATATTTTGAAGGTAATGGTGTTAAACTTATGAACAGATTTAAAAAAAAATTGTTAACCAAAAGTTTGCTTTCAATCCTTAATGTAAATTGTGTTGTACGAAACATAATTGCTTTAATTTACATAGGCATGTGTATCGACACGTTTTTCTTGCTTCGTCGCCTGCTAGATGTAGTCTTGTTTCAGCGGAAATCCGCACGTTTTGTTCCACGCCTGCGAGGTATGATCTGTCTAATTGGAAGCCATCATTCCAGTGTTGATTGATATGTGTTAAGTAGTTGTTAATTGGAATATCTTATTACAGTTAATAAAAATATATATTAGAGATAAATAGAAGTATTTTTTTGTACCACTAAGGTGGCAAACAAGCTTACGGCCTGCCTGATTGAGAGCAGTTACCGTAGCCTATGGACATTTGCAACACCAGGGGTGTCACTCTTGCGTTGCCGACCCTGTAAGAACCTCTTCACGCATTTCTTGAAGAGCCCCATACTGTAGTCCCTTGGGAAAACCTCGGCAGGGAGCTAATTCCACAACTTAATAGTTCTCGGTAAAAAGCTTCTCAGGAACAGCACAGTACGCGACCATGGCGGTGCCAGTGTGTGAGGGTGAACTCCCAGCCCATGAAATAAAAGATTCATTCTGGTATTTCACTAATCTATCTATTCTTATCTTTACACCAAATCCCATGCGGGGTAAACAATGAACGCTTAGCGCCACATGACTCGGGAACTTACGTAAACTCGCCTCTTCAATACTCTTATACACACCTCCTAACTCTTTTAATTCTTCTTTTTTAGGGTTCCGTACCCAAAGGGTAAAACGGAACCCTATTACGGAGGCTCCGCTGTCCGTCCGTCCGTCCGTCCGTCCGTCCGTCCGTCCGTCCGTCCGTCCGTCTGTCACCAGGCTGTATCTCATGAACCGTGATAGTTAGAGAGTTGAAATTTTCACAGATGATGTATTTCTTTTGCCGCTATAACAACAAATACTAAAAAATAGAATAAAATAAATATTTAAGGGGGCTCCCATACAACAAACGTGTTTTTTTTGCCGTTTTTGTAGATAATGGTACGGAACCCTTCGTGCGCGAGTCCGACTCGCACTTGGCCGATTTTTTTAACTCACTTAATGTTAATTTACTAAATTATATGGTATATTTTATATTCATAATACTCGTATATTTAACCAAATGACTTTGACTTGATGTAAACAATTAAATATTTTGTTTCATTATTTGTTTTTGGCTTGTCACACCACGGATACTCCAAAAAGTGAGGTGAGTTTTACGCAGCAACTTTTCTATCGCTTTACTTATTCGCAGGAATCTTCCGGGGATATCCTCTGGGCTAAGGTCTTTTCTGGGATAGGGGAACTTCCTCAGTCGATTTACTTTGTTACGACAACCTGTCTTTCGCAAGAGCATCATTTATTTATTGGCAGAGAGGACCACATACTGATAAGAATAACGGTCACTCTAAAAATAATAATGAGTATTGTTAACGTTACGATAATTACAGATCAGACAGGCCGTATGTTTGATGGCGCCCGACGTAGTATTAAAATAAAAGTACCCATGTGGCTCTCCATTCTTCCTTCTTCCTCCCCCGCACCAGTTTAGTAATAGCTTATCATTTTATCGCGTTCTTCAGGACGTACTTGCCTATCAAAGTGGTAGTTTATTAAGCATACCTTAACCGTCTACCACTGGTATCTCGTTTGCTACTCTACAATGTGGATTACTTTCAGGTGAGGTTATCTTTGGTTCTCTAGATGATGCTATTTACACCATATACAAATATGTAAGCAATCAGAACGGTTCTACATAATGATTTGTTACTATAAATTGTTGATGACATTCTCATTGGTCATCGTGAAGCGTGTCGGTCATGCACCCGCCAATAGCAGACGCGTTGATGTCTATTACATGGGCTCATGAATATTACGTATTTCATCTTATTTTGCATTCAAACTGGTGTTATATGGTAATTTTTGACGGCGCGGTATTTATTTTTCTTTATTTGTAAATATCAGTCTGATTTGATAGGTAAGTAATTCCTTACGGGAGACCGAAACCATTGAAGGATCCTGAGGTTTGTCAACGGCAACGTTGTTGCGTTAGCAGGTAGTTTAGTAATGCGTTAGGAGAACTTCTGCTATTGTAAGCATGTATATAATTTTTAACGGAGGGAGGCAAACAAGCATATGAATGAATAGTAGTTATTCTGCTACTGATACATCAACTCATTAGGAGGTTACTGGTACTCCACTAGCAGGAACACTGCCACCCTCCAAGGGGTTTCTATTAGTAAGCCTGTAGTATTTTGTAAAGTGAAAGTACTTCCTTAGTCCAGTTATCTCCTTTTCGCAAAAAAAATGTGTGTTAATCAGCAAGGTGCACCGCGTGCAGAAAAGGTTAGCTTGGACTCTAAAGATGATAGTGAGTTACTAACGTCACAGTAATCGCTTCATATTAGGCAGGCCGTATAATTCGTGGTGCCCGAAGTAGTATAAAATATGTAGTTATTCCATTTCATTCAAATTTCTATATATATATCTTCACGCTAGGTTCCTTGAGGTAGGCAGATATAATCGAGTGCCAAAGATACTTTCCTTAGACATATCACTCGCTTCATTAACATTCATAGCTCTTTTCATACATACTCGTCAGTTCCCAGTATGCTAACATATTCTTATTAATTATTATCCTCTGATAACACACTATTAATTTAGTTACAGTATGTAAGTACGTTTTGGTCTTCTTCGGCCTCACCATCCTTCTACTTTCGCATTGTTTCATCATTCTATCGTCCTGCATTCTTTTTTAATGCCCGATCTAACGGAGCATGTCTTTTTTATACTACGTCGGGAGGTTTAAAGCATACGGCCCACCTGATGTAAAGCGGGTACCGTAGCCTAAACGCTTGTGATATATTAAGTATCAATCGCGCAATGCTTCCTCTGCTGCTTACACAGCAACTCCTTGGGAGCTTACTGGTGACCTCACTCACACGTAGGAACACAACAACTCTCTGGGGAGTTGTTATTTGGCTGCGCTTTTCTGTGAGGTGGAGGTACTTCCCCTGACGAGCTGCAGTGATGCGCCCTACCTCTCTTAAAATATTATACGTATTTATATCATCACTTTTGCGAATGCGGTCAGCTAAAGTTATGCCACTAATTTTGGGCAATGGTCGCATCTCGACCGAGTTTATTCTGCTTTCGTGCTCTCTCTATCATTTTATTCAACGCTAATGTAAAATTATGCTACGATATAGAAACTAAGTAAGTTCGTGCATTATGGGTAATATAATATAATATAATACTGACTAATTTATGAACTTTGTTACCTTGTTGGCACAGAAGACAATACAAAAATTTATAACATGTGAACACATAAATTTATAAACGAAATTTAAGCCTGTAAACCTTTCTGACTCGCAAATACGTATAGCCTAACTAAACTTAGGTTTTATGTGAGGATCCGTACCAAAGAGTTCTGTTACTATATCCATCTAGCTGTCGTTCTGTCCATCTGTTTGGATGATTTTTGTAGGACAAACCTTTGCACCATTGAAAATTGAAAACAGCGAGTTAGAATTTTGATGAAAATAATACGCTTATCTGCAATAAAAAATAACGGTCACCATACAGAAATATGGCAATACGTAAAACTCTTACTGTGCCTGTGTAGTGCAAACACTAAAATAAAAAGAAACAAATTACGTGTTTCCAAATTTAATTTTTGCAAAAAAAAATTCAGTTTTTTACTTGTCTGCGTAATTTTTGTGACTGACAAACAGACCTACTGGTATGCCACAACATTGTTTGTTAAACCTGAGATACAAATTTGGAGTCGGTTAGTTGACATAAATCGTATTTTTATCACATGAAATTGTGATTGCAACCATGTGTTTAGCTATTTAGACCTCTATTTAAGAAGCTGAATATTATGACTTTAACCGTTATGTAAATCTTTAATATATTTTGCTTTTATAGAACTTCAGGATACAAGTTAGGACGCACCTGATGTAAAGTGATTATTGTAACCTACGAGTATAAACGCTTGCAATACAGGAACTATATAGCTCGCGCCTTGCCTTCGCTGCGACTAATACGGGATTTTTACTACCTCATAAAATAGTTTTATCAGGTTGTCGTACCTACTTTATCAGATGTAAAATATATGTATGTATATCTTCACGTCAGGTCCCTTGCGAGGTAGGCAGAGAGAACCGAGCGCCATAAAACGCGGTCCTTACACACTTCACTCGCTTCTTTCACATTCATAGCTCTTTTCATGCACGCTCGCCGGTTCATAAGACTCCTGACATCACCTTCTGATAAAACACGACCAATTTGGTCATGGTAGGTTAGTCTTAGTCTTCCTCGGCTCCTACATCCTTCCACTTTCGCATTGTATATCTGTTTCGTCATTCTTTCATCTTGCATTCTTTCTACATGTCCGAACCAACGGAGCATGCCTTTTCTTATCTTAACACCGACACTCTCTTTCAGTCCAACTCTCTTTCATGCATCATCATTTCGAACGCGGTCAGCAGGCGTTATGCCACAATTTTTTCGCAGTGCTCGCATCTCGACCGCATTTATTCTACTTTCATGCTCTCTCTGCCATACCTAGCTCTTACTTCCATAAGTTAGCGTTGGGATTAACACCGCGTTGTGTACAGCGAGCTGTGCCTTCTAGCTTAGATTTCGGCTGCCAAACAGTTTACTCAACGCTCCATTCACGCTATTCCCTGCAATCACTCGTCTCTCCGCATCAGCGGTGTACCTTCCATCGCTTCTAAAAGCGCTTCCAAGATATACAAACTCATCCACTTGCTCCAACACTACATCATCAATCGCAATCCTAGTGTTAAAATATATGTTATTATATTAAAATATAGACTGAAGTAAAAGCATATAAGAATAATTGATAAAAAGTAAGATATGTAGGTTTAAAATATATAGGTTTTTGAAAGAAAAATTAAAATGTTGTGCATTAATTTCGTATCATATTTTTTTTTGTAAGGTCTTCTGACCAAATACTGGCTGATATTGGTACAAACACTGCGCCGCGAAGCGCCCGAGGGCGTAGTGTCCACCGATACCTTATTAAAGTGCAATAAAACTGACAATAATCGATTTTCAAGAATCGGCCAAAATTTTGTAGAAGGCACCATGATACACACAGGTCTTATGCTCGGCTAGCTTTAGTGTTATCTACGACGATATTGATAAAATATTTTCATTTAGGGCAAACATGAAAGCAGTGTTACTCCTTTTGTTTTTTTTATAATTACTATTAAAGGTCTTTTTTTTAAATTGTCAATTAAATATTACAAAAAAATATGAAAGCATAACAACCCAATAAAATGATGTCAAGAGTTAAAATTGCAGATGTTTACCTATACTGAGATATTTGGGATGTTTAATGTGCTCTTTAAACATATTATCGGGAAAGGACAAAACTGTTTCAAGTAATTTATTACAGTGACGTATGCAGTTCACAACAAAGGACCTACATTAGTTATTTCTTTGAACAGTTCGCTGAGTTCCCGGATATTGTGTATACAGTTGATGGTTTTCTTTTGTAATACAAAAAGAGTTTCAATATCATTCGCTTTTCACCACAGCTAAATAAAATAAAAATCAAATTAAACCCGTGAGAAACTCCATTATTAATATTAATATCTTTATATTTACCCACATTCGTGACGATCTACATTCTGATGTTTAAATATCATGCATCACATTCTAATCATGGCACAGTTTGATTAATAATGCCACATGGTTGACACAATCAAAAGCTTAGGAGAGATCTCAGAAAACTCTAATAGTATTTTGTGATCTTACCCATTTGTTAATAACATGCCACCTCTGAAGCTGTAGTTACACTTGGGTATAAATTAAATATGATAAGGTTTTAACCTAAAGGTTAATTTACGTTAAATTACTATAATAATAGCAGATTAAGAATGTAAGAGGCGGAAAAAAGGAACCACATGCTACGTTGAACGATATGCAGTCACACATTTTCACCTCACAGTCAAATAAATAACCATTTATTGACTGTTTGTAGGTAGTCGGTGAGTATACTTATGTTAATAATATCAGGTTACCGTTATTTTATCACAACATAAAGGGCTAGTCTCTCCGGGATTACAGACCATGTAATGTCTGTAATAATTATTTATAATATATGTATTATATTACATTTGTATATTGATTATTACACTATTCTTGTGATCTATATAATACAACATTAATAAATATTGTAACTGCTTACTAATGAATATGTCATAAATTATAATTACATAATTTGTTAGCTCACTTCAAAGGCCGTATCTCACGTAAATTTTAACTGCTGTATGGGAATTACTCATCTCATTATGTTAAAATCAACACCGCCGTAACTCATCGTTATTACGCTGGCCTCGAGAAAATTTACAGAAAACGCCAGTTATGACGATTTATATCATTTTAATATATCGTTTTTTCTGACAACTAGTTATGGCTCATACAAATTTTTTATGCCTTTATTACAATGATGAAACAACGAGAAACGTAACGTAGTAACGTATTCTTAAATTGAGTTATTAATGTGGAACAAGTTGCATGTAATGTATATATCATGGTATATTATATTATATTGTGTTGTATTACATTATATTATGTTATAGTTAACAAGCCGTGTAGAAGAAACATTTCTTAAATTACAAATTTAGCAGTTGTAATGTCAAACAATTACATGAATTACGATTTAATACATTAAAATTGGTTGTAATGCGGCGAAACGAAATTTTTAAGCGAAAGCGAAAATTGAATGCAATTTCAGTAATTATAATAAAGATTACGTATTGATAAATTATAATGCAATCTACATCTCAATCGAAAATATTAAACAGTACCTTTTTTTTGTTTAACGTCGGAAGGCATACAAGTATATGAACCACCTGATGTAAAGCGGTTATCGTAGCCTATGAACGCTTGTAATACATTAAGTATTGCTCGTGCAATGCCTACTTTGCTGCTAACTCAGCAACTCCTTGGGAGCTTACTGGTGACCTCACTCACACGCAGGAACAAAACAACCCTCTAGCGTGTTATTTGGACGCAGTTTTCTGTGAGGTGGAGGTACTTCCCGAAAGGAGCTGCTTTGATGCTCCCTACCTCTCTTAAAAACATCCAGATCAAGACAAACATACATGTTTGTACGTATCAAAATGTTCTTTAAGCTTTGGTCACCTGTGACAATGTCATGTATAATATTCGAGTCACCTCTGGTATACTGTTCAATCACATCGTGGCACCAATAATCCAAACGACAGCATTTTTGATCTTTCGTCAAATTATGTGGCATCTACGAGTATTTAGTACAAAGCTTTTTGACACTATTATAATGAGAATGCAAAATTTGCGACAGAACAGTATGTGAGGGTTATTTTTTTTTGTTTTGTGTATACTTTTTTTTTATACTACGTGAGGAGGCATACAAGCATACGGCCCACCTGATGTAAAGCGGGTACCGTAGCCTATTAACGCTTGCGATATATTAACCCTTCGAAACCCGGGTGGTCGAATACGACCGCGAAATGTATGGGAAAACGTATATAACGGGTTCTGACTGCTCAAGTACTCGCGCGATGCCTCCTCTGCTGCTTACATAGTACGAGTAACTCCTTGGGAGCTTACTGGTGACTTCACTCACAGGCAGAAACACAACAACCCTCTATGGAGTTGTTATTTGGCTGCGGTTTACTGTGAGGTGGAGGTACTTCCCCAGGCGGGCTGCTTTGATGCGCCCTACCTCTCTTAAAACATCCAGACCAAGACAAACTGACATGTTCATGCACACAAATGTTTGAATAGGCTATTTGACTGATTTTGAAAAATTGTTTTCAATTATTCGTTGGTATATGATGAATACACCACATGCATATTTCTGCGAAATTTGCAGTATTTTACGTAAAATATTGTGTTGAAATTTAAACTACAATATTCGCGCTAAAAACGCTGTTTTTTTAATGGCGGGTGCATATGATCTGCGTGACGTCACAGACAAGTAAACGAGTGTACCGAAGTGTACATTCAGCGTGTTTCTAATATTTTTCTTATCAATTTACTAAAAAAAATGGTGTATAAATGGTGTATTGTGCCACAATGTACAAATACTTCTATAAAAACTCCACAAAAAGTGTTTGTTTCTGTTCCAACGAACCCTAAGAGACGTAATAAGTGGTTACAGTTAGCTCGAAGAGACCCAAACAGCATTTTATCTCATACAAATGTTTTCATGTGTGAAGATCACTTTGATGTAAGTATGCCAGTAATATTTGATTCGAATAGTAATAGGAAATAAGTAAAAATTGATTTTTATAAAACGAAATAAATATAGTACATATACATAACCTAAAACCATTTGATTAAAATGTGTTGTTTCCATCAACTTGATAGCAAAAACTGGTTTTACCTAGCTTCGATTATTACATTTTAGATGGAAAAAGATACAATTAATTACATGAAGTACAAAATGGGCTTTAGTTCGAAGATTATTTTGACGGATGAGGCGGTGCCAAATAAATTTCATTGTCAAGAGGATCGTAAGCATCGGCTGGGCGATCCTGATCATCAGAGTGCAGTAATTGCTAAAAGAAAAAAAATAGAGCTTTTCAAACAAATCGAAGAAGGAAGCCGTGTTCAAAGTCAGGACATGACAGAGAGTGTGCAAAAAGATGACAATATTTCACAGGAAGCTATTCAGCAGGATGAAGGTATGTAACACACATAACCTTACAACAAGACCTTTCTTCAATTACCAATAATCATAGTGATATTAAGGTAAAGTCACCAATCATGGACAGTATAAGCGATGTTTTTTTGTATTTCCTTCATAATTCCCTCATTTTTCAATATACATTATTTTGGATTTGGAGGTAAATGAAACGCGCCTTTCTCAATCAGCATTCGATGTTTAATGTCAGTTTAGTACTCAGTAAAATAAAATATCATAAACAAAAAAAAACTCCTGTTTAGACACCATTCATGGACAGTAAGAATCCAGTGTTGGACACCCAATGATGGACATTATTTAATTATGGATAGTAGTAATCCAGACTAGGACCCCTAATAATGATGATACTGAAGATAGCAGACATGCAAAAGTTTTTATTTTTTTTTATTAAAGAAAAAATTATTATTATCTGATAGAATAATCATTTGCAGCTGCAGAAAATTTCAAAAATTAAACATACAATTTTTTATTTATTTTTTTGATAATAATTCTATTGTTTTAAAGAAAGTGAGAAAATTTTCACGAATCTGCCAACTTCAATGTCATTAATAATGAGCAGCTAGTTATAGAAATATGAATAGTCCAATAACGCAAAAATACTGCGCGTTTGCTTTATTTCGGAGGTTAATTGAAAGAATGTCCATGACTGGTCCGTGTTCGACATAGGTGCCTTTACTTTACATTTTATTGCTCATCTATTACTTGAAAACTTTTTAATGTTCGCTTTGTTCTTAGGCTTATTGGGGATAGGTACTTATAGTGGGTTGAAAAGTAACATTAAAATTTGAAGTGTGGGAAATCAAAAATAATGTTCGATAGGTATATAAAGTACATACATGTAAGTACCTATTTATTTACATTGTTTTTAAGTGTGATAAACTCGAATATTTACCTTTTCAGAAACACCAAAAACTCAAGACAGAGAAACCACAACTGATCCCATAATAATGGTTGATAAATCTATCCAAGTAACAGTGAAAGCAAATGTGCATTATAGGAGCAAGTTAGTGCAAACAAGATTAAAAAAAAAAGACATTGCAACCTCACCGTGTAAAGTATCTACTACATCTCGATTCACTTCACCCTTCAAAATTCAACGGTGCCATCTTCGACCTTCTCTGTTTGGAGCTATGAAAGCAGTGAAAAAAAATATCTTTTGGAGAGATGAAAATTCAGATAGTGATGTTTCCGGTTTCGGTACTGTTACAAGTGGGCAATCATCACCTATTGCTACATCTTCATCAAGGGTTACAGACTCCGATAGCAATGTTACAGAAGCTAATGAAAATATGAAACAAGAGATGTGCCTCAAAAATACTATGCAGTTGATTCAAAGGAAACCTTCAATGTATATATGAATTAACAAAGATTGTTATTTTTTAATTAATCTGTTACATAAGCACACTAATATAAAAGAAGAATACATCTTGCTTTGCTTGAAGAAAATTAGATTAAACTTAACATTTTCGGAACTAGAGGATAATTTTGGTATCTCATTATCATGTGCAAAATTATTTTTAACTAATATCCCAAAAATAGCTAGTTTTTTAAAACCGTTTATCGTTAACATAGACCAACAATTAATAAAGAAAAATCTTCCAATTTCGTTCAGACACAATTATCACAATGTCAGCTGCATTATAGATTGCTTGGAGATAGACATCCAAAAACCATCTAAGGCTCTTCATCAAGCTTTATCATGGTCCGAATACAAAAAAGGAAACACTGTAAAATATTTAATATCGTGCACACCAAATGGGTTAGTGAACTTTGTGTCTCAAGGCTTCGGGGGTAGAACAAGTGATGTGGCAGTAGTAGAAAATTGCAAGTTTTTAGATGGATTGCAACAGGGCACTGTCATCCTAGCTGACAGAGGCTTCAAACACCTTGAACAGATGCTCAATGAAAGGGGTATGAAGCTATTGAGGCCGCCCAGTGTCAGCACCGGTGAAAAGTTGTCCAAAGATCAAGTGCGACAAACAAAAATAATAGCTAGTTTGCGGATTCACATAGAACGTGTAATAAGGCGTATCAGAGAATTTCATATGTTGAAGCAACATTCGGTAATCAATTTAAATATACTCCGTGTACTCGACCATGCTATCATTATTGCATGTGCACTCATAAACTTGCAGGACTCTATTATTAGATAATGCATATATGTATTTGGATAATGAATGAATAACAAATATAACAAAAGACTTACGATATACATTGGTTTTATTTTATTATTCACACAACATACATTCCTATATACATTGTCACACACTAGTGCTTCTTAATGAAATAGGATAAATATTTGATTTCCAAAAATCAAAAAGCTTTTTTATTAAATTATTGACATACTTAACATCATAATCGACTAAATGAATTTCAACTGCCTTATTTTCTTCAAATTTACTGTTAGCAACACAAAAATAACACTTGTTTACACCAGCCGCATACATTTGTATTTGCACCTGGGCTTTACATTTTTCAGATATAACACCATTTTTTAAATATTTATCCATAGATTTTGCTTTTCCAGGGCACTTTATTTCGACGATCGCATCATTAGCTACACCATCAGGTGATGCTGCAATCATGGGATAATTTTCGCACACATACAAACCACACAAATCAATGTTGGTTTTTAATTTCTTACTGATTGTTTTCCTTACTGTTTCCTCCAAATCCCTACCCCTTTTCATGGCAGCAGTGTCAGGTATTTTCGCACCCATAATTGCAGCAACTAATGAGCCACCTGGTGTACGGCAAACACTAGCTTCATGTGCTTTAGAAGCAGTAATACGGCCATATCTAATTTCATACCACAAGCTACTCTTATTCTGTTTTCTTGTTGCTGTTTCAATCATCCGTATTGCAGCGACATCAAATTTTGCCTTCATGGCCTCTGTAAGCTTCTTTACATCCATTTTTATTTCTTGACATTGATTAGTCATGAAAATGTGCAAAGAGTACTGCATAACACCAGTATGTTCAAAGTCATGCTGATATTTCAGCAGCTCACAAGTATTAACTTTCTTTTTCTTTGCCTCGGAAATAAAATCATCATAAACTACTGATGAACTGGGTCTATGAAGCACTTCTTTTTTACACATCTGGGTAACTGTGATGTTCTTTAGAGTAGTACCTACTCTAGATAGAATAGGTTTCTTCCAGTAACACTCTACTGATGTGCATGGAGGTTCTTCACTGCGACGATGGGCCCACATCAAAAAGGCAACCGCATGCTTACATCCACCAGCCGAAGCTGCACAATCATGGCACTTGCAGCTAACGATTTCACCGTCAGTTTCATTCACTATCATTGTAATATTATATGGCTTGCTTTTTACTTTATGCTCAGGGCACATTTTACATTTCACTGTGCAAATTCCATGCTCCCGGTGCAATTGTACATAGCTAACAGCGTCATCACCATAGGATTCTCTGGAAGATCTGTAGCACAAAAGAAAAACTGAGGTCAGAATAGTTTTACAACAAATTTTGAAAGGTATTAATAGACATAACCTAAATATTTTGTGGAACCGCGACGCAAATTTATATAAAAAAATCATTATAAATAAATAAGTAGATACTTACACAGCAGTTTTTATATTTTTCAGCTCTGCAGCATAATAATCAGTATTATTTTTGAAGAAAAGTGCAACCATAATTGCGTCTATCGTAGGTAGATTTCTATTGTCGGCTCGTACAAAATTCTCGTCCATTTTGATAGCAAACACTTTTATTTTTATTACTAGACATTAATGTCTTGCGGAATCTTCAAAAATTCTTGTAAAAATAGCACAAGAAACGAAGAAAATACGACAAAAATGATAGAATCACATACAGCGTATAACAATAAACAATGTTTACTAGCGTGTGACGTCACGTGAGGCGTAGCCAATCACAGAACGTTCATGTCGCTGAATTAATTTCAAAAATAATTTGAATTTAATTTGTTTATTTTGAAAAATCTATAAATATTTTTGGATAAAACAGAGATAAATATGTTTTTTTATGCTTAATATAATAAATATGTTTTTTACGATTACCTAATAGAATCACCACATTTCGTAGCATATTTTTAATAGTGTCAAATAGCCTATTGTGTGGAAATCGAACCCACGAGTGTTGGTGTCAAAGTCGCGTCATTCACGACTGAGCCACCGAGGTCGTCAAATATAATGTATACACATATAAACACACAAAACATAGCCGTCTGTTAAGATAAGATATGCAATATATGTTATAAAAAAATGTAGTGCGGGTCAGATAAATGTAAAGTACATGGCGACTGTTCATGTTTTAAAAATAATATATAAAAATAGTAAGCGTGTTAAAAATGTCTGTGCTAGCACAGTCAGCGACAACGTGTAAAAGTTTTACTTCGTAGTAATAGCTTCAGTATATACGAGCGGTTGAAGCGTTTGATTATGTCCCGACTTATATGCAAAAGTGATGAAGGAGCATTACTCTTAATCAAGCATCATACGATGATTATATTTCTTTTCACTTTGAATGAAATTCATTTTTTATATTACAATGAGAACACAAAATTTGTTAAGTTATTATAATAGGTTTGAAATTTGTTTGTATTAAACTTGTCACATTAAAAGTCATACAAAATATAATTAATTTCAAAGCAAGCAGCATTGAAATGTGGTTCAGAAAATAAAATGTTTAACAAATTACGCTTCGATTAAGACATAATTAAACACAATTTAAAAACGACTTGTTTTTGTTGGCCATACATTCATACAATCGGGAGAAAAAAAATGATTTGCAAGTACCGAATAAGTTGTTCATCAATATCTGCTATAGAAGGAAACATTTCACTCCATTCGGAACTTATAATTACCCGTCAAGCCCTTCAATTAATCTTTTTAATGATTCTTTAAACTCTTTTGGAGATCAAATAATAATTAATAATTATAAATTGCGCATTGTGTTATAATAATTTGTATTTAAACATTGCTAATACAATTTGTGTTGGTTGAATAAAAGATTGGAAATGATTCGTTGCTTGAAATGCGTGTCAAAAGATAATTTATCTTAATTGTACTGCACCAAATTTGTTTTGATTGATTTTATTGAGCAAGCTAGTAAGTTGTGCAGAAAATAGATTATTTTCAGTTGTGGATAACATTGTTTAATGATTGACTGTGTTATGTTTTTTTTTTGGCCAATTGCAATGTGCGCAAATCAAACAGTAGCTAGGCATTCTGTTAGATTTGCGCAAATCGGCTTACTCTATAAATATGCCGCTAATGATGAGGCGGCTTTGTAATCTTTATTATCTTAATATGTCTATATCTACGTTACATGATACATTTTGATATACATATTCTAAGATTTTAACCATATTACAATATAATTATATAAACAGATAAGATAAAATATTAATAAGAAAAATATACAAATTTATGTCACAATGCTTTAGAATCTTGTTAGTATTATCATTGGTTTATATCATTTCAAGAAACACTATGTCAAAAATTAATTGTCAAAAAATAAATTAAATTAAAATAAAACTCTATTACTGCTTGAATCAGCGAGTTAAGACTACTATAGCCGATGCATAAAGGGCGATTTTGCCGAACAACAACCATCGCTGTTCCGATAGCATGAATATCAAAGCTTACGGGACGTAAGCTCTGTGCTGTCTTCAGCGGTGTGTCTGCTATGTTATATTTTCATCTGATGGCACTAACTTTACCAAAGTTTTAGCAATGGACTATAACATGAGGTTCTTCAAATAATGCGTGAAGTGATTTTTTTTGAAGATATGAAGAGATTTACGCTGACGGTAACGCATGAGTTAGATGTTTTAGGTGTTGCAAGTGCCCCTAAGGCATGGTAAGTGCTTGTGTATAACGAGATGTTCTCATCTCGACAAGAGGATATCTTGTCGGTGACAGACAGATGTACAAAGTGACACCATTGTCTTCATCAATTCAGCTGAAGATTATCGACTGTCAAACACACGCCTCCATTTTAGATTTCTATTAGACTGTATTTGCATCCATCGGCTCCTTACGATCTTCACCAGATACTCGTAGTAGTAGTAGATCCATCGGGTGGCGGTTATCCTAAACTATATGTTTCTACCCCAACAGTCATCAGTTCTTCGAGCTACGTGGCCTGCTCGGTGCTACTTTAGTTTATAGATCCTTAGAACCACATTAGCAACTCTAGATGACTACTGCGGATTGTACGTATATCATTTAAATGCACAAAACAGAATTGATCACCGTGAAAATTTCCGAAATTTATGTAGATCAAGGAAAGTACAAGTTACAAGGTCGCCTTGTAGTTTTCTTCGTTGCATAAGTTAAAGTTGGACAAGGTTTGGGTTAAATTTATGTCAGATTTGAGGTCAGGTTTAGATCGGGCTTGAGTTAATTTAAATTAAATTTAGGTTATACAAGGAAAAAAATAACGATATTTGAAAGAAGCTATAGTCAAAAACAGATATAGTCAAGTCAAATATCTTTCACACACAAAAGTAAAAGAAAAAATGTACGGACCCGTCATTGCGCGTTTTCGATTCGCTTTTTAAATACCTAGTGTTTTGCAGTTCTGTGTTACTTAGATATAAGATGCAGGACTTACGGAGTGTAAAGTTGCATGTCCTTTAACTTTTCAAAAACTACTGTATTTACAGCGTTTAAAGTATGTAAATTATAAGTTCTTATTATAAATTAATTGTGACAGGAAAATTGGTTATTCTTACTTTATATCCGTGATATTATGAATATAAATAGTGTTAAAATTGTTCAACTGTTGATTTCGCGTTTGTTATAAACTTTATTTCTTATCTAGGAATTAAAAATCAAAAACCACTGAATAACTTTGTGCTTTTGATATTTAATTAAGATGATGTATGCCGTCAATCAATAATTTCAAAACAATGAAATATTTCACTCTTTAAAATGGGAACTCTATTTTTATTATTATTTCAATGTCGTTTTGTTGGGTAGTTAATTCGTAAGCGTATAGGATATGAACTATAGTCACCTCTCTTTTTGTATTCGATATATATAATAATTATATTATCTCTCCTTAGGAATCTCTCTCTACTCCTTAAGAATATATAATTATTCTTAAGGAGTAAACTCCAGTCGTGAGTCGGAGCTGACACACACACACACACACTTTATTTTCTTGTCAGTAGTTTGGTATTTTCTTTGGTATATGTGGTATCATAATGCATTAGGAAATGCTGGGAAGAAATGTGATAAATATATTCAATTATTTTCATCATCATAAATAGTCATCTTCCTAGCGTTATCCCCTTTCCTAATCCAAAAGAATTGACGGGATCCACTACCTAAGCCTAAGGATTTAGGGATGATACTTACTTCTAGATGTAGCAACTACCATCGGACCTCCACAATCGAGAGGGAAAACCTGACCTTTCTTAGATAAGGTACACACTTCACCGCCGAGCTAGTCATAGTTGCAAATATGTACATAAACTGGAAAACGTGAATTTAGTGGTACATGCCAGGATTCAAACCGGGGACAGTTTGTCAATAGGCCGGTTCTTCATCCACTGGGCTATTATTGATAAATTTTGCTCTTTGACAAAAACAGTAACTGTTTAAAATATCACTGTGAGTGACTGCCCATGACAAGTAAATTGAACACCGCTACATCATAAAGTATCCATGACATATACTTAAAGAGCTGTTGATAAACATCATTTACACAAGAGGTGCCATGATTCAATTGTGTAATGAACGGGAGATATAATTCCGTTTACAGTTTATTTAAATGTACAGACTTTATTTACGATAAATAGGATACACGGATTAAATTGTGACAGTATGGTTATTTAGATAGACAGCAAATCAAGCAGGTCTCGAAAGCGATGTATAAACTACAGAGACATACCGCTATGTACAGTTCAAATACCCAAATCACAAATATACATATGCATGTACATATACGAATATATGAACATGTCGTTGTGTACTATGCGATTCCACCGAAGTTTTCTTCCAAAAACTCTCAAGTTGTGGAATGAGCTCCCTGCCGAGGTTTTCCCAAGACATCAAGAGGTTTTTACAGGGTCGGTAACGCATAATTGACACCCCTGGCAAGTGTCCATAGGCGTGGTAACTGCTTAGTGGTATAAAAAAGTATTTTTTATTGCAGATTAGTGTTAATATAATAATATTTGAACAATAGTTTACACAGGCGAGCTTATCTCTATTAGCGATCTTTTAAAGCCAATCTGTGCACCCACAGCACAGCATTTTATAAAATAGCGGATAGAAGAAGTACATTTAAATGATGTTAATACATACATGAATATCATCGCCTGTCTCCCATTGGGGTAGGCAGAGACTATAGAACACCAGGTGCACCGATCCAAACATACCGCTCTCGCTTCTTCCACACTATTTACCTCTTCATGCATGCTCTTCGGTTTTGGGTACTTTTGATTTGGCCCTTTTTCATCACATCACCAATTTGATCTATATGTTAATGCACTGAGAAACAAAATAGATATTTACAATTAAATACATATATACTTACATACATAAATATATTTTTTAATTATATACATAAATAGTGGTAATCAATGAACTCTCACGAGTATACAAGGGTAGTAACGCAAGGACGTAGATGGTATGCAAATTTATGGCTTCGACAAATTTGTCCCATAGGTAGGTATGAATTTTCTTTTTGAAGTCCAAGTTGTTGTTGAACTATACTGAGAGTTAGGTAGGTACCAGAATAAAGTGATCGGTATAAAACCTGTATAGTAAATTTTAAACGAGCCTGTTCCAATGCTAAGTCTATATATTTAAGAAATAAAATTAATGGTTCAACAAATATTATTAAATCTGTTTGGAATATGATAAATAATGAGACGGGTAGAGCGAAAGTACGTAGTCGAGACTTTCAGTTAAAGATAAATGATATAGATATCAAAAATGATGTAGAAATTGCGACTGAGTTTAAAAAATATTTTTCTAACATTCCTCTTATTACTACGGGAAATCTTAGGTCTTCTTCTATAGCTGCTGAACTCGTTCTCAAACAGAGCGTGGTAGAATGCGACACAATATTTGAATTTTCAGCTGTAAGCCCAAAAGATGTTTTGAACGCTTTTAAATCAATAAATATGAAAAACACTAAAGATCTGTGGGGTCTATCTGTCAAAACCATATCTTCTATTATTATTTCAATCGCTCCACATTTAGCTACAATTTTCAATTGTTGTGTGGCATCTGGTGTATTTCCTGACTTGATGAAACATAGTAAAATCATTCCATTATTTAAATCTGGTGATAGTTCGGACCCTTCGAATTTTCGACCTGTTTCCATACTGCCCATTTTCAGTAAAATGTTTGATACGTGAGGGCAGCTTTTTCAACGAATTATAAGATGTCTGTAGTTGTAGCCGACTTTCTTAAACATACATCATATAGAAGCAAAGCTATTTCACCTGCACGTAGTACCTAAAGTAAATTACAAACAAGGCTCTGGTGAAAGAGAAGTAGGGCGGATCAAAGGAGCCTGACCGGGGAAGCACCTATGCCTCACAGAATACCGTATAAAAATACCATTGCTCTGAAGGTTGTTGTGTTTTTGGGAGTGAGTTTACGTGTAAACAACTCATAGGAAGTTGAAGTATTGGCAGCGTTTATAGGTTACTTTACACTATGTATGTATATGTATAACTTCACGCCAGGTCCCTTGCGGGGTAGCGAAGTGAATTATGTAAGACGCGGTTCTTACACACTTCACTCGCTTCTTTCACATTCATAGCTCTTTTCATGCACGCTCGCCGGTTCCTAAGGCTCTTTTCATAAAACACTAAAACACACAATCACCTTCTGATAAAACACGACCAGTTTGGTCATGGTAGGTTAGTTTTGGTCTACCTCGGCTCCTACGTCCTTCCACTTTCGCATTGTATATCTGTTCCATCATTCTTTCATCTTGTATGCTTTTTACATGTCCGAACCAACGGAGCATGCCATTTCTTATCTTAACACCAACACTCTCAGACCAACTCTCTTTCGTACGTCATCATTTATATGTACTTTTCACTAGCTGGATCATATGCTTGTTTGATTAGAACACAGCGACAGCAATTTGGTTAATTTACTGTCATCCCACAACATGTATTCCACGATATTGACAAAGACCTATCGACATGGATATATGAATTTTATTTTATACAACATCGGTAGGCAAGCATGCGTCTTATGTAATTCAGTAATACGATATTTGAAAAAATAGCGTTAAAACACTCATAAAACAAGAGGCATATAGTAGATACATCATAATAAAGGTGTTTCAAAAAGTATAGAAATAGTTCATACTCAGTGGTTAAGTATTTCTTTTTATATATTTTGTACAATATGGGGAAGCATACAAGTAAACGGTCCACATGATGTAAAGCAGACACCGTAGCCCATGAACGCTTGCAACATATTGTATATTACTCGCACGATACCACCTCTGCTGTTAACACAGCTACTTCTTAGGAGCTCACTGGCCTCACTGACTCACAGGAACAGCTGCGGTTTTCTGTGAAGTGGGGATACTTCCCTAGACGTGCTACTTTTATGCGCCTTAACTCCCCTAAAAATGCAATAACGTCGAGTAGATGTACATAACACTATATTATAAATGTATCTATAACTTCACGCTAAATCCCCAGCGGAGAAGACAGAGAGAACCGAGCGCCACATGATTCGGTTCTTACATACCTCACTCGCTTCTTTACATTAGTAGCTCTTTTCATGCATGCTCGCCGATATCTTGCGTTCTTGATATCACCTCCTGATAAAACACGATCACTTTGGCCATTGTCTTGGCCTTCCTCGGCTCCTATATCCTTCTGCTTTTGCGTTATATATATATATGTTTCGTAATTCTTCATTCTTGCATCATTTCTACATGTCCGAACCAACAGAGCATCCCTCTTCTTATTTACACCGACACTCTCTTTCAGATCGACTCTCGCATTTCGTTTTCGATTTCAATAATATATATTAGACGGATATAGAATATAATATAATAAGAAATGTGTTAAATAATAGTTGCTCTCAAAGTAGGAACATGAATGAATAATGATATATACGAGTATATACATATACATGTCTCACAAGGCGAATGTTTAATACCTGTAGCAATAACCAATTTTCTTGTCATGGGCTATCGCTCAACAAGAATCAATATATGTCTCCGTGGATTAGTACACAAAGTACCTTGTTTGGACCACTTGTCCGAGTTGTAATTTGCCAATCTGTCATCGACTTTAACCTTATTAACATAGCGATAAAGGATCAGCTCCATTTTACACATTTCTTTGTTATGCGATAGCCAACTCGTATACATTATGGTTCAGAGAATAACTGCAATTAATAATGCAAAGTTTACCTTGAATTTATTGTAATCTTCTTTATTTTTTGCATTGTTGTAGAGCTACATTAATTTAAAATTAAAAAAACACATGCATTAAAATCGCAAAGCTTAATAGTTTAGTTTTTTAATGCATTGATTCGACAAGATAGGACTAGCCCACTCTTTACTTGACTGCGGGCATAGACAGGCGGAGGTATACATCTACACTTGGGCCGCTTCGATGTGCTCTACTTCTCTTTCGCCAGATCCTCGTTTCTTAACGTTTATGAAGTCGCAGGATGCATCATGTGTTGGCGTAGTTGTTTATAACACTAAAGATAAAAGTGAAACTTACTCGTATATCCCAAAATTCTTTCGCATTTACCGGTAGTAGGTAGGCGAGGAAGAATTTTGAGATATATTAGTAAGAAGTAGACAAGAGTGAGGGAGAAAAGAAGCTTTCATTAATTAAGTAACAGGAGAACGGTTAAAAATATTCTCCATTAAAACTATCTCTGTCTAACTATTTCCTAACAGAGAGTTTTTATTATATTTCTTCAGGATTATAATCCTGAGTAGAGTACAAAAGAGGAAGTAAATAAATATGAGCTAACGGAGTGTAAGAGGGGTCAGTGAGAAGTAGAGTGCATTTAGGATAGGAGAGATGAAGAGAAAAGACAAAGAAAGGAGCCATTTTATCTAGCATGTTGACCAAATGTTGCCTATCTTAGCTGTTATATGTGTTTATGTATGATCAACAAGTGCATAACCCATTTTTTGAAAAGCAGTGTTTTATACCACTAAGTTGGCAAACAAGCGTATGAACTGCCTAATGATAAGCAGTTACGGTAGCTTATGCACATTTGCAGAGTTGCGAAACTCTTGCGTTGCCCATCCTGTAAAAACCTCTTCACGCCTTTCTTGAAGAACCCCATATCCTTACCTTGGGAAAACCTCGGCAAGGAGCTCATTCCATAAATTAATAGTTCTCAGTGAAAAATTTCTTTGGAACCACACAGTACATGACCATGCGGCTCCAGTATCTAATTACGAACTCCTATCCGCCGGCGCGCTGTTTGATTGTAAAACGAGGGTGTTGGTAATCTAGTCGGTAGAACATGCAAAGGGAGGAAAAATCTCTTCGCAAACTCATGGGCATTCGTAATACCATGTGTGAGTTTAGGATCATCGACGATCCTCAACGCTCGTCTCAAGGTCCTAAACTGGCATCTTGATCCCCCCGCCCAGAGGTGTCTACAGTACTCCACATGCGGTCTGACTTGATGCCCGTGCTGAAGTACTGCTTGGCTCTGTTGAGCACTCCAAGTTTCTAGACGCCAGCTTGGCCTTCTCTTCCAGGCGACTTTGGTACTGAACATTGCTGGAGATCACGATGGATGCTGCCAATTGACAACATGATATTAACATGCAGCAGAAACAGCGTCGGGGACAGCCAGACAGACAGTACAAAGCCCTGTGGGATACCAGCATTGATATCAATGCAATCGAAGTAACTACCGTCAACTACGGCTTTTATGCATCTGCTGCATAAGAAACTGGTAACGGATTTGCACAAACCCACGGGCAGCCCGTACGATTGTAACTTCGATAGAAGACTCCGATGCCAAATCCAATCGAACACCTTTGCCATATCTAGGAAGACAGCTAATGCCTCACCTTGACTTTCAATCACCAAAACCCAGCGGTGTGTAAGATACACTAGAAGATCATCAATCGAACGACCGTGACGAAAGCTGTATTGACCGTCGCTGATCAAGTTGTGATCTTCTAGGTATACCAGGAGTTATGTATTAATCATATGCTCCATCACCTTGGAGAGAAGGGAGGTTATGGCAATAGGCTTGTAAATCTGTAATAAGTTAACGTTTCAGGCTAGTTCTTTAACTTAGCAATTATTAAGGAGGTCCCTGGTCTTTATTATTAATAACACACAATTTTCCTAGGAATTATTATTGTCTGGATATATATATAACATGTATATGCCCAATCTGGCCAGTGGCTACTACTGCATAATCTAGAACTAGAGTAAAGAGTATATAAAAGATTCATACCTAGTCCGGCCATAAGTTCTGTTACTAATGAATATTTTTTAATGAGGCAATGTAATCTTATTAAAACTTATATGTACGAGACATATTTATGGAAGTCTCAGCAAAAAAATAAATCTATTCTAAATGACTACCTTTGGCTTTTATGCCCACGAATCTATGGATGTAGTTACTGTTTCCATGGGAAATGTAGCCTCTGCTTGCTTCAGAGATTTCTTAACCCTTCGAAACCCGGGTGGTCGTATATGACCGCGAAATGTATGGGAAAACGTATATAACGACTGGTCACGAGACACAATGTCGGCGTGTCGTTTTGAGCAGGTCATGTTCTCTAAAACTGATCATAATTTGTAGTCTAAGGGGTTCAGGCTCTAGATCTAGGCTAAATGATGGCTAGTATTCAGCTCTTATAAAATCCGGAACGTTGGTTTTGTTGGACGGTACATTTTTGAAAAGCGTATTGCTGAGAGGTTTCACAACACGATCCAAGACAGTCTTTTGATACACTTAGGCTGGAGTCTTCACTCCCTTTTCACAAAAATGAAGATTTCTCTTTAGAATTGTGTGCGTACACTTTGTCATATTGCTTGTTATAGTGCTCTTCAATCGCGAAATATTTTTCATCAGTAAAATGGATATTTTGTATCTTTCACCTGCGTATCGGGACAGAAGACGTTTTGGTCGACCCACAATCCTCAACTGTAGGGATTAATTTAGGACATGTCCTGAATATCGACGATAAATGCCGAGCTTCAGGTCTCGTTTTATTTATTACGACAGAGTCCTGGCGGGAATCTTCATTTCTCGCGATAAGGGTTTTTGTTTACTAATAGGGTTTCGGCGAAATCTGGCTTTTACAACATTAACAGCCTTCGTAGTTCTAACAGAACGCGGTCGCCTCGATTTTTCATGGTCTTTAACAGAGGAAGTGTTGGTATATCTGTCGATAGTACGATATATGAACATACGCCTGATACCAAGTTTTTGAAGTATCTTACTACAATCCTATTTTGTTATACCTCCATTCCATGTTGTAATTTGATAATAAACAAAACAGCTGGAAATCGAAAGAAGTTTTTAACACAATAAACGCATTCCAAATTCAAAATAATTAAACAGTTGATAAAAAGAAAAGTTTCCATGTAACAGTATTTATGATCAGACTAGTTATAGTAATCTCAGGTTTCTATAGTAGTTGACTGACCTGTCAATCTTGAAATTAGAGGTAAAACTGTTCCATTTAGTGTTTTTCGGGGATTAATTTTTCAAGCATATTGAAAATTCGTAGGTATCAAAATATTCCTTGGCAAACAATATTTGGTGTAAATATTCTCAGTTATAGGGTAAAATGGAGATAGTTTGAACTTAAAAGCCAATGAGATGAAAAATATGATAAGAAGTCTATCGCGCTAGCGAAGATTGGCAACTGTTGACTCTGACACAGATTATTCGATATGTTTTAATGTACACGGAATAACAGGAAAAAAATAGTTAACATTTGGGACCATTAGTCAATTTATCATTTTACATTTATCATTACTTGCGGTATGTACACATAGACGTGCGGAGATATAACAAACTTTGTTACATATTCAGTAGGCAGCTAACGAAGCTAGTGATTTTAAAGATCTATTACTTCCTTTATACACGTCGATGGCTTTTAACAGTTGATGTAAGAGAAAACATGATCTGCCGGTAAGATAAAATCCATTATGAGGATTTATACGTCTTTACTATATTTGGAGGGATGATAAACGTTAATTGGCTATGTGTGAACACATCACTATATGATTTCTTGACATGTGTACCTACACAAATATGATGAAGAAACATGAGGAAATGTTGAAAAGTGTAATATTATGTTTTTGATAAGTATCACAGTACTAATAGTATCAGCAAATAAATAACAGATAATAGGAGAAGATAAGACATTAATGTATTTTTCAATGGCACCTTTTCGAATTAGTAATAGGAAATATCACCACAATTTGCATAATATGAACAAGATTATTATTTAAAAAATGTAGTAGAATTTTCTTCTAATTGATACTAAAATTACGCTCGTACAATCCTTGCTCCTTCCCATTCTCGATTACGCTGACTCCTGTTATATTAATATTACCGAACAGCAATTAGACAAGCTTGAGCGTCTTCAAAATCTTTGTATTCGGCTCATATTTGGACTCCGCAAATATGTCCATTTCTCTGAATTTCGGTCTTGTCTCAAGTGGCTTCCTATTCGACTTCGTCGTAATCTATATATCCTTCTTCTCCTGTATATTTGAAGGAACGTTTTTCATTCCACAGTGGAACACAGGGACGTACTTTTCGCAACTCCCTTGCCTTCCGTCTTAAAACGCCATCACACTCAACCCAGTATTACACGAAATCTTTTTCGGTGCGAGCTATGCAGCTCTGGAATGCTCTGCCATTAACAATTCGAAATGCAGAAAGTATATTCAGTTTTAGAGATCGAGTTAGTGCACACTATCTTTCCTTTATCCCGTTTTAATTTCGTTCTTTTGTTAATCTAGTTGTCTTTGCTGTATAACTTTGTTAAGTGAATTAATATATAGGTATAAGTATCTGTCGTCATTATTGTTTTTGATTATTAACAAGTAATCCTCTTGTATGTTTTCTTTATACTGCGCCACCTATCTGCCTGAATTTTCTTTTTTTTCCTCTACCCTAAGGTTGTCTGGAAGAGATTGATATGCTATAAGACCGCCTTTTGTACATTAATTATATGTTAATTTCGTGTATTTTACTATTTCATGTGGTGCTGGTTTCATATTGTATTGTAGAATAACAAGGGCAGCTAGGCGACATACTGACATCGATAATTGAAAAAGATACAAAAATCATGTACAATATCTAGGTTATACGTTCTGGGAAAAATTTTTGATGTAATTAATAATACACTTTTTGATAATTATGCAAAAGTTATATATGAAATAAAAGGTAATTAAATGTACAATAAAATTTTATTTTCATTATTCGAAATGCCCTCCTCCATTTTGAATACATGCTCTTAATTGACGCGGCCAGTCAACGATCGCACCACATTTATATCTATTTCTGCCGCTGCTTTAACCAGAAATGCTTGGAGAGACTCCAAGTTCTGATGAGGTTTAGCGCAGACTTTCTCTTCCAAATGTTGCTATATCTTGTAGTCCAGTGGGCTTAAATCTGGACAAGAAGAGGGCCAGTTTTCATGCCCGATGAAATCAATTCCACGGGCGGTCAACCAGTTTTGAGTGCTTCGTGCCTTATAAGCTGGTGCAGAGTCCTGTTGGAATATCCACTGTCTGTTTTTGAACATTGTTTGAGAAAGTGGTTCTACTATGTTTGTTAGGAAGGTATTTTGGTAAATCACGGCACTGGTTTTCACACCTTTTTCACAGAAAAACATCTCAGTTAAGCCTGAATATGAGACTCCAAGCCAAATCATGATTGATGAAGGATAATGCCCTCGCTGGACCCTCGGAATACGCGCGCTCGTTTCTTCACTACTGTGGGCATACACCTTATCATTTTGTTTGTTGTAACTTTCTTCGATCGTAAAAATTTTCTCATCCGTAAACAATTTTTTTCTGTGACCTCCATTTGCGTACCGCTTCAGTAGTTGTATCGATTTTACCACCCTATTCTTTATTAAATTATCAGTTAAGAAATGACCAGTACGTCTCTTATAGGCTGCAAGTCCTAAGTCATCTTTTAAAATACGCGACGTGGTTCTAGGTGCTATCTTCATCTCCCGAGATTAAATCTTTTGCTGTCGGACAGGATTTCTTTCAATTCTTTCCCTTACTGCTTTGACCTTTTTCGTACGAACACTACGTGGACGGCCAGATCTTTTTCTGTCGCAAACAGAGGAGGTCTCATTGTACCTATTAATAGCCCGGTACACAAACATTTAACTAATACCAAGCGTATGGAGTTTTAAAAATTGCACCAGTGATTCGGTTCTCTTTATCACCCCACTCCATTTTAATATCGCAAAATATTGTACAATGTATTGGCGCTAAAATGAGAAATTTCAATGAACAATCATATAAAAATGACAGATACTAAATTCAAATGTAATATTTTGTTTATTTTTAATTGTAACAGTATTTATGCCCAGACTAAGTATATATACTATCTAATGCGCAGTGATCATATCAGCAAGTGATAATATTATTGTGCATTAATAGCCTAGTGGATAAAGAACTAGCCTATTAACCATACGATCCTTGTTCGAATCCTGGTTCAAAAACATGTGACTTATAAAAGGTTTGGTCATCCCTCTGGGTTGTGGAGATCTGACGGTAAAGATGCTGATTTTGACATGGAGCGACTCCACCATGCATTAAGAAACTGGATAACGATTATATACATGAATATATGTATGAACGGACCGAGTAATGTGGCGCTCGGTTCTGTCTGCCTACTGCCTCGCAAGTGATTTGGCGCGAAGTTATAGATAGATAGATATATGTATATATTGATTTTGACATGAAATCAAATCAACAATCAACATGTACAATACGTATATAAACATATGGCAAAAGCGGTCATAAAGGGAAATAAATTGACCCAAAGGAATTGAACATTTGCTGTTAGTCTTTGTGGGTTTCCTATTACTTACAGATCGACTTGATTTATGTGTCTTTAATAATTGAAATGGGATTGCCAAGGCCTATTATTACATGTCTGTCTTATGTGCTATCTTCCCTTTACTTCCCATTCTCCCCTATGCTACCCGCTCTCTCTTGCTTTCTGCTCTCTTTCTTTATTACGTTTCAAAACCTACTTTCTGCCGTCACGCAACTCCATTTTATAAAATCGTAGCTGTAGTATATTTTCATGCCTCATAGTCCTTCTTTCTATTTCATATACATATTTTTATTTTGTTTTTTAGTCTTTTTCCTTTTTTACACTAAGACATCTGTTGCTGGTATATTAAAAGATAAAATTTCAAACTTTAGTAAGTTACAGTAAGGGAATCACCTCTGAAGGATGACGTATCAAACAAAAAAATCTTTAAAATTAATTAGGTAATAATTGGCAGAATGATCACGTAAACAACATACAAAAAAAATACAGTCTAATTGAGAACACCTTTTTTGAAGTCGGTTAAAAAAGAAACTATACTATACCCACTTTTCCCAGGAAGTTAATTAGGTTAGGACCACATCATTTCATTTAGTATTTAGAGACCATTGTGTGCACTGTCTTTAGTTGAATCAATTTCAAGTCTTCTGATGTAAAAGCTACTGGATACGTCTCTATCTACATATGATGCGTAATTGAAGTTAAACAGACCTTTTGGCGGTTTATTGTTGTCAATAAATTGCAAACGAAAATGCGAGAGGTCGTGCGTTAATTGTAATTTAAACGTACGCGGTGCCTTATATCAAGTTAGGCTAGCTACCAAGGCGTGGCTAAGACCTTAGAGAGCGGATGTAGCAGCCTCGTTTAATCGCCACTGGAGCGATCCAGATATGGCTTAGATGATAACCGCATCTGCAAAAAGGACAAGTGAAAATAGAGTTTATGTCTTAAAATCAATACTACGTTGTACTTAAAATACTTAGCTAATACTATATCCGTGGAACTTACAATGCAATCTAACTTTCAGTCTACATAGCTTACCGTTTTGCTATCGCTTCCTTTTTTGTGTTTGTCGCTTACTACAAATTATACATTAATGACTGGCTATCGACGCCGCACCACAGGGTATCCGTTTTTACCATTTACGAACGAAACCCTAATAAAAAGAACACCGCGTGAATGAAAAGGTCAGGCGTCCGCCGCTGTGCCGAAATTAAAGTCCAAAATAATAATCATTACTGACACAATAAGGCAACAGGTTCGTATTTTGACAGCGTAAATGTCGATTCGCCGTCTGCAATCCCTCGTCCCTTGGAAAGAAAATCTTTTGCGCCATATAATATTATAATACAAGGCACCGTTACAAGTTTCCCATTTTGTTCACACTCACCAGTGCTGTGTTATTTGTTTTATTTTATACCGAAAGATAGTAGGCTAGTCACTTACTCAATTTAGAATATAAGGTGCGTTTTCGACGACTCCTTTTTATATTGCGCAGCATAAAACAAGCTGATAATGATATATTGTCATATTAACTGAATGGGCGAATTCCTCGTATTCCATAAAAAGTTTAATTATCTTCGGGGATCAGTAATGTAAAACACGTAAATAGTTGGAAGCCTTTTTATTCCCATAAGTCATATACATATCAATACAAATTATGAAACTGAACAATTGTATAAACACACCTCTGCAAAATTCATGCTTCTTGACCTATTCAATTTGGCTGTGTGTCAATGGATTAGTGTTAGAACTGTATTATGTAGATGGATTTAATGTAACTAGGCACATAAAGAATCGTCTATCGTTTATGTAATTGGCTAATTCGTTTGGACTGTGTAAAATGTTTGTGAAAGAATAAATAAAAGTTGTATTATAACTCTAGCTAACTAAAACAGGGCACATCCCTGTTTAAGCTGTGCGTTGTGGTTTAATCAAACGATGAAAGTTCATAGAAGCGCGAAAGAAGATATTATCGCAAATCTAAATCTCGAACTGTTTCTAGCTTTACTCATTCTTGCTTTTGACAAGATCGGTGACGCAGTCGTGCAGGATGTGATTTTGACACCAACGCTCGTGGGTTCGATTTCCACATAGGACAAACATCTGTATGTGTCAACATGTCTGTTTGTCTGGGATGTTTTTAAGAGAGGTAGATCGCATCAAAGCAACCCGTCTAGGGAAGTACCTCTACCTCACAGAAAACCGAAGCCAAGTAACAGCTCCCTAGAGGGTTGTTGTGTACCTGCGTGTGAGTGAGGTCACCAGTCAGCTCCTAAGGAGTAGCTGTGTAAGCAGCAGAGAAGGCATCGTGCGAGTGAGACTTAATGTATTACGAGTATTGGCATATGTTACAACTTAAAACCTATAAGTTGTAACTTGCAATCTTTCTCATTTTAATAGTTTTTCATTGTTGGGACTAATGCTTGCATTGTAGATAGCGTATTTGCTAGTAATATGACATTGTTTATATAAAGCACACAATTCACTATCATATCATCCGTGCACAAAACCAATATTTGTAGATCTTATTCTTAGACAATTATCATATAACTATTAAACATGACTTATTACTAAATATACGTTTTCGTTATCGCTATACGTTGCCCACATCGGATATTAATAAGACAACAGTTGGTTCATACTAATTGTTTACTTATTTTGATGTCAATGAAAATGATCGCCAACTTTTCGCTCACCTTGTGCGAATATGGATGTGCTTGAGTCACACAACATAATACAAGGTATATGTGAACTAATTGTTGCTACGAATTTACTTAAATTGCTTACGAGAACCGCCATTAACAGGTATAAGCATAGTTAATCATATCATACAGTTTTAAAAGAAGAATCTTCGGTATTTATGCCTATGACTTTAGCAAAATAGTCTTCTAATCAAGGTTTTTATCCGTTACATTCGAATATTAAAGTAAAATACTGTTAATTGTAACAGTGTGATTAGTTTCATATATAGAAGCTGTTTCCCCAATTATGAATATCCAGCCAAACAGGTTTTACCCAGAGAATACAGCATGGGGGTCTTTAAAAAGGACACGAAGACTTTTTAAATGGACGGTAACACGACAGTGCTCCTGGTATTGTAATTATCCATAGGCCGTAGTAACTGCTTACCATGGCAGGGCGTTCGATTGTTGTATACTTTAGTGATAGAAAAAGTCCGAATATATCAAATATGATGAAAATACTAGATGCTTAAAATAATCTCTCTTTGGGCACGCACAGTGCACGAGAAGAGAGCAGTAGCATGATAGCTTAGTTTGAAGCATGCGCCGAGTTAAATGTTTCTACGTAAAGTTATAACTTTAAAAAAAAAGCTTGTTAGGGTTCCGTGCCCAAAGGGTAAAACGGAACCCTATTACTGAGACTTCGCTGTCCGTCCGTCCGTCCGTCCGTCCGTCTGTCACCAGGCTGTATCTCGTGAACCGTGATAGTTAGATAGTTGAAATTTTCACATATGATGTATTTCTGTTGCCGCTATAATAACAAATACTAAAAAATAGAATAAAATAAATATTTAAGGGGGCTCCCATACAACAAACGTGATTTTTTTGCTGTTTTTATAGATAATGGTACGGAACCCTTCGTGCGCGAGTCCGACTCGCACTTGACCGATTATTTTAATTATAAGTCATCTTACTTTACAATACAAATACTTATTGTGGATCTGTAAATGAATGTTCTGATTTAATAAATAATTTCTAACTTATTGCGAACACATAGCGATAATTTGACGCCTCCACCTCCGTCAATTTACCGTCTATACGCAATTAATCAACGTTGATAAGACTGTGATCGAACGCATAAAACATTCATACAAATATTAAGTGTCGTACTTGCATCCATCATCCCAGAAATGGCGAAACTGAATCAGATAAAACTTTCACTGGACAAGTGGAATGATGAATTAAAGGATATGGAATTATATGTTGATCTTTTGTTAAAGAACACTATTATTATATTATTCAAATTTTATATAGTTAATTGAAATAATAATCTTTATTTTTTATTTATATATTTATTTATTATAATTGAAAGCTCGAGGGCGTCGTTGCGCGTGTCATTCTACCCGAAACGCGCAGGTTAAGTAACGTCGACGGCAGCCTGTCTATGGATGGGTTTACCTATCGTTCATATGTGCTTCGGTAGGTACCCAACGTAAAGCCGTCGGTCTCGGTTGTTGTCGATAGACGATAGTCGTTAAGCTAAGTCAGTGGCCCTCGGGCGGCTTGAAAACACTGGTCTCCGCCAATCCGCATTTGTATGCTCTAAACCCCTTCGGCATCCGCCGGAGTATGCTCTAAACCCCTTCGGTTGAAGGGAGCCCCGTATCCCTGCAGTGGGATGAGTAAGGGTTGATGTTGATGTGGTTATTATAATTATTTAATTTATTTACTCTGTCTACCCGTAAGGGAGCTGACGTGAAGAATTATATACAAACGTACAAAGAATTTATCTCTAGGGGATAGAGACCCTTTTTGAATACTATTATAATGTTTTGTCGTCCTAAAATCACCTTGCAAACCTATCAAATGTTTTTAATTTTTACTTTCTCGTCGTATTTTTATAATTTTTGCCAGATATCAGCAAAACAGCTATTGCTGAAAAAGAAATGTTCGATAAATCTTGCCAATGTGTAACCATATATTTTTATAAGTATGAAAAACATTTGCAAATTATTGTATTCGAAGGACTCATAATAATTATAATAACAAAATCAAAATATTATATATACTTAGAAGTTAAAGAGATACAAGTGCAGATCATAATGACATAAGAGGTTCCTTGTAATTCTGTTTAATCAAAGCAATACCTAAACATTATACTATATTGTCACGGTAGACTCTATTGCGTTGCCACGTTGATGGTCTAACATAAGAACTTAAGCTTATACTACTAAAACTAGCGGCATAGTCCCGCTACAATAACCTTTATTGTCAAAATTTAAAGGATGACAAATCATTCGATTGTGCGCGTGCCATTTGAATATCTTCTACTTAGAAAAAAGTAAAAACAACATTCATAATAGCTATTGTCTAGGACATAGTCTTCAAAAAATGATCTCATGCATGATAATAACAAATTGGCTTTAAACTTGACTTATTCACGTATGCCGCTATTGTTCTGGCTTTTTTTTTATTGTTTTGAAGATTTCTCTACATTCAAAAATCGAAAACCGGTCCCTAAAACCGCAATTTTGTTGGCCTGCGGTTGCCCTACTTCTTTTTTTAACGAGTAAGTGAGTAGTTGGCTTAATTTTTATGATGAAGTGTCATGATGCACTGTTACGTGGGCTCTAGGCGCTAAATAAATATAATTAAAATAATTCCGGCTCTGCGCTGTTCGAGTGATAATGTTCGTGTTCCAAGTATCTTGCTAACTTAGTGGCATAAAATTACGAGATATGGATATATATATATTTATATTTAATTACCGATAATTAGATGAACACGTTGTTAATTTATTTTCGTTTATAATATGTGAACATTCCATATGGTCATCGTCTAACGTCCATTCTCAAACGAGCACAAGGGTATCATATCATTGTTATGCTATCTGTCACAACTACACCCAATTACCAAGTTTATGGTGATACAATAATTTGTAGTAATACAATTCAGGTTCCATCTGATACATTTACCTTCGTCCCAACGCTTACTTATGGAAGCGAGAGCTGGGTATGGCAGAGAGAGCATGAAAGTAGGGTAAACGCGGTTGAAATGCGAGCGTTGCGCAAAATTTGTGGTGTAACGCTTGTAGACCGTATTCGCAATGATGAGGTTAGAGGCAGAGTTGGTCTGAAAGAGAGCGTCGGTGTTAAAATAAGAAGAGGCATGCTCCGTTGGTTCGGACATGTAGAAAGAATGCCCGATGAAAGAATGACGAAGCAGATATACAATGCAAAAGTGGAAGGATATAGGAGCCGAGGAGGGCCAAGACTTACCTATCACGATCAAATTGGTCGTGTTCTATCAGAAGGTGATGTCAGGAGCCCTAGAAACCGGCGAGCGTGCATGAAAAGAGCAATGAATGTTAAAGAAGCGAGTGAGGTGTGTAAGGATCGAGTTGCGTGGCGCTCGGTTCTCTCTGCCTACCCCGTAAGGGACTTGGCGTGAAGTTATAGATAGATAGATAATAATAATAATAATAATAATAATATAGCCATTTATTCCCAAATTAAATTACATTAAATTAACATATTTTGATTATATAATACATGCGATTTAATAAATTATACAGTTTATTTACTTATTTAACAGTTTTTGGGTACCCATTTCTGGATAAAGGCCTCCTCCATCTGGCTCCAGCTGGATCTGTTTTGGGCGAGTGTCGGCCAGGCAGGCCCCGCCACCTCAGCGATGTCGTCTCTCCAGCGTGCACGTGGGCGTCCTCGAGGGCGGTTAGTGTCCCGTGGCCACCAGTGTAGCACCCGCTCGCTCCACCGCCCGTCAGATGTGCGAGCTACATGCCCGGCCCACCTCCACTTCAATTTACAAGCGAGCATTGCCGCATCTTCTACTTTGGTCTTCTTTCTAATATCTTCGTTTTTAAGTCGGTCTCTTAGTTTTACTCCCAACATACTCCTTTCAGTTGCCCGTTGGAATACTTGTATTTTGTGAATAATGCTTCTGGTCAACGCCCATGACGATACGAAACGAACGATAGATAGATAGATAGATATAATAGTCGTTAAAACAATGATTTACTAAGCTTACAAATCAAGAGTGTTTACGTATAAATTCAAAATTGACTGAATTTTTGTAGGCGTATAGAGTAGATAATTTTGATCACTTTCTCTAAAATGTTGTAATTGAGATAATCTATTGTTATACACCCGTGTATAATTTTTGGCTTGATCTATCGTCATGTACACAAAGTTCTTCGATTCATTTAAAAAATATATATACTTGCCATGAGTATTGATTGGTTTAATGTGGAAATTATGGATTTTGTTTTTTTATATATACTTAATGATCTCCATAAAATTTATTGCAATAACTAAATCACTAAGAAGTGGTCTAGATTTATGATAAGAGAGTTAGTGACAAAACTGACACTTTTCAGATTTTAGTATTTCCACAACAGTTTTGAAGGAAACAAAATTTGGAATTTTAGCTATTCAAGAAAGCGAGAGATATATATATTCTATAAATATATATATTCTCTGAGATACACAAAATTAAAAATGTGTACTAATTGTCTTCAATTTATTGATCGAAAGTAGTTCGATATTGTTTACGTAAAATACACATACGTAATAAGTCGATGTGTCGCCCTTTTTTTAAACTTGGCTAACACACTACCATGTATCTAGTTAATACAAAATATATAACACGATATTTAAACGAATTACTTAATTGTATAATCTCATATAACGATTTTTTCAAGCTGAAAGAGAACACCGATTGTTTTACCAGAAGGAGACTTTGTACAAGAGTCGTCTGCGTCAGCGGTAGGTGAGACAGAGGTACCCCCTCTGTCTCACCTACCGCTAAGCAGCTATATTTATATAGCTGTGTTCGGGTTTGAAGGGTGAGATATGGCAGAGAAATTACTGCGTACTGTGACGAAACAGCCTTAGGTCAGAAGATTGGAAGCGCGCGAGTTGCGAGCGTCAATAGGCTGCGGTGACCGTTTACCATCTAATGCGGGCCACATGCTTGTTTGCCAATCTAGTTGTATAAAAAAAAGAGTAGATCATTACAACATCTTTAATTACAAATGTTGAAATAAAAAAAATCATGACTTCATTGAACCCAATGTCATTTAAAATTCAAATAATGATGCCGAAGATGTCTTCCATGAAGTCGATTTCACTCTTATACTTAGGAGTTCTTAAGTTTCACGTGAAAGCTTCTTCAATCTGATCTAATAAACTAGATACATACGTTTGTTAGTTGTTCCCAAATATCGATCAACATAAAAACACACACACGCCAAATTATTTATTTATTACACCAGTTTACATGAACATTTTATAAAAACAATATTTATGCATTTTATAAACCACTGAGGTTTGATCAAATCAAATGCAATGATATCACTACATCAAGACACAGTCCAAATACAGACCTACTCATTACTTATTTCATTTAATTATCGAATATGCACGAACAAGCTATATGAATCCATTGATAAATAACAGCAAATTGATTTTGTATATCCTCCATTATGGGAACACAATATTTTTAAGCATATTAGGTATGTTTTATCTACTCAGTTATGGGATCAACTAACAAATTAGTGTCAACAAGTATATGAGATTTCAATATCCGGACCTTTCTCTTGATTATACTTTGGGTGAATTCGAACACTATTCCTGTTTATTTAATTAATGGAGGATATTGTGTGTTACATTTACCAACAAGCATTATGACTTTAATTATAATTGGTAAATTTAATTAGGTTGAGAAGGATGTTTCCTACAACATAATCAAGGTTGTACGCAACGGTAATATATAAGAAGCAGGATCCGTAATGAGAATGACCAACAATTGGATTTATCGATGTAATGTAGTTTGCATGAGGCAGCGGCGAGGCGCGAGAGGGGCGCGCAGGCGTGGCCGGCGCCGGCCGCTCTCCTTGACTTCAGCGTCAAACATCGCATGATCTCTGGTACGTACAGTGACATAATAGTTTTGATACTTGAATTATACTTTTTGTATAACATTCAGAAGGTAAGCAAGCATACTGCTACCCTGATGTGATCACTTTAGAGTTGATGATAGATCATGTCTTACTTTCGACACTAGAGCAACACTCTTCAAGAGCAATATGGAAACTTTAACTAACTCGCAACAATACACCAATTCTCCAAAAGAATCTTGTATAAGGGAGAGGTACTGGTTCTATTTCCTTTTCATTAAAGCCCCATTTGCAAATCAGTAAAGTTTAACACCACCACGGCAAAGTAAAATGATTTTAATTCTTAAGCCATGTTGTAACTTAAGTTTAAGGTAATCTTGAGCTACATGCCGACACTCATGTTATTGCATTTATTTAGTCTGGAAGACTTAACGAACCTACTAGGGTTTAAAAACGTAGGGGACATTTGGCTTCTGAAGACAAACCGATAAGAATTTAATCCGAACAGCTCGGTAATACATCTTGGTCAAATAAGTAATTAATATTAGTTAGTCATGGTTAAAAGTTTGGATACTGTTGCAAGTATCAGTATGATAGGGTACAATATTCCTGCACGCATTCCTTAGTGACATACAAACACACGCAACTCTATTTTATTGACATTCATGTTTGTTATGTGAATGTTTGTGATAAAATATTTATTATTACAAATATCTAGTTTTAAAGTTGAGTAAAAAGTAAGTGTTCAGGCAGTTTACATGCAAGTGGTGTGCACGGCATCGTAACACGTTCTTTGTAGTATAACTAGTGTACTAATATTAACATACATTATTGTAAAGTATCAAGAGTGTTTGCTTATAGTATATCGCGGTGAATGTGGCTCTGTACTGGACGCGGGCGCGGTGATAACGCTATGCGCCGTTATCAGAACTGGCGGGTAGAGCTGCGAACTGGAGCTTTGAGCAGTGCAGGCTGTTGTGTGCACTTTTAACCAGATTTTACTACTCAAATATCTTTTTACTTACGTAAAGTTCACTTTACTCGTGTTTTAATGGAACGACCCAATTTATAATATTATTATGTAAAAATTACACTCACAATACCTTCTCAGTCGCTTTTCTCCATCGGTTACCTGTGTTCTTTTATAAAACCTTGTGAGACTACTACCAAAATAATATATAAGTACTTTGCTTTTTACATTATGTATTTGGGGTGTAAATAGTCCCTGGTTACATATAGAGGTAATGCCAACCTCATCTGCATATAGTACCCCAGCCAGAAAAGGACAAAATTAACAATTGGTAAAAGTGAGATAAATGTGAATGGGCAGCGTTTTTTAAACATAGCCCAATTAGAGATGTACCTACGTTTACGATTGTACATACTTCCACTTTACAGAAGATTGTAATAAAATAGCACATCATTATTAGCAATTAGTTTTCAAATAATATAATTATTATCAGTATGTAATATCTATAATTAAATATTCCTTTTGGCTGCAATAGTTTATTCCACCCCAACGTATTTACAAATCTTTCAATTACTTAGATGTTGAATGTCCTTCCTACTTTCCTTTATTTAGTATTATAATAATATATACATGTCAGAACGTAAATGTAATGATCGTCAGGTGGCTTGTTGTTCACGGCGAATAAAGCGAAATACCAGCGTAGTTAATCTTCTCAATATTTAATCAGCCAATTACCACAATACTTTTAACAAAAGTTATGCTTAGATCGTAGATTACAACGGATTCAAAATGCGGTGGACGCGACACGTGCGATTGGCTCCATTGCTCGATTCGTAATGCGTTTCCAATGACGGTATCACATCTTGACATTTTTGACAACTGACCACAACCGACATTTCGAGTAAACCATAACAAACACAACCGGTGTTGCCAATCCAACGATGTCGATTCCACCCAAGCGCCGACTTGACATTTTGATCCGTTATTATTAAAACTAGCATCACGGGGATTGATTTCTTCCGGGCTTCGTCGCAGAGGTAGCAACACCATATTGATATGGTGTTGCTACCTCTGCGACATACATATCCTATTTATTGACATAATAATTTTCTGTGCAAATATGAAATTGCATGTACATATATATTTTCTAACTCCACAAATTATTTTTATGATCCATTTACGATTAGTCTAAAGTATAAGAGAGTGGCTATGAATGGCTACCAAGGTTCAAGGATTCGATTTCCGTGTAACACTTTGTGTGCATGAACATATCTAGTTGTAAGGAGTGTTGTGTATCATAATATTATCAATTCAACCCCATAAAGACACTAGTTTGCGCTTTCACCGCTGAGGAAACCCCTTTTGCTGTGGTTTCTTAATTCCAGAATACACCTACCAGAATACAAATCACAAGTCAGACAACACATGGAGTACTGTAGTCACCTTTGGGTGGGCGCACCTGGATACTAGCTAGGATCTTTTCATTAGGTTCAGAGACGAGCTGTGAGAATTGTCGGCGATCCTGAGCTTACAGACGGTATTGAGCCCTACGTTTATGGCGAGATTTTGCCTCACTTTGTTCTTCCGATTGTACAACGGGTTGTATTCTGAAGAATTGTTTGATGTGATGCTAACAGGTTTTTTGACAACCGCACCACTGGCTGACGGCGGGTAGTTCACCCTCACACACTGGAACCACAATAGTTGTGCACTGTGCGGTTCCATAGAAGTTATCTTCCGATAACTCTCAAGTTGTAGAATGAACTCCCAGCCTTTCTAAAAATGTTTATAACAGAACTGATAAATATTATCTGACTAATAAATGTGCCCCGAAATGATTCAACAGATGCATTCATATATTTTTACTTTTATCACATGGCATTGCTATTGTTGCACCGCTATAATGACATAGGTTTATTGTTATATCTATTATGATATATAATACGACTTAAAAAGATTTAAAAACTAGCAGGTTTCCTCAGGCATTTCATTTTCGCCACTGGTCATTTCCGGAATGCTGATAGATTGAAAAAAAAATTAACACTGTAGTTAGTTAGATGTTATTTAATAAATATAAACGTGTGTCAGTAACTGCGATGTTTCCATATTATATATCTTTTATTTTTTCCTATCGATGCAGAAGATATTTATTAAATCATAGCATGTCTGTATGTTGAGCACGTGTCATGCAAATAAATATTTTTGAACAAACTATACAACACTATCTAGTCCTGAACTGAACTGAAGCCTGCTTACTTTTTTACGTGATATACGTGAATACTTTTTTTAGTGCTTACATGCTTATAATACCTATGTAGTATTAATACCTCTCATATAGTATATATTCTGTACTAATTGCTAGTTTAATTCCTGTTAATTCCTGCGTGTATAGTACAACGCTTTTCAAATAAAGCGTTTACGTATTCATTCGCATTTATGTTATGTTAAGTAAGTAAGTAATGTATAAGGTCCATTGCACTAAATGCCGTAATCCTTAAATAAACACGATTTATTTGACATATCCGCCAATAATAAAACTAACGAACATTTGAATAGGCTGCGAATAATAACTAGCTGAATGTTGTGAGTGAATGGAATAAATTTGAGTGTTTATGTAAGATTTTGTCGTATCTGTCGATGAATTTTATTTCTATCGAATTTAATTTACCTATCTATTCATGTTTTATGTTGTCATGCATGGTGTGCTGTATAATTCAATGGTAGCCATGGTGTGACTCTTATACGTATGTATTAAAATATATGTACGATTTATATACCTATATATCACTCGTGCGTAGCAACCATGCTGATCTTTTATGTTATGTCTGGTAGAACTGATGTGAAGCAGTTACCTTAGTCTACAATCGCCTACAACATAACGAGTATCTTATTGAGTATCAAGACATATTTGTGTAATTATCTCCTTTTTCTTAGAGTTATCCCGTTTCCTAGTTCATTAGGAGTGCCAAGGTTCGCTACTTAAGTCTTAGAATTTGGTAAAAATATTAGTTATTAATCAGACCTCCACAATCCAAAAGGAACCAGACCTTTCTTGGGTAAATACCACATCTTTCGAATTATAATTCCTTGCACGCGTAAGTATCCCCAATTTGTACGCGTAAGTATCATCTTTTCCTTCATCGTCAAGCCAGTAATAATTACGAATACATACATAAATCTTCAAAACACGAATTTAGTGCTACATTCTAGGATTTGTACTGGAGACCAGTTGAATATGGCCGTTCTTTATCCACTGGACTATCACTGCTCTTCTATATATTATATATTTCATGTTCATACTTCTAAATATAATATTTTTATAAATACATCACACTATTAAGATCCAATGCTTAACGTTAATTAATTCATATTAGGTGACATAAATATGACTTTATATAAGCATGGGCTATAAAATATGGAATATCATTAATTAGTAAATAGCAATGTAGTATCATTGTGCAATCAAAGCATGCTTCTATGCGAATACCTCGACAGACCTCTGAAAAAACTTGACAGCAATAAAACAATTATCTCCCTAAGTGTCCACTTCGTTATTTTATAATTATCTAATTAGTGCTTAACGTAGAGTATGTCATGATACTGTTGGTTGGATTTGACGTCTATGGAGTATGAATGAATAGACCTATACATTATTCTTATTCTTTTATCAGTCTTTTTTTCCAATTTAAGTTAATTTTTTGACCAATTTACATTCCAACCTACTCTAGGTTGAAATATAAATTGGTCAAAAACTATTTTATATTATGGTCAACGTCAACCCTTAGCTAAGTGGCGCTGATGAAAGCGAGGTAAGGCACAGCGATATCACATGAGTCATCATCCAAACAGAGCACAATAACGAGCAAAATTTGTATTTATTATCACAGAGTTGATACTTGTCGCGCGTAAAATTAATGCGACGTGATGATGAGCTCGGTGACGCAACGGTTAGGTAGGTTCGGTTAACGCTACTTTGTTAAACACCAACGCTCGTGGGTTTCATTCTCACACAGGACAAACATTTGTGTACATGAACATGTCTGTTTGTTTCGGTCCGGATGTTTTTAAGAGAGGACATCAAGGCAGCCCGTCTGCGGCCTTTACGTCACAGAAAACTACAGCAAAATAACTACCCTTTGGTTGGTTGTTGTGTTTCTAGTTCTAGTGGGTGAAGTCACTAGAAAAGTCCTGAAGAGTTGCATGAAAAGTCGCGGAACGTACATGGGGGTGATTAGGTTGCTCAACGAAACGAAGGACCTGAATTATTTTTTGGACGTCAATGTTCCGGCCACTCTGTATATATCATTTTGATTTATTTGTGTATATGTACACATATTTAGGTGTATATGATAATTTAAGTAAATATGTATTTCATATAATTACTTTGTCTTCCTTAAGTTATACCCTGCGCCGCTCTATTTTATTTCTTCTTTACCCTAAAGTTATCTGGAAGAGATCACATCACGAAGTTGTACTAATAGTTTCTTATTTTTGTTATTATGTAATTTTTTTTTAAAGCAATTAAAGTGTATTAGTGCGAAGGCTTTTTAGAAATTTAAGTTATGAAATGCAAAAGCCTTTGTTAAAGTATTACAATCTGTACGCATAATATAATTATTTTATCAAGTTGATAAAACTGAGGTAGCCTCAGTATATAAAGATGTATCATAAATATAACACGTATTCTAGTACGAGCTACCTTCCGCATTGTACCAATATTAATTGGATAACTCATTAATATCCGACGCAACGTAAGCGATACGACAGCGTCGTTGCCACGAATATGTTGATACGCACCACAAAGTTGTGCTTGTAATACTCGTAGATTTTTAAAACTCTAAAAGGTCCCAAAAATAATTTTCACATTTTGGGCAAGCGGAATTAGTTATAAAACATTACAAACAAACCTCTTAACAGAATTCTGAATACCTATACTTCACACAGGCTTTAAATTGTTCTTCTAATATTTAAAAGTCAATGTGTGTATAGTCAATGTGTGTGAAAACGGCTGGACCGATTTTAATGAAATTTTCAACCCATTTTCGGATTAGACCAGCGGGTGAACTTGGGTAGCGTTCGGATCACCTATAAGAAGCCAGGGCGTACATATAATGTTAGCGCAATAAGATTAATAATCTATTTTAAAGGTTACATCGAGATACATATTTCAGAAGGACTTATTTACTTTACTTACCACCTCAAACTAGAAAACTCTTAGCAAAGTTACTCACTAGAGCAGGACTGATGAATTGGGCAGAGAAGTCATGTCAGGCAGGCTCTTACACTATACTTTTGTTTAGTACGTTTTTTATACTACTAATGTGGCCCACAAGGGGTATTACTTTTGCGTTGCCGCGCCTAAAATTATTAAAAGCTGAGGTTAGTAATAATTCTAAAGATTATCTAAGAGATGCAGGCATTTATAAGTGGAAGTAGATGGCTACATCCACTTATGGCTTACGCTAATGAATAAAGATAGCTTGATCTCGTAAGTAGTTGTTCCATGATACATTTATCTATTAGCAATTTAGGATAAATACAAGATGAAGATTAAATAAATTGAGCAGTAATCTTACCATAAGATACCCTTTTAAAGTCCCTGCCTGATTAAATAAAATTACTTACTTAACATTCAATTGCGTCGATCTCGTTCCAAGCTCGTTACGCATTCGTCGCGCGATTTATAAACCCACCAACTTGACGATGGATGGTCCAATTATGTGCATTCATATTCATCAAGCAAGTAATTCAACTATAATTATAAGGGAAGAGCAGATCAGTTTAGTTGGTAAATAAGGAAACTATGAGTGTATGGAGATTTCCTATACTTATAGTTTGTCTAAACATAACTTAATTTGTTAATGTCGATTAAAATCGTTATACTGACTGATTAAATGTACGAGTATAAATAAATATGGCGGTAAATATTAACATTAACTAAAAAATAAATTACCAGTCAAGAGGGACTGTAATTTGAATGAATTTTGCTGCAAACCTATTAGTTAAGTTGATCGTGTTTTGCTAATAAATAAATAAAGCCTACTCTTTCGTATTAAATTCGTTAGCTTAGGTATCAGAATATAGCGGTTACATGAAAAATTCCACCTAAATTAAATATTTAAGAAATAGTCTATTGCAATACTGCATCTAATACCAACCTCGCTGATAACGCAACAACTCCTCATTGGCTTCAACATATTCACCCACGAAAACACAACAACCCTCCATGAATTCGAACAAAATATTGTTTATACAAGGTAATTACGACATGACTTTAAATAATAGCTTCTTGTGTGTTAATCATTTGTATGAGACATGGCTACTGATCAGCGAAACTCATGAGGACGGTAATCAAATATAAGAGGGGATGCATCTGACAAAGCCAACTACTGCCTAATTTCATTGGCAATCATCATCGCCAAAGTACTCTACAATTTGCTTTAAAGATATCATGACTGTCATGTGTGTGTATACAAAAAGAAGTATCCCGCTGTATGCTGCTAGTAGTATATCTTCACGCCAAGTCCCTAACGGGGTAGGTATGCTGCTTATTTAGATATTTCGAAGGCATTTAATCTGGTTAGTTATCTGTTATACTTTGGACCAAATTACGCAACACTAAAGTACTGCTAGAGCTGATACGTGTCTTTAAATATTGGTACGATCATCAGACTGACCAGGACTTAGGCACAGTTTTGTGATGAGTACATGATGGAGAGTGGAGTGAGACAGGTCTAACTGACTTCGCCGATATTCCTCAACTTGTGCTTAAATCCTCGCAGGAGCAATGTGGGATGTTCAAATGAAGACCGTTTTAATAATACAGATTAATCTATATTTTAATTTATTATAATAAAACCTTCATTCCATTTACGAAGTACCACTACCACTCTCTACAACTTACTCTGTAGGTTTCAGTTGTATAAAGAGGAAAAATAGTAAGACAGGGAAAATAATAGATATAATATATTATATGATTAATCTCTCGGATACTATTAATATAATACAGGCTGTGATTACTGTGTAGTTTTTGAACATTCGCAATACAAAAAGTATCGCTTACGCGTTGCCATCCCCGTTGATAGTATAGATAGAACTGATAAGCTTTCACTTTCCAGTAACCTCACAAACTCACTCATCTCACTCACTTAGTCACTCGAAAGAACATGATATCCCTCCATACAGAGTGTTGTCATTTGACTGCGGTCATTTGTGAGGTGGAGGTATTTCCCTCGTCAGGCTGTTTAAACGTGCTCTACCTCTGTTCCATCAAATCTTTGTAGTACGTTTGCACGCTGTTTCACACGTTTGCACGTTCAGGTGAGGTACCCGTGATTGTAAAGATGATAAAGAGCCACTTAACTCTCAAGGTAGTTCATTTCATTTTCAATAAAATGGTAATTATTGTGGGGGAGGCACAGCAGAGAACCCGTATACCAGCAGTCCATCCCACTGCTGAATATTTCTAGCAAAGTTGCGGGTTGATTACCGTACCAAGGGAATCGAATAAAGTGATATTTTCTAGTCCTATAAGTTGTGTATATCGGTGAGCACGTATATAACATAAAAAAACGATATATCCTGAGCAATTTTTTAGAATTTAGGTGAATCGTTCTTTTCAATTCACCCGATGTCATGACTAGCAATCAATTTTCTCAGAATATTTACTTGCTTTGTAGCAAACAATTAGTTTTTACGTCTAGTCAAGCCAGCAATGTACGTTATTCTGCCTACGTTATTGTAACCGCAATTCACAGTAGCCGTCCCGGTATTCAAATAAAGAATACTATGAAAAGGTAATGGTGGTAAATAAAATAGTGAAGAGACATTACGGGCTTGCACATTTCCATTTTCACAAATGTCAGTGAGCCACGCTTAGTAATACAAATAGTAAGAACAAATTAAATGTTAGCTGTCCGAATAGATGGTCCCTGATAAGAATACTAAATCACTTCCTTAAATACTTCGACTTGAAACTAGAGTTGTTATATTTGATGTGAAGTAAGATAATGTCTGCTGCCACAATAAAAATATTAGAGTTAAAAATATTAGAATAATAATAACAAATACTTCTAAGGCTCTCATAGCCTTCAACTTCGGTCATACGAGTCTTGTATACGATCTATGTATTGCACTTTTGTCCGTAGATAGATGCTTGTCAGATGTGCACGGCACATCATTCAATTCTATTTCAATTCAATTCATTCATCAAGTTTACGAGTATATTTACCGTATTGAGAGGATACAGAAAAGATTTCAGTGGTATATTTCATTTCGATGTAGAAATTATATTCTAAATTACATTGAACAACGTTAAAAACACCTCGTATCCATCCCGTTACCGGTGAACGATGATGAATGACTGTCTTGGCTTACGTATGCGACATAGCGAATGGCAGGGTAGACTGTCCTGAGCTAATAAGTAATAAAAAACTGAGGTTGCCATCAAGAGCGAAAGGAAAGCCAAAACTTCTCTATGTTTCATCCACTAACATCAACTACAGAAATAATTAATTTTTCGTAAGAGCATCCAAAAATTTTAATATGTTGCCAATAGTAGCAAACTTGGATCTCTACAATACGCGCGTATCTGAATTGTAGTGATCACTAACCAAAATGTTTCTCTCTTATTATTTCTTTGTATTTTATAAATGCTTTTTTATACCAATGGATTTAAATTCGTTATAATATATAAAAACTTTTAATTGACCATCACTATTATAAGAAATACCGAAAAAAATTAGTTGCTAGTTCTGCCTGTTTTTAAATATGTTACTGATGTGCAGTTCAAAAATATATTGCAATAGAAGAGAAATGTATCAGGCAATTTATTCTAGAATCGAATACAATGTAGGTACAACAAAAGATCTATCAATCCCAGCAAGCTGATGTATCGGCATACGCAAATCATTTCTACTTCTGAGATTATCTCTAAATTTTGTATACCATTACATATTTATGTGAACATATTATTTTTTATAAATGTACTGAGAGGTAACATCGAGAATATTTATTCTTTTCAACAGTTCCCTATAGCCTATTGTTATATATATGTACTCTCTATTGTAAGACAAAAATGTTTCAATGTCAACCGCATTTCCCCAAGACACTTTCCTATACCTTTCCTTACTGTACCATTGTACTATAGTACTGTACCTACCATAGTACCTAATGCTGTTAAAGTCTGTCCGTCAATAATCTGATTCCCTAACTGAATATATAGTGGAGTTGAGCTCACGGGCAAGTTTATTTGTACGGCGTATCCAGTGCTATTTGAAGGCTACTACAGTTATAAGAAATGCTGTATCATTCGCATAATCTGATTTATTATTCTCAGTGAGATCTTCGAAATTTGGAAGACAAAATTTGGTACATTTGTAATACTAAATTTGTACATTTGGCGTTAGCTGACTTAACAAAAGATTGTATGTGAACTAGTTTAGAATAGTAGGCACAACAACATTGACAATATTTTCACACCGACGTTATAAATTAAAGAGGTATCATGTACGAGCAAATGATACTACGAGTACATCTGCAATTTTCTACACTACGTAAATTACGAGTATATCATTCACATACACTAAAATAAAAAGAGATGCAAAATAAAACGCTGAGGTATCTCGATATGTGAAAACTTTTACATTTACCTCCAAGTAGTCATTAGACTTAAGTTCATTTTTGTCTGCATTCAATTCATACCTATATAAGATGCAAACAAACATCTTTAATTTTTCATTCGTACTCCCGTTTCAGGGACATCACGTCATCCTGTAGGGTTACTCTGGAAATCAGTTCCGATAAATTGGATAGGCTTTGATTTTAATTAAATAATTTGAGTCTATTGTCTAGTTAGACATTAGTAACAATAGACAATTCCGTATTTACAAAATGAAAACTTTGACGTTGGAATTGGATTGTTATTGGAATTAGCGGCAAGAGAACCCCACAGTTCGCTCGTCGGGAGTTGTTATCTGACTGCTATCTTCAGTATACTGGAAGTAATTATTCAATCTACGTCTTTTTTGATACATCCTTATTGTTAGTTCGCAAGGTGCACTATCAATAATTGAGGTTAAGTTTCGCTTGAAAGATAATGGTAGGACACTTACATCCTATAAAGAAACCCATCACTGATCGTGTGGAGTTGTTTATTTATCCGCACTACTAAGTTGATTTGGGTGTGCCACCCCGTATCTGTACATCAACTCGGCATCAGTATAATTACTATAATACTACGCCATGCGATTACCAATTCAAAACAACCTACACCTAATCTGCATACTAAAGCTGCAGCTATAGGGACGCGCAGCGAACCGCCATTCTTAAAGAGGCGAATTGAAATGCCGGTCAAAAATGACGCAGCTTGTTCATTTTTGAATGAATTATTTAATAATGATTAATAATCGAAATTCTACCATGAATTTTTTATTGTTTTTAAATGTATTTCTTTAGAGATCGTTATAAGCTACTAAAGAAAAAAAAATCGGTTGACAAACTGAAAAAAATATCGGCCAAGTGCGAGTCGGACTCGCGGACGAAGTGTTCCGTACCATTATCTATAAAAACGGTAACAAAAAACACGTTGTTGTATGGGAGCCCCCCTTAAATATTTGTTTTATTTTAATTTAATTATTTATTCTTATAGTGAATATGCAACTAAATATTCTGTAAATATTTTAAGCGTCTACCCGTTGCCGTTATCAATATCGAGCATAAATGAGCAAAAAAATCACGTTTGTTGTATGGGAGCCCCCTTAAATATTTACTTTATTCTATTTTTTAGTATTTGTTGTAATAGCGACAACAGAAATACATCATCTGTGAAAATTTCAACTGTCTAACTATCACGGTTCATGAGATACAGCCTGGTGACAGACGGACGGAGGTATTGTGGACACGGCCGTGCGTTTTACGTGAATATGTCTTCATAACGGGTAAACGGAAGTAAGTTATACTAAAACGAAATTATATGCTGCAGCAAAATGATCGGTGTATCACAGTCCTAACTCAATGTAATTAATTCTTTGATTCTCTAGCTATCGATTGGATAAAGGACCAGTCTATTTAGAACCGATAATTCGTGAAAGGAATCCTGGCCAGGACATGTACCACTAAAGTCGTGTTTTCGGATTTATGTACACATTTGTAATTATCACTTCTCTGATGGTGAAGGAAAACATCATGGTGAAGGAAACCACCTAACCTAACAAAGGTCTGGTTTTAACTTTGAGCTGCGTAATCAGTAATTGCGCCAAATCCTTAGGCTTGGGTAGCAGATCCTTCCAATCCCAAAAGGATTATTAAACGGAATATTGCTAGGAAGAAGACTATCTAAAATAAGAAACTAAAATATGATATGGTTATAAATATTTATAACACTAACAAAGTTATGAAAAATAAAAAAGACTACGATATTCAAAATAGATAAAGGGATTATTTTGCGAAAGTGAACATTACATGCGATTTGGCCTAACCTGCTTTATGTGCTTCTGCCACTAATTAATCCACAGCCATATGGTGGGCAATCGCGGAGACCACCACATAGCAGCATCTACTACAAGCATGTACTAAGGGTGATTGCCGGCCGGCGCTAGTTTAAATAAATAAATATTGTCGGACAAATTACACAGCGCCACCTAGCCCCAAAGTAAGCGAAGCTTGTGTTATGGGTACTTGACAACTGATAAACATACGTAAATACATTTTTTTTTTGTAAATACATACTTATTATACATAGAAAATACCCAGACCAATACAAACAGACATGTTCATGCACACAAATGTTTGTACTGTGTGGGAATCGAACCCACGAGCGTTGGTGTCAAAGTAGCGTAACAGCGCGTTTCACCACTGCGCCACCGAGCTCGTCCGTTTCAGTTTGTATGAACTAATTGGCAGCGAAAGTACACAAATAAGGTTTTTATATTTATTTTATACTAGAGTGCCCCTCGCGTGGACTATCGTTCAAAAGATTTATCCATAATGATGAGTTTAGTCTTATACTATATTTAGTGTTACTTCAAAAGGTAAAAAGAAAACCTTATTAGAGCCCCCAACAGTTTATATAGCAACGCTGTACCGTGAGTCCCGCTTCCGCTTATTGCCCCGTTTTCTATAATCACAACCTTAACTTATTCAGATATCAGCGGATCATCAAGACAGCTTGCCTTATTTGTAATTACGCGTGTTACTTCATTTAGCAGTTCAGCAATAAACGTCAATAATTATCACAGTTTCCTATATATTAAACGTACGCTAATAATCATTATTAATAGAAAAAAATATGAACCATTGATTTTATAAAACAACTCATTAATAACCGTAAGATTATAACTCGAAATTCACAGAGTAGGTATTACTAAAAAAATCTCTTATTATATTTTATTTTGCATGATAATATTAGGAATTATTCCTTGTACCTATTCTATAGTTTTAGATATTTTACGAATGGGATACGTGGATAATCTGGTTCAAGTAAAAGTAAAATAAGCGCATACGAAACTATTAAGATATTATTACCTTTAATTAATTAGAATGCTGTTACATTTAAATAGTAAGTAACTGCGCTAATGCCGTAAATTATTATGCATCTAACTACTCTCTCTGCCTACCCCGCAAGGGACTTGGCGTGAAGATATACATACATATATACATACATGTATCTAACTATTTACAAATAAATAGTACATACATCTGATGACATCTCAACCAAGCCAACTTGTTCTGATACGCAACGATACAGTTTATCTGTGTAGAATTAATGTATATTATTATAAGTATATAAAAAAGTAACTTCAATAAAAAAAATGTTTTTATATTTACATTAATAATCGATTAAAATGAAAATGTCTCAATTATTTCTCTATTAGCATAATTTTATTACACCTCGGTGACTATTATAAATTGGTTAATCTTATGTTAATATGAGATTTAAAATAAGATTTATCATAACATCCTAGTAGCATGACAATGTGAAAATATAGAAACGAATTACATGTCGCTTTTTCAAGTTTCACAGATCTCTAGGCTTTCATTACTATTTCTTTTTTTTATGCAACGTCGGGAGACCTATAAATACGGCCCACCTGATGTAAAGCGGTTACCGTAAGCTATTAACACTTGCAACATATTAAGTACCACTCGCGCGATGCCACCTGTGCTGCTAACGCTGCAACTCCTTAGGAGCTTACTGGTTACCTCCCTGACACGCAGAAATACAACAACCCTCGAGGGAGTTTTGACTGAGTTCTTCTTTGAGATGGAAGTACCTCCCACTCTCCAGACAAGCTACTTAATACGCCATACTGTTCTTAGAGATTGCTTATGAATCGCGTAGGTCGCATACTCTAGATTTTTGCCTCATAATACACATTTAAATTAGCAACAATATTAAAACACTACAAAAAGTGTAATAGGGGCGCGTCAGTTCCTCACCTGAGGGAACGAAGATTTCGCAGTTCCCATCGCCGCCGAATCTGTTTTGCCCTTAGGCGTCCTACAAAGCAGCAAACAAAATAACATCGATGTATTCATTACCTCACTTGTAAATGCCTGTTCAGTGTGAAATTATATTCAATTTATCAGAGAATACAGTACGTTGCAATTACGTGATTAATAAAACACTATTCTCAGATCGGAAATGTATCGTAGGGCGTCTCCTGTTCTACATCAAAGACGAGTACTCATATTTCTGAAGAATGTTAGCACCTGATACGCATGAGATGTATTCCGTAAGAGCTCCAAGGCTGTACAGTATCGTCGTCGACAGGCGATCCGTGGTGTCGTGTTTCGGAGACGACGATCGACTTACCCATCGACCGATCACGAGCCTAGAATGTCAACGCACTTGTATCGAACTAATTAGCTAAGTTTACACTAGCACCAAACGCACACGTTTCGAAATAGTTCACACTTTGTTGTTGTCTGCGACCATGGAACATTTCAGTTAATTAGAATTACTAACAGATATAAAGAGACATAGAATGAGCAAGTGATGCGAAGAGCATTAATAGCCTAGTGGATAAAAAAACGACTTTGTGACTAACACATCCCCAGTTCTAATCCAAAAAAATATGTTTCGTATGACGTGTTACCTTACGGCAGACGGCAGTCGCTCCATGTAAAAAACGATATCTTCGCCAAATCCTTAGACTTAGGTAGCGGACCCGCCAATCCTACGAAATAGGAAAACTGGATAACGATAAGAAGAAGAAAAATAAGAAGATAAAGATGCATAGTATCTTTGTAAAATGGCTTCGGTAGCGGCCCTGTTAATCTCAATAGATTAGGAAATGCTAAGAAACCTTATACTCTTTGAAAGGATATACCTTCAGATTGGTCCCATAAAAAAAGGTTTTAAATCAATACAACTACAAAAATTTTTCATTCAGTGGTGTTCATGATCACATTATTTTATACCACTAATATGGCAAACAAGCGTACTGCCTACCTAATTGTAAGCAGTTAACGTAACATTAAACTAAGTAAAGACATTTGCAACACAATGGGTGCTACTCGTGCTAATAAAATGCTATGTGAAATCCTCTTCACGCCCATTATGTGTTTACTTCAAGCCTACTAATCTCTTCTTCTTGAAGAGCTCCCGCTGCAGTGCCTTCAGAAACTCTCGGCTGAGAGTTTATTTCGGAAGAAAACTTCTCTGTAACCGCACACTACGCAGTCATTGCAGTTCTAGTGTGTGAGGGTGAACTCCCCACCGTCGGCGAGCGGTGTGGTTGTAAAAACAAACTGTCGGCATCATATCGAATAACTCTTCAGTACACAACCCGTTGTACAATAGAACACACAAACGAAGGCAATATCTCTCTACTTTAGGGCTCAATACAATAATTCTCACAGATCGTCTCTGAACCGAATCAAATGGTCCTAGCTGGTATCCAGGTGCCCCCAACTAAAGGTAAATGTACGATCTGACTTGAGACTTACACAATATAAGTCTTTGCCCCGCACTGAAGTGCTGCTTTGCTCTATGGAGCACGCCTGTTTGGGGCGCCAGTTTGACCTTCTCCACCAAGTGACTTCGGTATTGAACATTGCTGAAGATGTCGACACCGAGAATCCCAATGCTATCTCTAATAGGAGACGGTAAGAAGTGTATTCTGGAATTAAGAACCACAGCAAATAGGGGTTTCTTTGCGGTGAACGCGCAAGCTTGTGTCTTGAAAAAAACAAATCTACTAAACTTATTCCAATTTAACCCCATTAAATTGGAATAAGTTTAGCAGATTTTTTTTAAGTTTAACTAAGCAGTTAAATATTTTAGTTATATTACCCCCAATTTTAGACCCAACACTACTCGTACTTTTAGCATTTTTTCTTAGAAGACGTTTTTTGTGTATTCTTATAAAGTGATAGTTAGATATGTAAAACTAAAAGAATATGGAATAATTGACTTTTGTTTCACGTCTTTTTATTACTTCACATTTAAAAAAAGTGTTGCTGTTTTACAACAAACCCATTTTTATAAACTTCCAAATATTTATCAATTAACAGTGTATGAAATAATATGACACCTGTAATTTTTTGGTCGATCATCACTCAAAAAAAATATATTAATGGAAAATGGTGCATAAACGATAGTTTACCATTTTTCTAAACACAAAAAGTGTAATATTTGAATTATATGTGACACTCGAAACACAAAATCCTTACAGAGTAATATCTACTCTTTATGACTCTCTAGTAGTCAAATAAGTTTTTCACGACTTCCTTAATGTGGCCTGTCACTTAACACAACACAACCCCTGGCGTTACTCATAAGATTGCGTTAATCCAAAAACAATATTCATACAGTAGTAACACATCAGACGTGAGAATACTCTTGCACATATAGATAATTAGAAAAAAAATAACAAGACCACGCAATCGTATTGATGCAATGTTCCTCGCATGTCACATCGCATTTAACAAAAACTGAGCACAAAGTTTTTACGTGGCGTGGAGAAATTCGCATTGTGTTGGGTTACGCCGTTTAGTGTAATTCCGATACGTCGAATGATTGTGCATTATTGCACCGGGCTGTGGGCGTCAACACGCAATGTTCAGCAGGCTCGCCATGCTAATGTTTTGCATACACTTGAATGATATAATGTATTAGAAATCTTATTGACTTGTGTGAGCTTTATATTGCATTACCCATATCAAATTCAAGAAAAGCAGTAATAGCGCTGTGGATAAGGGACCGCCCTATTGACCAACTGGCCCCCGGTTCAAATCCTGGCACGTACCACTATATTTGTGTAGGTATACTAGTCGTCGCCTAGTGGTCGAAGTGTTCCGGGTGATCTAATCAGACCACTAGCTTATGACATATATACTGAATAACGGTAACTGCGGAACTCGGCGGGTTAAGAGATAGGAACGGTGTGATAGAAACATTTTATGCTGAAGCCGAATCTGAAGTCAAAATTCGTATATTCGAAAAAAACGCACACACAGACAAACGCACAGACACACATATAGATTTCATATAGGAATGGTGTTCCTGAAAATACTATGAAAGAAGACACAAAAAAAGAAATCAAGAATAGTATTTTTATATATTTTACAAATATTTTACAAAAACCAAGCGATAAAAAAAATGTTGTCAATTGAACTTTAGATACATATTAAATTCAAAACTTCTCTGTAAACGATATTTTTTTGTAAAAACTCTTTCATCGTTTGGTAAATGTCCGTGACCTTTATATTAGGCTTTCAATTGAATGCGAAGAAAACCAAGATAATGGAATTTGAAAGAGAGACAATCAGAACGAACACTAGGATTACGATTGATGATTTAGTGTTGGAGCAAGTGAATGGGATTGTATATCATGGAAGCGCTTTTAGCAGCAATGGAAGGTACACCGCTGATGTGGAGAGACGAGTGAGTGCAGGGAACAATGGACCGTTGGGTAAACTTCTAGGCAGCCGAAATCTAACCCAGAAGGCACAGCTCGCTGTACACAACACGGTGCTAATCCGAACGCTAACTTATGGAACTGAGAGCTAGGTACGGCAAAGAGAGCATGAAACTAGAATAAATGCGGACGAGATGAGATTATTGCGCAAAATTTGTGGCATAATGCTTGCTGATCACGTTCGTAATGACGACGTGAGATAGAGTTGGTCTGAAAGAGAGTGTCAGTGTAAAGATAAGAAAAGGCATGCAATGCAAATGCATGGAAATGTAAAAAGATTGCAGGACGAATTAATGCGAACCAGATATACAATGTGGAAGGATGTAGGTGCCATGGAAGATCGAAACTAACCTTCTATGACCAAATTGGTCGTGTTTTCTCAGAAGGCGATATCAGGAGCCCCAGGAGCCGGCGAGTGTGCATGAAAAGAGCTATGAATGTTAGAGAAGCGAGTAAAGTATGTAAAGACCACGTCTTATGGCGCTCGGTTCTCTCTGCCTATCCCGCAAGGGACCTGGCGTGAAGATATACATACATACATACCGTTATATTCGAAAATACAAAATCTCGAACCGTCGAATGATCGAACTTTACTTGCTGCGACGTATAACTAATAACTATAAAGCACAAATATCTATTACGCAAACTATGACTATGATATTATCATAATTATGATTATTTTTGACATTCAGTAAAACAAAAAGACTAAACACCAATAATATTAATCTCTTCTCAACTTGACTACAGAATTCAACCATTTATTTTAGATTACATTCATTCGTTGGGAAAGACAAAGGCCGAGCCATGCAGCCATCGTCTTTAGTCTTTTTAATTCTAAATGTTCCAGCTTCGGGAACCCTACTCTGGAAGGGTTCCTAGACCTTATGCTGAAGTTTAAATACCACCCGTAAAACGACAGTGATTTGTACAAGGTTTTGTAACCTTGTACAAATCAACCTTGTAAAAATCACTAATTTTAGATTAAAACGTTATTTTGCGACAGAAAAATTTACATCCAATTTCATATAACTTGCTTTGTATGCTTCCACCATCAATTAGTTTATGTGAACTAGCGCTGGCCGCCACCGACCCCCCACCGCTAGTAGATGCATGCGTACACGAGGCATCCTGAGGCGCTGTAGATGTCAGTTGATGGATTAACATGCTACGCATAACAAATCAATCTATCTATCTAGGGGGTGAGTGAAAAGATATTGAATAAAGGAATTGCTATTAAATATCTACTGTAGACGTGACCGCAGCAGCCATTGGAGTAGCGGCATGCATCTACTAATGTAGTGTGTGGGTGCCAGTCGGCACTAGTTCGCATTTTTTGTTTATGCAACCTTGGGAGACGTACAAGCATACGCTCCACCTGAAGTAAAGTGGTTAACGTAGCCTTGAACCCTTGTAACACATTAAGTATAACTCGCGCGATGCCACTTTTGCTACTACACAACTACTCCTTAGGAACTTATTGGTGACCTCACTCACTCGACTTAACAATCATCCAGAGAGTTGTTATTTGACTGCGAATTTCTGTGAAGTGGAGGTACTTCCCTAAACCGGCTACTTGAGTGCGCCCTACCTCTCTTAAGAACTCCCAGACCAAGACAAACGAATATGTACTATGCAGAGACAATCAGAACGAACACTAGGATTACGATTGATGATTTAGTGTTGGAGCAAGTGAATGGGATTGTATATCATGGAAGCGCTTTTAGCAGCAATGGAAGGTACACCGCTGATGTGGAGAGACGAGTGAGTGCAGGGAACAATGGACCGTTGGGTAAACTTCTAGGCAGCCGAAATCTAACCCAGAAGGCACAGCTCGCTGTACACAACACGGTGCTAATCCGAACGCTAACTTATGGAACTGAGAGCTAGGTACGGCAAAGAGAGCATGAAACTAGAATAAATGCGGACGAGATGAGATTATTGCGCAAAATTTGTGGCATAATGCTTGCTGATCACGTTCGTAATGACGACGTGAGATAGAGTTGGTCTGAAAGAGAGTGTCAGTGTAAAGATAAGAAAAGGCATGCAATGCAAATGCATGGAAATGTAAAAAGATTGCAGGACGAATTAATGCGAACCAGATATACAATGTGGAAGGATGTAGGTGCCATGGAAGATCGAAACTAACCTTCTATGACCAAATTGGTCGTGTTTTCTCAGAAGGCGATATCAGGAGCCCCAGGAGCCGGCGAGTGTGCATGAAAAGAGCTATGAATGTTAGAGAAGCGAGTAAAGTATGTAAAGACCACGTCTTATGGCGCTCGGTTCTCTCTGCCTATCCCGCAAGGGACCTGGCGTGAAGATATACATACATACATACCGTTATATTCGAAAATACAAAATCTCGAACCGTCGAATGATCGAACTTTACTTGCTGCGACGTATAACTAATAACTATAAAGCACAAATATCTATTACGCAAACTATGACTATGATATTATCATAATTATGATTATTTTTGACATTCAGTAAAACAAAAAGACTAAACACCAATAATATTAATCTCTTCTCAACTTGACTACAGAATTCAACCATTTATTTTAGATTACATTCATTCGTTGGGAAAGACAAAGGCCGAGCCATGCAGCCATCGTCTTTAGTCTTTTTAATTCTAAATGTTCCAGCTTCGGGAACCCTACTCTGGAAGGGTTCCTAGACCTTATGCTGAAGTTTAAATACCACCCGTAAAACGACAGTGATTTGTACAAGGTTTTGTAACCTTGTACAAATCAACCTTGTAAAAATCACTAATTTTAGATTAAAACGTTATTTTGCGACAGAAAAATTTACATCCAATTTCATATAACTTGCTTTGTATGCTTCCACCATCAATTAGTTTATGTGAACTAGCGCTGGCCGCCACCGACCCCCCACCGCTAGTAGATGCATGCGTACACGAGGCATCCTGAGGCGCTGTAGATGTCAGTTGATGGATTAACATGCTACGCATAACAAATCAATCTATCTATCTAGGGGGTGAGTGAAAAGATATTGAATAAAGGAATTGCTATTAAATATCTACTGTAGACGTGACCGCAGCAGCCATTGGAGTAGCGGCATGCATCTACTAATGTAGTGTGTGGGTGCCAGTCGGCACTAGTTCGCATTTTTTGTTTATGCAACCTTGGGAGACGTACAAGCATACGCTCCACCTGAAGTAAAGTGGTTAACGTAGCCTTGAACCCTTGTAACACATTAAGTATAACTCGCGCGATGCCACTTTTGCTACTACACAACTACTCCTTAGGAACTTATTGGTGACCTCACTCACTCGACTTAACAATCATCCAGAGAGTTGTTATTTGACTGCGAATTTCTGTGAAGTGGAGGTACTTCCCTAAACCGGCTACTTGAGTGCGCCCTACCTCTCTTAAGAACTCCCAGACCAAGACAAACGAATATGTACTATGCACACAAATGTCCTGTGTGGGAATCGAAACCACAAGCGTTGGTGTTAATATAGCGTTTCTAACCACTGCCCGGTGCTCGAGGCGAGTTCGTCAATCGTATGAACTAATTGGTGGCAGAAGAACGCAAAATACAAGCAATTTGATCTTACTACTTTGTGTGCTTACGCCACCGATTTGTTTATGTGAACTTAATGCCTGCCACTACCGTTAGTAGATGCATGCTGTTGTTGCCATGGCTACTGCTGTTGTTCTAACAACTAATATCTACTGCGCCTGAGGACGTCTCATCGAGAGGTGAAACACGTATCACAGAGACGACCGGAGTAGTCAGGGTCGTAGTGGTGGAAGGCGCATACGGTTTATGTTTCAAATGCCGGTCATTCGCCGAGACGGCCGCAGCAGCCGAGGCAGAAACGTCCAGAGCAGTTATGGTAGCGGTGGCATACGTCTACTAACGGTGGGTGTTAGGGACTAATCGATAGCGGAACACACAAAGAAGTTTAGATCAAATTACCCGTAAATTTGACTTTCTCAAAATAAACCTTGAATCTATTTATTTGAATACAAAATAGTTAGATCAAATTGCATACAAAATCTTCTCTTCTCTAGGAATTCATTGTTACCGTACCTGTACCTAGTACCTGGCAAAAGGTTCACTAAGGAAAGACTGTTTCGTAGATTCTGGCGAAAAGGAAAATCTTTTACCATTTAAGTGAGCTTTGAGTATAAAGATTAGATTATACAAACCACTTATATCCAGCAATTGCCAGTTGTAATCTAAATAGTATTACATTTAAACCGCTAACTGCATTTAGTAGGCACTAATACTGATAATCAACCCCTGTACACTACAATTTCTCAATTGTTGAAAATTTAATACTGCTGTGTTATCAGACGTACAGACGCCGCAACAAGTCTAGAGGCAATGGTAATTAAGCTGGATGCAAATGACTGCAGCACCTCGTTGCCCGCCATATCTCTGTGCTCGGGGCTCGTTCCCGCGCTAATGTTCGATCACATTGCTCGCTTCCAATCATAGTGGTTGTGTTACAGTGGAGGCACTTGTAATATTTATTTTAAAAGAATGATAATAAATAATAATAAATATTGTCGGACAAATTACACAGCGCCATCTAGCCCCAAAGTAAGCGAAGCTTGTGTTATGGGTACTAGACAACTGATAAACACAAGTAAATATTTTTTTTTTTTGTAAATACATACTTATTGTACATAGAAAATATATAGATAATAATAGATAGATTGATAGAATGATAGTCATGCTATAAGTGAAAACTATCAGTTCCTTATTATATACGATGTTAATTATTATACCACGATGTAACATTTCTTCGGTCTAACGTGGTTTCGATTAATATCCAATACGTAAGAAAGTGGTACTATCCAGGACGCGCCGGGCCAATCAGGAACTATTGTCGTTTATTGCGGTCACTACCTGGTCTCCCTCATTGGCTAGCTCAACTTGACCTGGTCTATTTTTTTATAAGTCACTTATTTAGCAAACAAGTAGATTACTAGAAGCAGCACTCGTACACTGCCTCCAGTAGAACCACCTTAAGTTCTTTTTTAGGTGGGTCCAGATGGGTTTTCGTCGAAGAAACCCATCTGGATACACAGCAAGCGACCATAGTGAAATTCATTCTTCACTATAAGTATATAGTAGTAAAATTACTTTGCTTGTGCACTCTGCACTGAAAGTAATTTAGTATATACTGTAATTCATTCATAATAGTAATTAAAAGCAAATTAATTATCAAATTATTTTTCAAAATACTCTCAAACTATCCCTCACTACAGATATGAACTTTAATAGTTGATAAAATAATTGACGATAAACGATCTTCCACCATGGTTTTAAAAAAAAATTCTAAATTTAAACAAATTTAAATTTAGAATTTATTTTTTTAATACAAACTGGTGTTTGTTTCCTTTCTGTCTGTAGCCAGGAGAGCAGAATTTACAGCCAAGCTCATGTTTAATTAACGAACATGGAAATAATAATCTTTCAAATAACGTAAACAGAAATAACAATAAAAAAGCTGGTATGATGTGAAAATACCACGCTGCGATCACTTCTCTCTACCTACCCTGTACGGGGCTTAGGGTAAAAATAGATAGAAATAATCATTTTATTTAATGTTCATAATTTTGTCGTAAACTAAATTTAGAATTCAAATTCAAATCTTTTATTTCTCTCTCTACAATATCAGGCTTAGGTGCTATGAGAACAGTAACAAATACCTAAAAGATAAATAAATAAGAACAATAAAAATAAAAGCATACAAACGACGTAACAGGATATTTTTGGAAAACTACGTTTTGAATGCATTTGGAAGCTTTCTGATGCTAATCAATAACACAAAGTATTTAGTTCAGAGGCGAGCTATGAGAATTGTCGACGATCCTAAGCTTGCACACTCCTAAGTATTGCTTCAGAACATGACTCTTAACGTAGCCAAGAACTGCTTCTACAACGAGTTACGTTTAATTGATTCGACCGATTTTTTTTTAGCATCGCAGTATTATTTTAGCTGCAATGTAGTAGTTGAAACATAGACTTGAGGTTGGTTGACTGACACCACTGTGGCAACACTCGCGCTCCGTGATCCGTGACGCCTGCGGATATGTTTGACATTAACTCGAAATAAACATTGATGATTCGCCATTTCCATGTTTATGCTACATGCCCCTTAGACTTTCTACCAACTTGTTTAAGATGGGTCATAGTTATTGAGTATCACACTACTTTAGCTTAGCACCCAAAAAAGATAAAAAACAGAGGAACATAGCAAATAAATCGAAGTCCATGACACTTGTTGCAGCCTGTTTGGCCTGCCCTAAACTGACCCTCGAAAAAGTATGCTTTAGTTCTAGGCTGGATGGAAGACTGGGGTATGTTGGCATCTTATCATAGGATATTGTTCCGGCAGGTCACCTTTAGAATAACTAGCTAGCAAGCTCCAATTAATCCTAGGAACCAGTGCCTGGCCCGCACGGGATATTCATTGCGAAGCTGTGCGTGATATCCATGTAAATAAATTAATATTTCCACATATATTAGACAGCGTCATCAGTTTCAAACTAATCAAACAATTCTGTGGGTGCTAGGTACCTGAAAAGCATACGTAGATAACGTTTTTTTTTGTTTGTAAATATACACCAATAATATGTTAACAAACAGATATGTTTGTTCATGTGTTTATTTTGTGGGAATTGATCAAAGATTTTCGTTAATTATCGCAACCATTGGACTAGACAAGGTTCATAAAATATAGTATCCATGGCTCGTATTGCACCTCCAATGGCCCGAAAGTCGAAAGCGATCGAAATGACAAATCGTGGTAGTTTTACAGACAGGATTGCTACTCTGATCGAAGACTCATCGCCAATGTCTTCTACCCCTGCCTGGCTATCTAGAATGCGTTGGTTAATCTGTTTTACACAATATTTTGAACCAATAACTTTGATAACATAATAATAAACACAGCGTATGAGCATTTACTAATGTTCAGAAACTGTTACTCGTTAAAATCAAAAATCATTATAATAAAAAATAATTAGTTAAAGATTTTTATATGAACGGATCTTTATCGCTTGGCGAAATGAAATTATCTACAACATATGAAATTTACATTTTGAAAATTACATTTTCATATGTTGTAGATAAATATATATATATATATATATATATATATATATATATTTCGACGGAACAAAATTTAAGCGTTACCCCACCACGTCTATCGCAGTACGTCTAATAACCCCGCTCGTTACTGGCTTCATTTCCCTAGGTTTGTTTATAGCCGCGTATATCAGCGGCAGGAAGTCTTACTTACGAAGACCTACTGACAACGCGCTCACTGTTAGCGGGAGTGGCCTACGAATGACAGGTGCTGTACTGGTGATGTAAAAAGTTCGTTCGAAGTTAAAAAGAAACGCATGAATCCGATCATTCAATATTAATCCTTATATATAAATAAATATGTAATTGTGCATATACAAATATGTTAGTATATATATGTATATATATCTAAATATATAAATCGTCGTTTCGTTGTAATACTGGGGTAGTTTAAAAAGAAAAATAATAGGACAAATCATAGAAGGGGCAAGACGGATACTTCAACATCAAAATGGTTAATCAAGTTGTTACTTGTAAAAAATAATTATTTAACCTTACTTACAGGTTTGTAAGTAGAGAAAATTCAATAATTATTTTTTAAAATATGTGATTTTAATAACTCTAACCGTAAATCATTTATAAATGCAAGTGGTGAAATCAAGAAAAAAGTAAGTGCCATGAATCTTTATTCATACTAGCTCATGATCCGTGAATGTGAAATAAATCACATTTTGATGTGTCGACAGCTATTCTATCAGTTCGCTGTTGATATGTAAGTAAAAATTGAGACTGAACGATTGACATACATCCGTTTGTACCAACAGCAGCTCAAATCTGAAGAATATATACAGTTCTGTGATGCTTTGCTTAGGATTTACGCACTGTTGCCATGTGAAATATAGGCACTGCTTGGTCCAGAGGGCGTCTCGTTTCGAGCCGGCTATGTCCTCTAGAACTGACCATAATTTGTAGTCTAAGGGGTTTAGATCTGTACTAGACGAGGGCCAGTCCTCAGTTTTTATAAAATCCGGAACGTTGGTTTCGATCCAGGGTTGGGTAGTTCGTACCTAGTGTCCAGATGCAGCGTCATACTGGAAAGTCCACGGTACACTTTTGAAAAGTGTATTGCTGAGAGGTTTCACATCACGATCCAAGACAGTCTCTTAATACACTTTGGTTGAACACTTCACTCCTTTTTCACAAAAATGAAGCTTTGTGACTCCTTTATAAGACACACCCTACCAAACCATTATAGGCGCAGGATGACCACGTACCTTTCTGATCACTTGGATGGCTTGTTTAGAACTGTGTGCGTACACTTCGTCATTTTGCATATTGTAGTGCACTTCAATCTAAAATTTTCATCAGTAAAGTGAATATTTTGTGCCTTTCATCTTCGTATCACAAGGGGAAGGCGTTTTGATAGTACGATGTCGATAGTACGATATACGAACATATGGCTGATACCAAGCTTTTGAAGTGTCTTAAATATGAACGACTCCATACCCATTTTGTGCAAGACAATCACTACAATCCTATTTTTTTTAACAACTTTTGTAATTTGATAAATACAAAAAAAATATGTAAAACGACGGGAAATCGAAAGAAGTTTTTTATATAATAAACGGTAAAAGTGATGGCAAATGTAGAAAGTAGACTGCTTAGACGCTCTGAGGAATTCCTGTTGCAAGCGTTTTGATTACCACTTTTCATCACGTGTGCGTTATTCTTGTATACCTCCCTTCGTTGTATAAAAAATATATTTGGTAATTATGTAAAGAAAAGGTACAATAATCGCCAGGTAGTAAGTAATTTCCCTCGTCTTGTATGAGTAAATGATAAAAAATGTTACTGTATGAAATTTAAACTCGAATAGTAACATATAAATCAATTATTTTAATAACTAAAACCATGCCTATATATGGGTCCCTCCATTGCCTTCGCTTTTCACGTTATAAAACGAAACATTGACATTATCTATGAAATGAGATTGGTACCTTTAAAACAACAAACGTATCTTTTTCTAATCTTTTATTAACATTACAAACAGGAAAAGGCAAAACTAGCTATCAATCAATGTCTTCACGCCTAGTCCCTAGTGAGGTAGGCCGGGAGAACAAAGCGCCTCATGACACTGTCCTTACACACGGCACTCGTTTCTTTGTTATTCATGCATTAGATGGTAATAGAGTTACAATTATTAAAAGTATCATAACTGGACCGCTTCCCATTAATAATTAATAAGTTACGTCTCTGAGAACAGTTTGTAATTTTAAAGTGCAAATTTCGTTTGTTTAAAATTACTCTACTATTGCATACCAAAAAGACTTTTCTGTCTATATCTTCAAGGAAAGTCCCTTGCAAGGTAGGCAGAGGAAACTGAGCACTACATGACTCGGTGCTTACGCACCTCATTCGTTTCTTTAATATTCATAGTCTTTTTCGTGCACACTTACCGGTTGCTAGGGCTTCTGACTCCACCTTCTGATGTCATACGGACAATTTGTTCCTAATTAAATAGGCGAGATGTTAGTTCTATGTACTTTCATTCTCTTTCGGCCAAATATACATTAACGTTAGGATTAACATCGCGTAGTGTAAAGCGAGCTCTACCTTGTGGGTCAAGTTGCCGGTAAACCAAAATTTTTTCCCAACGCTCCATTCACATTAGCGGTGTACCTTAAATCATTGTTAAAACTGCATCTAAAATATGAAAACATGCTCTGTTGTTCCAACATCATCAATCCTAATTCTCGCGTTAGTTATGATTTTTTCTCTTTCAAATACCTTAATTATCTTTGTTTTCTTCGCATTTATTTCTAAAGCTTTATCTATATAATTATTACTAGTGTTTGCAGTTCAGATGGTGTGCTTGCATATTTGTTTTAGCACGATATCGTCTGCAAACCAGCATTCGTAGATCTTATTCTATGTACACAATTATCAAAATACAGATGAAATAGCTGACCCAACAGTATGCAACCCTGTCTATCCCCAATGTTGACGTTAAATCAAGACAGCAGTTCACGCTCATACATACTGCATAATCCTCATTAATAGACTGTACGCAGTAGGGCACCATCTATTGCGTATCTCGGCCAGTTATCCGAAAGTTCCCTTTGCATAACCCTTTCAATCAGTTTGTTAAGATCCGCAAAACGACTGAAATTCTTCTTAATACATAATTTGCTAGTTATTTATTTAATCTTAATACTGCGTATTAGAATATTGCCTACATAGATTTTTAAGAAAATCGGTTTTAAATTTTTACATCATAGCAAAATCTATATAGGGTAAGTTTGTGGTGAGCAGGCATATAATAAAATAAAATATCTGATTACATTAATTCTAATCTATTACAATTAACAAAATCGACTTAAGAAGGGAACATTATGGATACCTGCAACACCAAGGGCATCTTGACTTAGCTACCTTGTAAAAACCTATTCACGTACTCGTACATTTTGAAGAACTTCATGGTGTTATTCTCCTGAGAATACCTTGGCAGGGAGATCTTTATAAAAGTTATTCCCGTTACCGTTGTCTGCATAGCAATTAATGCCATCAATAATGATAATATATAATCTATGCAATCAAGACAGAGGGCATAAAACTGCTTTTAAGAATTGGGTTTAGTCCATTCGATAAAATCTTTGAAAACAAAATGCGATGTCGCAATGGTGCGCCTTTTCTATATATCTAAGCTGACAGTCCTATATCAAGCTAAAAATCCTAACACCTAAATTTGAGTTCCAATTACCAGAAAGTTGTAGAACCATGGCGAAAGACATTTTGACGCTAAAGACGTGAACTTGCAGATATGCATGGATGCACGTATTTATTAGATTCTCCACATCTTTTAAAAGATATTTTGTATTTATTAGTGGCGACGTTATTAATTGCTTGCTCAATCATCACCATTTGCCATACCCTTTACAAAACTTGCACTTCAGTCAATGACAAAAAATATGCAAGTAAGGATAACCTGTTCTATTTAGTGCCAAAATCTATCAAAAGTAAAAAGTAGTAACAATCATAATCATCTTGAAATCTTTTATAACCTGTTTACCGTCGATCGACTCGTATGCTCCATTACTTAAGCAGTAATATAAAAAGAATCTTAATCAAACATCTGAAGAGTTTTGATCGCGCATGTACAATCAGACTTCACGGCGTTCTTAATGGCGGGAAGTGGTGCACAAATTAAAATGCACCCGCATCTGACGGACGTCACTGATAGGTTACTATTCCACAGTGAAAGTAATATTAGGTAGCTATAGTTAAATGAAATACTTTATATTGTTTCTTCACTGGTTGTATAGCGTTTTAATAATAACTGGTTGTATAGAGTTTTAAAAATAAAATAAATCAGATATTTACCTTAACTATTTTAAGTTAACATTTAATAATCCGACATTCGCCAGCAAAAATAATTTCCATTCAATAAAGAGTAAAATTTTCAAAGTCGACACTGATGCTAAATTAAAACTTTTCCGAACATTTGTCTGTGGCATTGTAAATGATTATTCATAAAAAATATAATAATTATGGTACAGAATTTGATTTAATTAATACATAAACAGACAGAAAATAATACAGCAACTTGGTGAAATAATAATAATATATTTATAAAAATATTATTACTGCTTTTTTATTTTGATAGATTATGGTACTAAATAGAACAGGTTATCCTTACTTGCATATTTTATAATTTGATCCCGCAGGGCAGCTTGTGGCGAGCTGTTAGTGCGTAACGACACCACGGGTACCCGAGTGCTCCAGAGAGTCGATCAGGGCCTTCGTCTCCGGCGTGTCTTCGTCTCTCAGCTTTGGCTTTTCTTCATTGGCCGTCCAGAGAGGAGTCGATAGAGCATATTGCTATATCAGGTAATATGCCCTAGGGGTGGAAGTGTTAAAGGGCATAACGCCGCGAGTAACTTTGGAGAAAGCGCAGCACACCTCTCGACACCCCTAAGTCACTCACACCGGTGTTGCCCCCGGCCGACTTTCCCTGACATTTCGGGGGTCCACCCAGTGAGTGGCAAGCCACCGCCTGCCAAAAGTAACAGTCAGATATGATCTGCAATAACCCGTACCAATAATCCCTCCAGACCTCATTACAATAGACTAATCATTTCCTACACATTCGCAATAGTCCCAATACCTGCCGTGACCTGCTCATAGATATATGGTTCTATCTATGGTTGGACTCGCGCAAGAAGGGTTCCGTACTATTATCTATAAAAACAGCAAAAAAATCACGTTTGTTGTATGGGAGCCTCCCTTAAATATTTGTTTTATTTTAATTTAATTATTTATTCTTAAAGTGAATATATAACTAAATATTCTGTAAATATTTCAAACGTCTACCTGTTGTCGTTATCAATATCAATCAAAAATTACCAAAAAATTCACGTTTGTTGTATGGGAGCCCCCTTAAATATTGATTTTATTCTATTTTTTACTAAAACACAAATTTAATGGTACATGCTCAGTATTCGAACTGGGGATCAGTTGGTTGCTAGGTCAGTGCTTTAGCGAAAGTATTAGTGATAGCTAAGTGGGTATTATCACTCGGTTCCATTAAAACGTATTCTACAATTTTGAATTCTCAACTATTTTTACCTAGTACCTCTTGTATAAAACAGTCATGAATTAAGCGTAAATACGTCACAAAGCAATACCTTTTGCGTGAATAACTTCATCAGTGAAGAGTTATGGCTTGTTACCTGTAATACTTTTGTCAGCTTGTCTATTTGACTGCGATAGTCTTGATTTAGATGTATTCTCGTACTTACTTCCTGTGACGACGGACGTGCACCGCCATTGACAGTTAGTTTAACGTTTAAATTACCATAATTAATTTAACTAAGCCCTCGTTGATTTATGTTCTAGATGTCTCGAGAATTACAGCGCGATGAAAGGGCTGTCGATGTTTAGTTTAGATAATTTTAGAATTTAGCAAGTTATAATTACCAAGGTCTAAATATACCAGTTATACGTTATTTAACTTACTTCAAAAAGGAGGTGTTACATGTGTACATTCAGTAATTTTTAGTTCTATTACGTTGAGTTGAGTGTTCTGTGTATTGAAGTTATGTTTCATATTTAAAATGTGTATCTACACATTCGCAAGCCGTGTACTGCGCCTGTTATAATCAATCATTTTCTCGTCCTTCATTTTAATAGCTGAACAGCGATATTGACATAATTTGTAATCGATGAAAAAAATTGTGAGGTTTCTGGAAACTCACCGATGATCTAAACTCACACACAAGTTTCGTTGGAGTTGCTAGTTGGCCACATAAGTTAACATAGCATATGCACGTCCCGTGCATAGTGAAGTAACATCATAAGCCCGACTTACTAAGGCCTAAACCTAAGGCTGATCGATGAGAGCAGCGAATGCCTAATGTATAAAGAACTAACCGCTCGACGAGCTCGATGGCGCTATGGTGAAACGCGCTGTTACGCTACTTTGACACCAACGCTCGTGGGTTCGATTCCCACACAGTACAAACATTTGTGTGCATGAACATGTCTGTTTGTATTGGTCTGGATATTTACTATGTATAATAAGTACGTATTTACAAAAAAAAAATGTATTTACGTATGTTTATCAGTTGTCTAGTACCCATAACACAAGCTTAGCTTAATTTGTCCGACAATATTTAAAAAAAAAACCCTGTTAACTGACTCGTCTTAGTTCGAATCCTGTAGGGTTACTCTGGAAACAAATTCCGACAACTCGGTATTGGAATTAAGTTCTTGAATCACGACAAGAATCCCAGATTAGTTTAATCGTCATCCCCGATTGTTTGTTTAGGCACTAATAATAAGATGCAATAGCATGTTGACCAAATTATAGTCGGAATTATGAAATATTACCGAAAACTTTGACATTGGAATTGGATTAACTTTGGAATTAGTATCAAGAGTAACCCTACTGGTGTGGGCATACATAAATACGAGAGGTCAAAGCGACTTTTGTAACATTCTTATGACGTATGTAATAAGAGTTATAATCGTGTGCTGTACACTGACAATTTTATTTTTCGCCGTGCATTAAATCCTCTCTATTCTGATGTCAGTTTCAACTTGATTTGTTACGTGCAACAATGGTTCTATTACATTTTCAAATAGCGGCATTTTTTTAAAGAGTAGTGAAAAATTCCAGGTAGCAATATCCTAAGTCTCATATGACATACACGGAACAACAATATTGTATGAAATTGTCATCCCATTCAAATCACAGTTCAATTTCCATTTCAATGAGTCTCGTGTGACATACGCGGAACAATAATGTTATATGAAATTGTCATTCTAGTGGAAATATAGAGTCCTAAGTTCAGTTAAATTCAGGTCTTAGTTCATTGGATGTTTAGTAGCGTGTAAAAATTAAAAGCATTGCGCCTCGACCACATGCAAATTAATGAGGCGACAGAGAAACACGTAAGGTACAGTTGTGCTGGTAAACACACTCTGGCGTCTCGGTGGCGCAGTGGTGAAACGCGTTGTTACGCTACTTTGACACCAACGCTCGTGGGTTCGATTCCCACACAATACAAATATTTGTGTGCATGAACATGTCTGTTTGTCTTGGTCTGGGTATTTTCTATGTATAATAAGTATGTATTTACAAAAAAAAATGTATTCACGTATGTTTATCAGTTGTCTAGTACCCATAACACAAGCTTCGCTTACTTTGGCGCTAGATGGTGCTGTGTAATTTGTGAGACAATATTAAAAAAAAAAAATTAAAAAAAAAACAAAATAATCTAAATTAGTGCTCACATAAGCAACATCAGTCCACATCCTACTCATAGCCGGGATACGGCTCTCTCATGATCTGTAGGGGTTAAAAGTATACTCCGCCACACTGCTCATTTGTGAGTTGGCGGAGGCCAGTATTTTTGAACACCACAAATGCCATCGAATTAGCTTAATGACTGATAACAATCGAAAACTGCTAGATACTAGCCGGAACTAATATCATATGTAAATACTTTTTTGGTACGTACGGTTAGCGTTGAAAAGTATACATACGCGAGAACGCTAATATCTTGAAGTACGTAAAGCGATGGGAGCCATTATGCATCATTCCGATAATAACACACAGTCATTGACTCCTATAGTTTTTTATACCATTAAAATTGAAAACAAGCATACGGCTCGCCTATAAGCAGTTACCGTAGCCTATGGACAGTTTTACAACTTCAGGGGTGCCACACGGTGCGTCGCTGACCCTAAAACAGTTTATTGTTATCAATTTTAAGACAAGGTATAATTAGGTTTAAAATAATTTTAACAATAGTATTCTAGACTGAAAAACAACGAAAGAAGAAATGCCAAAAGAATAATGGCAATATAGGTATTTTTCAATTGAAATAATGGCAATATAGGTATTTTTCAATTGAAATAATGGCAATATAGGTATTTTTCAATATAGGTATTTTACAATAAATGTTTGTCAGTATAACAGTACAATTATAACGATGACGTTAAATTATAAACTGCTGAAATATTTTCAAACATTTGTCAGTCAGATATTCAACGATTCTGCAATAAACCATTTTACGAAGAGTATTTTTGATGTGCCTTTTATAGATTTTGTCAGAAAAGGGCAGAACTGTTTCACACAATTTATTACATACAGAGTCGAATACGATTTACGATTAAAAGATCTAGCAGTCCTAGAAATTTTGATGAATTGGACATTTGTATCTTATATTTGCTGATAAAAATTTTAAAACCACTTTATACTTTTACTAACACATATTATATTTTATTTTTATACTGAGAGGTAACAGTGCGGATATTTATTTCTTTGAACAGTTCCCTTAGTGATTCCCTGGACCCCATGTTATAAAAATTGTTTCAATATTCTGCTTACTTTTCCGGACTTCACCAATATCGCTTATTTTATCACTCACTCCCTTAATTCATCTCCACATGTAGTTTTTTGTGCTCCTGAAAGAGAATTTACAACTGAATGTGTCACTTTTTCATTCTACACATATCCAATCAAATTAAACAATTTTAATAAAATAACATTCAAATTAAACGTATTTTTGAGCTGCGCAACAAAAATACGTGTTCTATCTTGCATACTGATATGCCTACATATTTACGACTATATTAGTACCTACGTAAAAACTAGTAACGACAAATTCAAAATATTTTCGTTTACACGAATACATTTGACCTGACCTATTTAGCTTTTTCATATTTTTAGTAATCCAAGTATCGAGTATTTTAACCAACTACTGTAGCTTGCTCGGTGATGTGACGGTTAAGTTTTATAATATGTAACACTAATTATTAATTACTATCAATAAAAAACAATACACAAATGAGTATTACACAAAAAAAATCCTTGAAGTCAGTTTCATTGTATTTTCTATGGATTCGGATTTCCCCATTATGTTCCAATAAAAAAAAGACCTGTATAATTGAAAACTTTAAGACTAGTCTCAATATTTTATTTACGTATATTAATTTAATAGCCATACCACGCGAACGAAGTCACGAGTGTTGTTATATTACTAGTTGAAGAAAAGGGAGTATTAAAAGCGATACTAATTTAATAGGTCTATTTTACAAAATATAATAAATATAAAAAAAAGGGTTCACTTTAAGTTCGGCTAAATAAGGTCTTTAAGAACTCGCGCTTTAATTTGTCTAACCGGTATATCACTGATAGAATCACTGGTGGGTGTACTAAGTGGCCGCCGGCTATAGTGGTCGACGACTGTAGACGGCAGGTTAGCGTGCTAGCCAGCACGCAGATCCAGACGTAGAAGTTGTTGGTAATGGTGGGGACCGCCTTACGGACCAACACCGCAGCGGTATCTTTGTCAGCCGCCGTAGTCCACAACAGGGGCTGCAGGTATTATAATTTTTAGATTAGTTAGATGTCCGGAAATTATCGAGTTTGGAAAATGTAGTAATATCCCGAGGGTTCACCACGTAGCCCTCAGCAGGAGGCTGGTGGTCTCAGACGTGGTGCACTGAATCTCTACTTCTCGAAAGCTTCCTCCAGACTGACTTGTTTTCTGTTTTCCGACACAAAAATGTAATATTTTAAAATTTTGAATTACAAATCAATATTTTTGACAAATTGTCATAGACTAAACAGAGCATGCAAAGAAAAGATTCTATGTAAATCATTAAATAAGGTTGTAACATTACAGTGTACGCTATATAAAATTATTTAAAAAAACTGATAAAATTTAAACTTTTCTATTAACAAGGCGATTTTATTAAGGTTATCCTAAATAGGTACTAATTTTAATTAAGCCGATTTCTTATTACCAACATAAAAAAAGTACTATTTTTGACGAAGTGTACATCAGGATTAAATGGTATGCTAGCGGTTGTGCCAACATATCGTAACAACAAATCGAGCACATTAGCGCCCAAGGTGTTACGCCTGACCCGCTCTTAATGAAGCGACGGAAACAGGTTAACTGGTCATCTATTATCACCATCTCTCCAGAAAGGATTTTTATGTACATACTTCGGAGCATTGGTGCCGTGACAAGATGCATATTTATTTAGAATGGCAAAAATTAACTTCTTTGCGTTATCCTGTTTCCTAAACCGATGGCATGATGGATTGGCGGGGCTCTTTACCTAAGCCTAAGGATTTGGGGAAGATACTGATTTTTATATGGAGCGACTGTCGCCTGACCTCCACAACCCCGTGGGAAGACAAGACCTTCCTTAGGTAAGGTCACGTGTACTTTTGAAACTGTTTTATTATACTATATCCAAATTTGGCCCTATACAATTTTGGGGAAGATTTATTAATTAAGAGTACTCATAAATATTAATGCAATTATGTGAATAGGCGTTGACTTCAATGAGTTTATTTATTTTTTATTCGGTTTTTTACCCCTACCTATTGTGATATTATTGAACCTAGTATAATACACGTTCTACTATTGGTAATAGTTTAGGAATATCCCAATTCTATTCACATTAACATAAACAAATATAACTATATGTAGCTAATTAACAAAATTCGTTTAATAATAATTTAGCGATGGGAAGTCACCCGTATTATCCCTGTGTCTGTCGTTAATCAAAGCAGTGGCCATCATACGAGTATTACATACAAGAGTAGATGAAATGGATCAACGATATCGTACTAGAAATAATGATCGAAAAATATAAGTATATAAGTAATTAAAGTTGATAATTCTATAAATCAAATTACTACCAATCCATTTTAGACTATTTTGTACAACCGCTCACTGTCTGCAATTACGAATTTATATTAAATATTTGTTCAATGGTGCATATATAATATTAAAATGACATAACACAATTATAGAGTTGAAGAAATATAAACCTTAGTGCTATTTTTAAAAGATGATATTCGATAGTACAACTATATAATGATGCTGCAAGTTTAGACTCTGCTCCCGTTTACAGATTATACTAAAAGATAGGTGTTGGCTGCATGCAAAATACTTCCGTTTAAGATATGAGGATCGTCCATGCTCGTATATTATTTGAGTATTAGTGCATGCTCCGGACTTTGCTTACTTTTGTTTTATATATGATTTAGAGATGACGAGAAGATAGCGGTAAGTATCTACGTTCGTAAGCAATAATTTACACTCTTTTATTGTAGCATTAGAGCTTACTATTCATAAACCCATACTCACTCATTTTATACTGATTTGGTTTTGGTATTCTTTAGATTGAAGAAACAGGGGCATCCTGTCACGCTGCTTTTTTGCCGATTGAAAAGGCGATTTATACTTTGCGCCCTCCGCTCTAAACGCACGACAATTTATTTATTGCTATCTTATGTCGTATAATAATCTTATATGTTCTATACTTATATATCCCATATAGCAGTAAACAACTGTACAGGCAAATAAGAAGTCTTGTCAAAAGAAACGCATCCGTTCCATAATCATGCACGTAGAGACGTAGAGAATTTTGGAAATAATTAAAACATCACTTCAAAAAACTTCAACACTACATAAAACATTCATTATGCTGTGTACACATTAGTCTCTTTATGAAAATTTTATTCATGCTCACTGCATATAATATCTTCTTTGGTAAGAAGCAATGTCACATAGCACAAGTAAAGGATAAAATCCATTAACCGTAAATTTGTAGTCACATTACAAAAAAAAATGCGATAATATTTGCGAAAATATTTTGTTAACCCTCGGTGCGCAAGTCGGTTTTCTTTTTATATTACAATTAGCTCTATGGAAAAGACTGATGTCTGTATTAGTAGATGCTCTTCACGATATACAGGATAGGCAGAGAGAACCGAACGCCATAACACGCAGACCTTACACACTTCACTTGCTGCTGTAATATTCATAGCTCTTTTCATGCATGCTCACCGGTTCCTAGGGCTCCTTTTATTACCTTTTGATAAAACACGACCAATTTAGTCATGTTAGGTGAGTCTTAGGCACCTCGGCACCAATATTCCAATTTCGCATTGTATGGATTTGACACTTGTAGCTTGTTATTCTAACAACTGACATCTACAGTGCGTGAGGATGCCTCGTGGAGAGGCGAAACAAGTGTCGCGGCGGCGACCAGGGCAGTCGTGGCAGCAACGCTGGCGGATGCATAGGTTTCTGTTTCAGACGGCGGCCGATCGCAGTTGCCGAGGTAGAGACTACCAGCGTAGCCATGGCACCGACAACATGTTTCATCTACTAACGGTGGTAGGTGGGTGCCTGGCGCTAGTCCGCATGAACTAATTGGTGGCGGAAGCACACAAAGCAGGTTATATCAAATAGCATATAAATTGACTTTCGCAAAATAACCCCTGAATCTATTAACTATTGTATGTCTCTTTCTTTCATCGTGCTTTCTTTTTACATGTTTCAATCAATGGAGCATGCCTTTGTCTCTATCTATTCCACAAGGAACTTGGCGTGAAGATATACTTACATATTTCTTTAACAGTCGTAGCTCTTGTTATGTATGGAACGAAACCTCCTCGTGTCGAATACTTTATTTCATCATAAGTAAGTGTGATTAATTTGATTTTTTTTTTTAAAAAACTTCACGCCAAATCCCTTGCGGGGTAGGCAGAGAGAACCGAGCGCCACGTGACTCGATCCTTACATATCTCACTCGCTTCTTTAACATTCATTGCTCTTCTCATGCTCGCCGGTTTCTAGGGCTCCTGACATCACTTTCTGATAGAACATGACCAATTTGGTCATGGTAGGTAAGTCTTGGCCTTCCCCGGCTCCTACATCCTTCCACTTTTGCATTGTATATCTGCTTCGTCATTCTTTCATCTTGCATTCTTTCTACATGCCCGAACCATCGGAGCATGCCTCTTCTTATTTTAACACCGACGCTCTCTTTCAGACCAACTCTATTTCTAACATCATCATTGCGAATACGGTCTACAAGCCTTACGCCACAAATGTTGCGCAGCGCTCGCATTTCAACCGCGTTTATTCTACTTTCATGCTCTTTCTGCCATACCCAACTTTCGCTTCCATAAGTTAGCGTTGGGACCAACACTGCATTGTGTATAGCGAGTTGTGCCTTCTGGCTCAGGATTTTACTGCCAAGCAGTTTTCCCAACGCTCCATTCACACTATTCCCAGCACTCACACATTTGAGTTTAATAGATAGATGTCTCACAAATGTTATAATAGATACAAGAGCCTTTAGAGGCCCCACTTTTGAGATGGACCATTACCTTGTGGTAAGCCGGTTTGTGGGCATTTTTAGGAAGTGGAGGCACTGGCGAGGGCGTATCCCTTTCGGAGATCATGAAAGGATAAGGAGCGAAAAATTGCAAGATGAAAGTGTAAGGAGAAAGTAAGTGCATCTGATAAGTGAGAGACTTGCAAATGCAAGCGTCTCCGACTCAGATGTGGATGATTGTTAGAAAGTTTAAAAAAAAAGTATGATAGTGCAAAAGAAGCTTGTGAATGCGCAAAGAGACGTAAAACAGCGAAGAAGATGCCTGGTGGGATGCGGAGGATGAAACCTTCCTAGCAAGAAAGCGGAAAGCGTGGCTAGATAGATATCATCTTTGCCCTTAAATGAAAATATGAGAACAAAGAAGAAAGAAATGTACCGTCTATGCAAGAATGAAACCAAGGCTTTTGTGTCAAAGACAAATTATGGATGAGGAAGAGAGGCTGACGAAAAACTTCGAGGCAAATACTAAACTGTTTTGGAGAGAGGTAAAGAAGTCTCGGAGTGATTCCACGGCATCCAGAATGGATAAGATAAAGTCTAAAGCTGGTGTCATTCTTGCGAACACTCAGGAAGTGTTAGAACGGTGAAGTGAATATTTTGAAGAAATGTATGAGTATGCCTCGGACGCTGACAATGAAAGTGAGTCGGATGCTTACTCCACTTTGACGGCGTCCGACGAAGGCATAATCTATGGATGAGATCGAATGGTCGGTATGAAGTTTGAAAAATGGAAATTCAGCGGGAATCGATCTGATCACGGCTGAGATGATCAAACTAGGTGGCACTTACACATCCGGGACGCCTTTTGGTACATATGCAACCTATGCTGGACAACTGGAAGGGTCCCAAAGGACTGGGGACGTGCAGTCATCGTACCCTTGTATAAAGGGGTCACGCATGGACTGCGCCAGCTATAGGGCTATCAGTTTGATCAGCTTAGCAGCAAAAGTATATGGAAAGGTGATTGAAAGGAGAATGAGGGTGAAATCCGATGAATTGCTGTGGGACGCACAAGGAGGTTTCCGAAATGTAAGGGGATGTAAGGATCAAGTTTTTTCGCTCCGCAATATCGTGGAGAAGCATTTGGCCATAGAACAGAAGATTTTCTGCGGTTTTGTGGATGAGAAAGTATTTGATAGGTTTGTGCGAAAGGAACTGTGGGACATATTGCCGAGATATGGGATTGACGGTTCACTGCTCCGTGCTGTGCAGTCCACTTACAAGGATGTGTGCGGATAAATGGTGGTATGTCACCCTGGTTTGATGTCAAAACTGGTGTCAAACAGGATTGCATGCTATCTGCTAGGCTGTTTATCCTGTATCTCGATAGTTGTCTGCAGAGAATAAGGTCAACGAATGTGGGATTGCGCATGGGTGACCTAGTGGTGAACTGACTGCTGTATGCAGACGATGCCGTGCTATTAGCAGATATACCATCTGAATTGCAAGCACTGGTCACAACGATGAAAGACGAATGTATGGAGAAAGGCTTACTACTGAATGCGAAGAAAACAAAGATAATAGTATTCGAAAGAGAAGAATCCAGAACTAATGTAAGGATTACGGTTGATGATGAAGTGTTGGAACAAGTGGATGAGATTGTATATCTTGCATGCGCTTTCAGCAGGGATGGAAGGTACACCACAGATGTGGAAAGACGAGTGAGTGCTGGGAATAGTGTGAATAGAGCTTTGGGAAAACTTCTTGGCAGTAAAAACCTGAGCCAAAAAGCACAACTCGCTATACACAATGTAGTGCTGGTCCCAACGCTAACTTATGGAAGCGAGAGCTAGGTATGGCAGAAAGAGCATGAAAGTAGTAAACAATAAACGCGGTCGAAATGCAAGCTGCGCAAAATTTGTAGCGTAACGCTTGTAGACCGTATTCGCAATGATGATGTTAGAAACAGAGTTGGTCTGAAAGAGAGCGTCGGTGTTAAAATAAGAAGAGGCATGCTCCGTTGGTTCGGACATGTAGAAAGAATGAAGGATGAACGAATGACGAAGCAGATATACAATGCAAAAGTGGAAGGATGTAGGAGCTGGGGAAGGCCAAGACTTACCTACTATGATTAAATTGGTCGTCTTCTATCAGAAGGTGATGTCAGGAGCCCTTTCTAGGCCTCCTAGAAAGGGAGGTAATCGTAATCGGTAATCGGTTTCTACCGACGAGCGTGCATGAAAAGAACAATGAATGTTAAAGAAGCGAGTGAGATATGTAAGGATTGAGTCACGTGACGCTCGGTTCTCTCTGCCTACCCCGCAAGGGATTTGGCGTGAAGTTATAGATAGATAGAGCTCTTTTTAATGGTCGCTCGGCGGTTTTTAGAGCTCCTGATTTCGACCAATTTGGTCATGCTAAGTGAGTCTTGGACTTTCTCCTACATTTATGTATTTCGTCATTCTTTTATCCTGCATTCTTTCTACTTATCTGAACCATGATAGCGCAGTGGATAATGAACCAGCCTATTAAGCGGCTGGTCTTGGTTCGAATCTTGGTATGGCCACGACCACTAAATTGATGTTTACAGATACATTGTATTTATCACATGCTCGGTGGTGAAGGAACACATTGGGAAGAATCCCATACGTACGTCCTAGAAATTATATTTCAAAAGATGTGTGACCTAACCCAAGAAAGGTCTGATTTTCCCTCTAGACTGTGGAGGTCTGACGTCAGTCGCTCTATGTTAAATCGATATTTTCGCCAAATTCTTAGGCTTTAGTAACGGAGCCTAATCCTAAGAGATTAGAAAACAGGATTACGCTAGGAAGAAGAAGAATCACTTTTTCAAGAACAAATTTATATAGGTACATGATTAGAAACATACACACGCGCGCACGAACAGTCATCTTATCAAAAATGATTTAGAATTAATGACTGAAGTACCTACGTTTGAATGAATCAACGACTACGACTTTGAACTATGATTTTCTGGGCAATTACAATAATTACTTCTAAAATTGGAACTTAAAATAGTATTTCTTAAAATCTTCAACATTTTGCATTATTAATTTGTTATTCAACCGTGACCTAAAACAGAACAATAAAAAAAAAACTAAAATACTCATGGAATGTAAAACTACTGATCTGTTTTGATGTAAAATAATATATATTTTTATTGATGGAAATATAATGATAAATTTATGTGATGAACAGACGTTCCAGCATAACTTTTATGTACTTATAATTTAAGCATCCCACACACGACGCTACCGTATGAGACCTGAGGCGACGAGGCCTGCTTTTATTATAGACATCGCTTACTAACGTTTATTCAGTTAGTCGACTCGAGTTCGCTACATCGCCCATTCTGATACAAAGAATTTCTACGATGAGAGCATAGATAATTTCGTAGCATAGTACATTGTAGCCTGAAATAATAGGTACCCAATCAGTGTATACAGAGAATCCTGATTGACTAACAAATATGCAATACGGTAACCCGTGTGTCGTGGAACTTGACATTTGTGTATGTTTACTACGGGACCTAAAATGAAAGGAATAAAAATGACTGTCAGTCAATCAGTTAGTCATTTTGGATTGTTAAGAAATATTTTTTAGAAAGTGTTTTTATTTTATACTATGTCGGCATACAAGCATACGGCCCACCTGATGTAAAGCGGGTACCGTAGCCTATTAACGCTTGCGATATATTAATTATCACTCGCGTCATGCCTCCTCTGCTGCTTTCACAGCAACTCCTTAGGAGCTTACTGGTGCCTCACTCACACGCAGGAACACAACAACCCTCTAGGGAGTTGTTATTTGGCTGCGGTTTTCTGTGAGGTGGAGGTACTTCCCCAGACGGACTGCTTTGATGCGCCTTACCTCTCTTAAAACATCCAGACCAAGACACACAGACATGTTCATGCACACAAATATTTGCCTTGTGTGGGAATCGAACCCATGAGCCTTGGTGCCAAAATCGCGTCATTCACGTCTGAGCCACCGAGCTCGTCAAAAGCACCTACATAGAAGTACCTACTTTTTATTAGAAATTATTTCTATCAACGTATTAATCCATATAAATAAAACAAAGTCGGGTTACACCATTTATAACTCAAGAACGGCCAGACAGATTTTTATGATATTTATTTTGTTGAATCCGTCTCCGCCCCGAATAGCAGAATAACTATTAAACATGAAAAAAATACCGAAAAAAATTTGAAGTAAATTCATTTCCTCGTACATTTTATATGAAACGCTTTTTTATGATATCTCAAGAATGAATTGACAAATTTCAATTAATATTTTTTTTATTCGTCTTGGTGAGAGTTGAAACACCTCCAGCGACAACATTTGCCAGTTTCTTTTCGATTTGCCAAGGCGATTCATTTAAACGAACGTTGCTTCTGATATGCCACGTTAGTACACTTGAAATACTCATCCCAGATACTAGAACGTCGAGAGCAAAGTAATGTGGTTTCTGATCATCCGGATGTGCGTTCTGCTGATGCTTTGGTCGTACTACGCAGTTTATTCAAAGGTGACGAATGCTTCTACTTGCGGTTGTTGCTGGTAAATGTTCGTCGGCCTACACCATTTGAATCATTTTGAAATGTCAATTGTGTGCTCAATATTTCATGGTTCATGTCAACCGCTTAATTTGCTTGAAAACGATATTCATTGGGACATGACAATCACTGAAGCAGTTGCTATATTTCCAAGTGCTTCCCACAGACCACATGACTTGTAGAACAAAAGCGTATATATATATGTCAAAAAGACATTTTACATCGAATTCGTGTCAGTTCAGGGAATCCCGATCTCGAGGTGATTGCAGAGATACATGACCAGGCTTTGCTTTTAATGAAAGACATGTGGGTTAGTGAAGTTAAGAATGCTTCTACCAAATCATGGTTTGAACGTCGCTTTTAGTCGAGAATTGGAATGTGAACGTGAATATGCTCGAAATGTATGAAACCAATGTTGGAGCGAACGCACCACTATTAAATCCCCGACAGAAGGAAGTGTGCGATACGTTACCGAAGGAAATTGATGAAGTAAATGGCTTATTTTTTCTCTATGCGCTAGGTGGAACTAGCCAGGCATATCATTGAATTTGTTCACTTTGCCCAATTTTCGCAAGATATCCGAAATTGCAGTTGCTTCTTCTGGGATAGCGGGCATGGTCATGGTCATACTAAAAGGACGCAGAAGGACTCATAACGTATTGAAATTTTCGTTAAATCGTGAAACTACTGAAAAACCGACATCTAACATTACAAAACACTCAGCAGGGACCAAAGTTTTCGTAACAAGTAAGATCATCATCAGGGATGAATGCGCCATGGCGCATAAACATGGGCAATATGTCGAGATTGGAGGCGCAATAATTCTACAGCCTGGCGATTTCCGCCAAACCAGTTATTTTAAGATCGACTGCTGCCGTTGTAACAAACATTTGCCTGAAATCATCGATTCAATTGCGCTATGAGACGAAACGTCAGCGGACAGCTAAACGATACGTCTGCCGCAGGTCTCTCCAAGTAATTACCGACTGTCAGTAATGGTACTAACGAATCGTGGTAATAACGAATCTCACAAATTGATTTCATTTCCGCCGAAATTTGTAATTTCTGCTCAATGAAGAACGAGCTTATCGTCAAAGTGTTAGTTCGGCAGTCAATTCAACGAAGGGAATCGACCTGAATGCAATCTATCCAGCAACTTAATATAAAGTAGTACAACAATGGTATGCGATTGATTTCTTTCGCCACAATAAAGCTAATGCTTTGCTGCCATGTGAATTACATTAGTTTTAACATAACTAAAATACTTGTCATTTATATTTTTGAACATTTATTATACTTAATTATTCATTTGACCATTCATTTTGTCTTAATAAAACATAATTTATTTCACCTAATAAGTTAATACAACATTTATTGCTTCTGAGGCGGTACGAAGTTCGCTGGGTCAGCTAGTATACTCGTAGTAATACATTTTTCATTTATTGCGCTGTTTTACATGAATAAAAATGACTGTAATTTATATAATACAAACAAATTTATAAACACAAATCAGTTATATATACCTTCCTACTCCCAGTCTTCAGGACGCTTCACTCAGTAGGTATGCGAGATAGCCTGAATTTGTTAGGTATGGATATTCGTTGTGACCTTAACTAGCGTAATTACATCGAAAGCCTCATCTCAACAGCTTCAAGAAAACTCGGAGTCCTGAACAGGGTGCGCCGGTTACGCCGGACCAGCTTTGTCTGCTTTATAAGACTCAAGTTCGAGCCTGCGTGGAGTGCTCGCATCTTTAGGATGTCTCCGCACAGTATCTTCTCGAGATAGCGACGGGCTATCCGCATAATCGACGACGAAGAGGTCACCAAAAACCTAGAACCTCTTCTCCTCCGTAGGGACATAGGCTCTCTAAGTGTATTTTACCGCCTTTACCATGGCGAGTGCTCCGAAGAACTGTTTTCCCTTATCCCACCCTCTCCCTTCCGTCATAGTACCACACGTGCAGGCTAGCGATCTCATTGTTCCACTGTTCAGAACGTTTCATCGCGTACCATAAAGTTAGAGGCAACCCTATCTTTGTCGTACCATTAAAAAGTGAAACGCCTTGCCTGTACATATGTTCCCTCCTTCCTACAATATAAGATCCTTCAAACAAAGCGTGAAGACGCGTCTTGCGGGTCAGCATGGCAGCGTCAACTGACAGAAAACTGTGTAGTCTTTTGTTAGTTGCAGTTGCGATTTGGCTTCCTCTTTCGCTTACCATCAGGCAATGCAAGGCCCCTATGCTGAACACATATATACAATCTAAATATATAATATTGAATAATTACAAGGCAATTTTTCACACACACACATATATATATATATATATATAAATAGTCAGGGCATAAATACTGTTAGATAGAAAATTTTCTTTTTTTCACCTCGCTTTAATAATTTTGAATTTGCAACGCGTTTATTATTTCGATTTCCCGCCGTTTTACATATTTTAATCGTGGTCATTATCAAATTACAATATGGAATGGGGTGTTCAAGAAAATAGGATTGCAATGATTGCCTTGCACATAGTGGGTATAGAGCCGTTGGTTATATTCACGACACTTCAAAGGCTAGGTATCAGACGTATGTTCGTATATCGTACTATCGACTAAGATGTTTTTGAAGTTATAGATACTTCATACACGCTAGAATGGCAATACAAAAGTAAGGTAATTGCCCAACTCGCATTCAGTTGGCCACGCTCTTGCGTCGCGGCTGTACATACTTCGCCACAAAGCATGAATGTCTTACGATATATATTCATAATATTCATATCTTTCTAACAAAAGGTATGGCCATCATTTGTCTGTATTTAGATCAAAGTGTCATAATAAATAACTGTACGTAGATATACTCGTAGTACTATTAGCGCCATTTTAAAATATAATGATGTTGGTATATAACGTGTCTATACCAACAGAACTACGAAAGCTATTAAAGCCAGAATTCGCCGAAACAAGAAAATCTTATCGCGAGAATTGAAGATTCCGGCTAGGACTCTGTCGCGTATAATAAAACAAGACCTGAAGCTCGGCACTTATCGTCAATGTACAGGACATGCACTATATCAATCCCTACAGTCGAAGAGAATGGATCGATCAAAGCGCCTTCTGTTCGGATACACAGGTGAAAGGCACAGAAATATCATCTTTAGTGGTGAAAAAATTTTCGCGATAGAAAAATAAATAAATAAATTTTAGCACTACTATAAACAAAATGATAAAATGTACACACATAATTCTAAAGAAGCTGCCCAAGTAGCCGGAAAGGTACAATGGTAAAAAAGGTACATCATCTTGCGTCTGTAATGGTTTGATGGGGGGTCTTAGGAGTGAAGACTTCAGCCAAAGTGCATCATGAGACTGTCTTGGATGGTGTTGTGAAATCTGTCAGAAATACTCTTTTCAAAAATGTACCGTGAACTTTCCAGCAGGACTCTGCACCTGGTTACAAGGCACGACTACCCAACTACCCAAGCCAGGCTCGAAACCAACATTCCGGACTTTATAAGTGCTTTATAGTTTATAGGACTAACCCTCGTCGACTACGAATAAATAATCTCGTCGGCTACAAATTATGGTCAGTTTTAGACGACTTGCTCGAAACGACACCCCGACATTACTTGAAATCTCTGGAGCAAACAGTATCTAAATTTCCCATGGAAACAGTGCGAAGATATATAGATTTGTGGCCAGGCAGATTAAAGGCCTGTAACAAATCCAAAGGTGGCCATTTTCAATAATATCATTTTTTTTCTGAGAATTCCATAAGTCTAGTATACTCGTACATATACATTTTATTAAGATTACACTACTTCATAAAAAAATAAATGCATATGTACATTTGTAATAGAACGGTCTAGGTATATGTATCACAGTGAAAGTCACGCTTGTTCAGTGCTTTTGCCCATTCCAAGAGTGCCCAACGTGCCTAAAGAAGTTTTTACTTCAATAACTTTACTAAGAAAAGCTCTTTGTTCTATGGTATTATTATCTATAGAATAAAAAGCCTTTCCTTAGAAAAGATTTTGTATTTTTATTGAACCCCTCACACAAGTAGTATTTATTACACACAGACTGCTCATGTATTATATAAACCACACCATTTTTAATTGCAAATATGCATACTTAAATCATGAATCGCCTCTCCCTGAAAGACAACGGTACACGACCCGTCTATCCCCAAGTTAGGAAAGCTATAAACACCTCTTATCTGAAATCAATTCCTTTTTCATTCATTCGAGACCCGTCAGTAGCCTACCAAAAGTGGGCAAAGTGGGACCACCCGTGACCTCGGAAGCGGAACCACCCACGCCACATCACGAGTCTACTATCACATCCAGGATCTTAATTATGAGCGTGCTTATCATCATCTAAAATTTTCTGCCTTAAACGGTCTATAAAGAGTCGCTAAGTGTACGCAATTTATTCGAGATTACGTTCGCTCGTAGAGTTATGTCACGACGGCACGGACACTTCTGTTTGGACGGAGAATAGCGCGTGCCATGATTCTTGTAATCGTGATTCCATTTAGAGTTATTCTAGAAAGAAAGATATGTGTCCATTATCAAAATTTACTTATTTTATGTGCGAGTGTAATGGAAAGTGTTGAGGTTTTAGTGTTTGTAATTTAGTGGTGAAAATAGAGCTACCTAAGTGCACATTCACTTATTTACCTCACGACTGTCATTAGAACCGAAGCCAACCTTAACTGCACGTGATCCAACCTGATAACAAACAAACAAGGCACTGTCAAAAGAGATGCAACAGCAGTATACAATAGACAGTCCGATTGCGCAAGTTGCATTCTAAGCTACATGTCGGGACATACGCATACGAGCATGCACGCACGCATATGGCCCACATGATGTCAAGCTTGTACCATGGACGTTTGCGGCACATTAAGTATCATTGAGATGCCGTTGTTAACACAGCTCGTCCATAGAAGTTTACTGGTGACCTCAGGAAGGCAGGAACACAACAGTCGTCCAGGGAGTTGTCATTTGGTTTACGTGGAGATACTCCTTTGATGCGCCATACCTCTTTTAAAAATATCCAGACCAAGAAAAACAGACATATGCATGCACATAAATATTTGTTCTGTGTGGAGATCGAACTCACGAGCGCTGGTGTCAAAGCAGCGTTACTAACCCGTGCGCCACCGAGCTCGTCGAGCACCATTTTCCACCCGACATCGACGTAGTATAAAATTTTGGTAAAATTATAAGTACCAGTATCACCCCACATGATATATATGAGTTGTACCTTAAAAGAAACTATTAAAAAAAACCGGCCAAGTGCGAGTCGGACTTGCGCATGAAGGGTTCCGTACCATTAGCTATAAAAACTTGTTGTATGCGAGCCCCCCTTAAATATTTGTTTTATTTTAATTTAATTATTTTATTATATTATTTTATTTTATATAATTGCGGAAGCCAAGTTATTTGTGCGGCAGCTGGGAAGGCGCTTAAAGAATAGTGGTGCTGACCTTCGAGCCGAGTCATACTTGACGCAACGCATATCCCTTGCCATACAGCGGGGGAATGCTGCAAGTGTTATGGGCACTTTTGCGTCAGCACTGCACTGAGCCTTATAAAGTTGAAATAGAAGAAGCAAGATCCTACCTCGAATTTATTTCTGTTTCATCAAGGGTTCAATATTATTTGGTACACAATTGAGTACTCTAACAATTTCTGTAAATGAAATAGTTGAGGTTGAATCCGTAATGAGTGGGGAAAGTGCTTTCCTAAAGGACTGCAAGGAACAAGTCGAAGAATTTATTTTGTTGAACCTGACGTTTCCAACGCTTTGCAGTGTCCGTGGTCGCAGGAAGACTGGACGCTGCAAAGCGTTCGAAACGTCAGGTTCAACAAAATAAATAAAATACGCGATACTTCCGTTAAAAATTGTTTAATTCAATGTGTAACAATCGCGAAAACCTAAGACAATACTAAGTCGAAGAATTTGTTACTTCAATGGGCATTTAATTTATTATTTGGCAAGTTATATTCAACAACAAGTTACCTACCGAATTATCATCAGAACTACAGTATGCTATTAGGTTTCATGATGATAAATCATAAAGAAATTGTTTATTCTACCCTCCGAACACGGAGAAACTCGAGATAGATAAACGCATCCATAGACAGGCTGCGGTCGACACTGCTTAACCGGTGTGTTCGGTTAGAACGACCGCGCAACGACGCCATCGAGCTCTCATGCTATGCGTATAAAAGTACGAGTACTCGTATATTATACATTACAAAGTTTTGGAATTTGAAATGTAATAAATATTGCGTGGAATTAGTGGAATTTTGAAAAATATTAATATTCAGTTTCTTTTTGGTATAATCAATGAAAAAGAAATGATTACATTAATCGCATTATATTGAATCATATTATGATCATTTCAAACAATCCGAAGTAATTTAAAAATATGTCTTACTCTTTGGTATACAGAAAGATTAGATCATGCGCTATTTTACATTTACTATGTACTAATTTCAAGTTGTTTTGTCAGGAGTTCATTAAAATGGCGAACATGCATGAAAACTGCTATAAATGTTAAAGAAGCGAGTAAGATGTGTAAAGACAGAGTCATCAGGCGCTTGGTTCTCTCTACCTACCTCGGAATACGCTTAGCGTGAATATATAGACAGACTTTTATGAAATTATGTTACAAGTCTTTATAAATTATCAGACCTTAGGCTACCGACATATTTCAGTTCGATACAAAAATATTACTGTTTTCACCAGTATGGGTAGAACCATTTTAGAAAAAAGAACCTTGACAGATAAAGAAACAGACGCAGTGATTCTATTTAAGTTACATTTTTATCATTCGGTGAGAACCATAAAATTAAGCTTATTGATATCATAAAGACCAGGAAATTCTAAGTAATAATGTGAGCTAAAATATTTGAAATGACAAAAACAAATTGCAATCACGATTAAATTTGCAAGAAAATTCAATGAGCCTTAATTACTAGGGTGGGACCCCAGAAATACCTGAATCGAACGGCATCGACTAATTCTATAACGAGTATCGAATAAGTTTGAAATGACAGGCGGGCGAGTGCGGCGAGCATATCGGCCGGTATCCCGCTATGGTCACATCACGCGCGGGCTATCACTGTTATAACGCAGTTACCTGCGGGTGCGCGCCGCTCCTACCGGCACACCGCTGATACTGCCCTCTAGATTGACTAAATGATCTTAGTACTTTAAAATGTGTACATTCTAGCCCACCCTAGCTACACCTATGGTATCCCCCCGCTATCACCTTTGAATAAATATTTGAGAGTCTTGTGTTTGTACATAGCGTTGCTTGAGTGGGAGCACGTTAAAAAGATTAAATGGTTGTTAAAGAATTTCTTGTAATAGGTGTTTTTACAAACAAAGGGTCGATTTTTTCTCTCCCTTTATTTTTCTTAATTCACTTTTTTATACTACGTCGAAGGATACACCTGATGTAAAGTGGTTACCGTAGCATATGACGTTTGCAATACATTAAGTATCGCTTGCGCGTGGATACCTCTACTCCCCTAGGAGTTGTTGTGTTAGCAGTAGATATATCGTTTTCGCTCGCTCGCTCGCTTATTGGTAACCTCACTCAAAAGTAGGAATATAAAAACACTCCGAGTTGTTATTTGACTGTGTTTTTCTATAGGTATAGGTACTTCCTCAGTCGAGCAGCCATAATGCGCCCTACCTCTCTTAAAAATACCTAAACAAGACGAACGGACATGTTTATTTGAAAAATGTTTGCATGCAATTTGATCGAACCTGCTTTGTGTGCTTCCGCCATCAATTAGTTCTTGCGAACCAGCGTCGGCCACTACCCACCAACTACCGTCAGTAGATGCAACATGCTGACGCTGCCATGGCTGCTCCGGTCGTCTCCACCTCGGCAGCCGAGGTCGTCCTCGTAATTGCCCGCCATTTCGAACAGAGACTATATGCACCCGCCACCGTCACTGTCATGTCTGCCCTGGTCGTCTTTGTGATACGTGTTTCGCCTCTCCACGAGGCATCCTCAGGCGCTGTAGATGTTAGTCGTTAGAATAACATGCTACAAGTGATAAATCCATAATAGTTTCATCCCTTATATTGAATTGAGAGATGAATGGTGTGAATTAAAAGATATTTAATAGAAAAGAGTTGCTGAGGTCTGTCTGTTTGTTCATAAGAGTAATTATATAATTTTTATGTTTAATAATTTTTCATTGTTCCCTAATATTTAGTTTTAAATTTTTATTTAAATATATATAAATCAATAATATTTTAGACATTTCATTTACAATTTTGCTGTTAAACTTACAAGTTAGATGGATATGAAGTTTACATTCAACAGTATTATGGGCATTATGCTACCAATGTATGCAAAGTAAGAAATTCATTGAGTATTTTACGATCAAGACTGTTAAATCACAGTCCACATTGGCGAGTGTGATTGCGGTTGGCTACAGATAAGGTAAATAGCTCATACAATTGCTGCAATAGGAGGCTCTGAGCCTTTGTTAAGGAAGTCAGTCCATTGGCACTAGGCCGACGTACATGGGGCCAATTGGTGTGCGTCGGTACGAAAATAGAGTGCCAATAGCCTACTCAACGCTTTATACACTAGATTCAGCCTAATTTGAATTCTCTAAAGGCTAAACTGTTATTCAAGCGATTTCTTCGTATATTAGTCGGCTCGTTATAGAAATTGCTATTTTGTTTACGGCTTGGGCATTCTGATATAGGGATTCGCGTGAAGATATACATAAATATATTGTAATAGTACAACATCTAAAGCTCGATGGTGTTAGAGTCAACATAAGCTAGTTAAGATTAGTGTGGTAACTTGGGATAGTATATACACAAATATACAAATATATTTATTTTTACCAAAAAGTTTACATATCTATCTATATCTATGATCACACGCCAAACCCTTACGGGACAGGCAGATAGAACCGAGCGCCATGAGACGCGGTCCTAACACACTTCACTCGCTTCTATAATATTCATAACTCTTTTCAAACACGTTCGCCGATTTGTAGGAACTATTGATATCACCTTCTGATAAAACCCGATTAATTTGGTCATGGTAGGTTAGTGTTGGTCTTTTTCGGCACCTACATCCTTCAAATTTTGCATTATATATCTATTTCGTCATTCTTTCATCCTGCATTCTTTCTATATGTCCAAACCAACGGAGCATGCCTTTTCTTATCTTAACACCGATACTCTCTTTCTTACGTTATCATTACGATCACGGTCAGCAAACGTTACGCCACAAATTTTGCGCAATCCTCTCATCTCGACCGCATTTATTATACTTTCATGCTCTATCTGCCATGTCCAGCTTTCACTTCCGTAAATTAGCATTGAGATTAGCACAGTGTTGTGTACAGAGAGCTGCGCCTTCTGGCTTGGATTTCGGCTGCCTATAAGTTTACTCAAAGCTCCATTCACGTTGTCCTGCACTCACTCGTCTCTCCACATCAGCGGTGTATCTTCCATCGCTAAAAGCGCTTCCAAGATATACTACCTCATCCACTTCGTTCGTTCGTTCTGGTTGTCTCTCTTTCAAATACCATTATCTAGGTTTTGTTCGCATTCAATTGTAAGCCTTTCTTCATCCAATCATCTTTCATTGCTGTAACTAGTGTTTGCAGTTCGGATGGCGATTTTGCTATTAATACCGCGTCGTCTGCATAAACCAGACAGTTGAGTCACCCGTTCGCATTCACACATTCATATTTCTTATTCTCTGAAGACAACTGTCCAGATATAGATCCCGTCTGGGGAAGTACCTCCACCTAACAGAAAACCATATTAACTCACAAATGACAACTCCCTTGAGGGTTGTTGTGCTACTGTGTGTGAGTGAGGTCACTAGTACGCTCCCAAGGAGTTGCTGTGTAAGCAGTATTATTAACCAATTCGCCTATCAGAGACCAATTATTATAATATGTTATGAATATAAAATTAAGTACCTATGTAATGAAGGAAAATAAAAAGTATTATTATTATTTAATTACAATTGAAAACAGAATAAAATTATATAATAATCGTAATAATAAAAACAATTCAATAAAATTTTCATACTTTCTATATATTCGGTTGCCACTCTACGAAACTCGGCAAGCTAACAACTGAACAAACAATACATTGTTTGAAACTGTTTTGTCTTTTTCTGGCAATATATTCAAAAGGCACATTACAATACTCTTTGTGAAAAGCCTCATTACAGATTTGATGAATATCTGACATGTCTGTAAATGATTCAGCACATGTATTTTTAATTTTCCCACTTGACAAACTATAATTGTATATGTCCTCTATCGGCAAGTATCTCCGCCATTTCTTGATCGCCAGTGGTCATTTCTGGAATACTGGTAGATTTAAAAGGAAAATTAAAACTAAAAGAATTAGATGCAACAAGATTTTATTTTAAAAAATCTAACATGTGTCTAAATTTGCATAAGGGCCCAATGACAAGTAAAGCATTTATTTATTTTTTTTCTCTATCTTTTTTTTTACACTTTGAAAGATGACAACTGTGGGCAAGTCCCTTGTGAAAATTAATACGCTCTCGTCCAACTATCCGATCATTTTAATAGCGTGCTTCGTTAGTGGTCTCGTACATGCAGTAACTACTGTAATTAAATTTGCATAGAAATTTCTCTAAATTAGTTCGTAGCGATTAGTTTGGAGTGGTGTTGTCATAGAACAAGAAATTGAAATAAAGTAAATGACAGCTTGACAAAGAATTATCTGCATCTGATAACAAAACACTATGGAACTATATTTCTACGTTAGTTGACCAAAATCACTTGTTTGTCTAGGTTTGGTACGGTGACCAGTCAGAACCCGTTATATACGTTTTCCCATACATTTCGCGGTCATATACGACCACCCGGGTTTCGAAGGGAGACATGCTTCTGAATATGAGCTTCTTTTGAGAATCGAGCGCAATAAGACGCTGTCATTATATACCTCATACGCTTCTTTAACATTCATAACTTTGATTTGGTCATAGTAGGTGAGTCTTGGTCTTCCTCGTTCCCTAGATCGTTCCACTTTCGTATTGTGTATCTGTTTAGTCATTATTTCATCCTGCATTGTTTCTACATGCATACACCTAAATCTAATTATGTCAGAATACCGTAGACTCAAGATCAACTTACGTAGCTGTATTGTTATATTACTAAAAAGCAGGCATTTCTTTTTTATTGTGAAAAATTTCTCTAGCAATAAACTTACATATAAATATATTAAGCTTACTTATATACATATATAGATTATTACTATATTACAAAGTTTTGTTTAAAGGCGTGTTAAAATCTTTTGATGTGACTATGTTATTACAATCTCATAATAATACTAGCAGACAGTTATCCCCTAATCTTGAAGATCAGAAATATGTTTAAATTATTGTTCGTCTGCTAGCTATGTCAAAGAAATTAAAAAAAAACTATGAATGATTATGAAGATTACTAGAATACTACTGCTTTGCTTTACAAATTCAGGTGATAAACGCGTTTACTACTCTATTAACTTGAAACGCTTCCATAGCCTAGACACCTTCAATGCAAGAGGAACAGCTCGTGCAAATTCTCGACAGCTTCCTGATGACTTACTTGAAGGAAAACTACGACCCTCTAGCTGACTGCTTTTTATGTAATCTTCCACTGGTCACTCTAGCCGGGTTATTTACTATAAAATATTATCTTACCCCGCTTTCTGCATGGCAGACTAGTAGGGTGGAGCATATGCAGGCTAGTTTGGTGTTGGCTTAAAAGATGATGCCGAACTTCTTACGCTCCGATTACAGTGGCATTAATTCTAATAAAGTACGTTCGAAGACTTATGTTTTCAAAGATAGCGTAGTACTCGGTCGTAATGGGCACCTATTAAATATCCGTGTTCATACTATGAGACTAATCTTATCATTATTATGACTACATAAGAAAATTGCGTGGTACCCATACATTTCTACGTATATACATGTTTTGGTTTGAAGTGTAATATTATATTTTCAGAATATTTTTTCTGCCACTAACAAGTGTTAGGTCTGCCTGATGGTAAACAGTTGCAATACCAAGTACATCCCATGTAATAACATTTTCGCACGCTTTTTGAAGAATCTCATATTGTCGGCTATGGGAAAGCCAAGATTTCGTTCATTTCATTGATTTAATTTTTATCACTTTTTTACAAGAAGAAAATATTTGTTCCTCACTATATTTTCCATTGATCTTTGGTCGTTTTTAAGTATTAATGGAAGCTGCGAAGTGTACTAAGGGAAGCCATGTTGTCACGAAGTTGACCACGGCAGACCATTTTGGATGCCCCGTATTGCCTATAACGTTCGGCTGATAACCATAACTATGTGCTAATGTTACTGGCTTTTATAACAACACATGTTTTTAGACTATTTCCATGTTTACACGGATATATACACTTACACAGAACATGCATATAAAGATGCTCAGATGCAGGCACTTACATTAATTAGAACATTTTTTACATAAAATTATACTGCACAATTCAGTTTAGTATCTCCCGGTGCCAGTGAAACTTTGACACACTTCGTGGTCATCAATTGACTTGAAATTTTATGTGCCTGATAATAGAACACAGGATTGTCTTACATGTTTCTTGATTGAACATGATATCTAGTGTCTGAGGAATAAAAATGGAAAAGATAAATGTAAAAAATGATATTTTAGGCACGTATTTACATATAACTTAGTAGTAGTAGTTACACCTCATGTAAAGTATATGCTACGATATTTTTTTTATACTTAAGATTTTTTAATATTTGGCACTTTTCAAGGGTAAATTTCTTCAGTACAACTTAAAAAAATCAGTGCAGCCTCGTGGTCTTCTATCGTTTTATAGTCATAAAGGATAATCTCATATTTATGACTATATCTTTATTTAAACTAGGCAGAAGAGATTGAGATGGTTTGGATAAGAAAAATATCAAGTCAATAATCAAGCCGAAGAATAATTATATAAATTAATTTGCTTCCTCTTAAAGAAATAAAAT